>JAAGVU020000038.1:10152550-10171590 GCA_011763525.2 Mormyrus iriodes
TGATGTTTATTTCCTCATGGGCTTCCCTCCCTTAACCACATGCATGAAAAGAAAAACACACACACACACACACACACCAATAGCGGTTGACAGTGTGCCAGCAATGAGGCAGAAACTTGACAAGTCCACCCTTTTCAAAATAGCACTTTCATTGCAATAGGTCTTTGTCACCGTGACAGCAAGTCAATCCACTCTGCACACAGGATGTCTACTGTTGCACCACCATCAGAGTGAGATCTTTGCTTTTCAAAACGGTTAACTGAAACGGCTCAATATAATTTCCCATTTCATAACTACACATTAAGACAGAGGAGCTATTTACTTCATGCGCACTGGCCAATGGTAACATGACATGCTGGCCAATGCTAAGCGCGCCGCTGTCTAGCATATCAGCATCAATTTCCTCGGCCTTCATTAGGTACTGCCTTCGATACCTGCTAGGCCGACTTGCTGGCCCAAAATCGTAGCGTACAAGTGGGTGATGTTGCGGGAGTAGCCTCCGAAGGGGCGCAACGGATCCAGGGTGAGGGTGATGGGAACAGAGATATTGATGGGGCCAGGGTCCTCCAACAGAGACGGGGCCTGCGTGCTTGGGCGAGCCTGGCCACTAGTGACAGTGCTCTCTGGGGTGGTGGATTCATTCAAGCTATGCTTCAGGGTCTCATTCTCCGAAATGCAGAAGTCCAACTCATTAAAGCGCAGTAAGAAGGTGTTCCAGTCCTGTGAAGATTCAGGAAAAGAAAAAAAAAAAAAAAAAAAAAAAAAAAACACAAAACCGTAGGCTTGAATGACAGGGGAGTAAATGTAAACCATGTCACAGCAGCCCTCATGTGCTGAAAGTAAAACCAGACAAAAACTCAAGACATGCTTTTTGTTTTATGTAATGTCGAAATATTATCAACATGCCCGAGGCCAATTTTTAAATTGACCTGAATACAGAGATTTGACTGATGTGAAACAGTCCTACTACAGAAGTAAGTTTCGGCATCAAAGCTGTAGCCCTACTGTGAAAGGTAGGAAGAACCAAGGCCTGTTGCGAAGCTAATTTTAAAGACAAATCACATGACCAGTACAATCGGTCTCAGAATGAATGCCTGAAGGCAGGACTGGAATAGTCACAGCACATTCATCTTTGTTTTAAAAAAAGAAAGAAAACAATGCCGTTAAGCCTCATACCTCTGTCAGCTCTGGAGATTTTATTTCCTTTATCTTGAAGAAGTAGCCGATGGTGAGGAAAGCTATAGCTACGGTGCTGACACTGACCATAAAGATGACCAGTGGTGGTCGGCTGCTGATGTAGGTCTTCAGATTCTCCAGAGGGTTGATTAGGTAGACCTGCAATGACAGATACAGCCCCTTTACAGATCACCATCCACCAATCCTGAACCTGCTGCCATTTGTGCGCACAAGACTAAGATGCAGGGCTTCCAGACTAAAGCATACAAAAGATTTCAGAATAAAATACATTTCTGATTTAAAACAATTAGTCTTTCTACAGTAACTTTGAAGACTGCGTATACATGCTACAAACCATAATTATGCTGTGAACCGTATACTTGTGTACAACCCCATTTCCAAAAAAGTTGGGACGCTGTGTAAAATGTAAATAAACAGAATGCAATGATTTACAAATCGTACAAACTCATATTTAACTGAAAATAGAGCAAACACAACATATTAAATGTTGACACTAAGAAATCTCATTGTTTTATGACAAATATACGCTCAATTTGAACTGATGCCAGCAACAAGCTTCAAAACAGTTGGGACAGGGGCAACAAAAGACTGGAAAAGTTGTGTGATGCTAAAACAAACCGCCTGGTTGAATATCTCACAACCAATTACGTTAATTGACAACAGGTCAGTAAGATGATTGGGGATAAAAAGAGCCTCCCATAGAGGCAGAGCTTCTGTGCAGTGAAGATGGGGAGAGGTTCACCACTCTGAAAGACTGTGTGGGCAAATAGTGCAACAATTAAAGAATTATGTTCCTTGATGTAATAAAGCAAAAAAAAAAAAATGGGCATTTCATCATCTATGGTACATAATATTACAAGATTCAGAGAATCCAAAGAAATATCTCTGCGCAAGGTACAAGGCCGAAAACCAATACTGGATAGTTGTGATCTTCGGGTCCTCAGGCAGCACTGCATTAAAAGGGCACAATTCTATAGTGTAAATCACTGCATGGGCTCAGGAACACGTCTGGAAACCACTGTCTGTGAATATAGTTCGTCGCTACCTTCACAAATGCCGGATGAAACTCCACCATGCAAAGAAGAAACCATATCTAAACATGATCCAGAAACATCGCTGATTTCTCTGGGCCCGAGCTCATTTTAGGTGGACTGAGGCAAAATGGAAAACTGTCCTGTGGTCGGATGAATCAAAAATTCAAATTCTTTTTGGAAATCATGGACTCCACATCCTCCAGGCAAAAGAGGAGAGGGACCAACATCCATGATGGTATGGGGGTGCATTAGTGCCATGGCTTGGGGAGCTTGCACATCTGGGAAGGCACCATTAATGCTGAACAATATATACAGGTTTTGGAGCAACATATAAACATATACTGCCATCCAGACAACATCTTTTTCAGAGAAAGCCTTGAATATTTCAGCAAGACAATGCCAAACCACATCCTACACTTATTACAACAGCATGGCTCCATACTAGAACAGTCCCGGGTGCTAGATAGGCCTGCCTGCAGTCCAGACCTGCCACCCACTGGAAACAACTGGCGCATCATGAAATAAAAAATACAACAAAATAGACCCTCTTGAGCAGCTGAAATCCTATATCAGGCAAGAATGGGACAACATTTTACTTTCAAAACTCCAGCAGCTGGTCTCCTCAGTTCCCAAACGTTTACAGAGTGTTGTTAAAACAAGAGGTGATGCAACACAGTGGTAAACATGCCCATCCCAGCTTTTTTGAAATGTGCTGCTGACATCAAATTCAAATAGAGTATATATCTGTAATAAGACAAAATTTCTCAGTTTCAACATACATTGTCTCTTCTATTTTCAATTAAATATGGGGTTATATGATTTGTAAATCATTACATTCTGTTTTTATATACATTTCACACAGCATCCCAACTTTTTTGGAAACTGTTATATTAACAAGAGTTAAAGTTGGCCAAAATGTATACATTTACAAGTGTTAAAATTTATAAATAGGGTAGGTGAGTGCATGAGTTCTGTGGGGTTTCAACTGTCAAGCATGGAAGTATCACAGCTTGATGTTTCACTGGTGTAAAAAGAAAAAAAAAGGTCATCTTTCAAAATTCATGATAATGTCAACCAGCATGCATCAAAGGGTTTCCACTCCATTTGGATTACAGCTGATTAGGCAGTCCATCCTTTTTCAAACAAAAATAACAGTAACCCCAACACACACCTCACCAGTGTGCAAGAACTATCTGGGAAATAGGAAAAGTGAAGGACAACTAATTAATTACTGTGGGAAAAAGTAGCATGTTCCTTTGTTAAAATGCCAAATATCCTCGAGCAATCCCACATTCTATCAAAATCTATTCTATTCAAATTAAATCCATTACAAAATGTGTGTTGCACCTCCACATAAAATGCATGTTCATAAGAGTGCTTGAATATCATCAGAATTATGAATAATTATAAACAGATCCGGACTTGCAGGCTGTATATCTGGACGGGACTGTTCCTTTAGCTAATCGTATTCTCCAGCATACGAAACACCGTCGTCCATCAGGACAACAACTCCACACATCGGCGCCTCACGCTGGCACGGAGGAAAAATAATGTGCATTCCCCACAGCGCATCTGTTCAAAAGCCGTATGCAGACCGCTGCGTTTCAGATCTTATATGGTCAGACTGACTCTGGACATCTTGATGAAGTGAACAAGGGTGAAGGAAAAACAACCCTGTGAATCGACGGCAACAAAACACAGTACAACCAACCGGCGTCCAATTTACAACTATTCGACCGCTCCTTTCACCTTATGATCTGCGGGTGCCCTTAAAAAAACACTAAATTTTGAAATCATACTTATTTCATCTAGCAACACTTGACATCGTTAAACGGTTCTGTATGGGCGGAGGCTGACTTAACTCAAAGCGCATAAACCCCTTAGACTGCAGATTCCGTATGCCTTTAATGTACCCCTTTCTTTTTAATCGCATCGCAACATTGCCTTGACTGCACACACATCAGCATTAAATAAATACTTTTTATTAGCTTTGAAAGATCACCATTTGCGAATACACAACCATGACCTGCGTCCTGGAAACATTAACCACTGGAATATGACAATCTCGTATTATTTAGAGCTCCGAAATCGACTTTCCCATGCCCTCCACGTCACACCCACCTAACCCGGCACGCTACAGTTACAAATTAACCTATATTTACAAACTTCTGGAATATTCATTTAAGTTGACGGCTTGAAAAGCACCATCTCATCTTACCAACTTGTCTATTTTAACCATAATAACGGCTAAGCCAGTTAAACAAGGTGCGTAACACGACGGTACGGTTTTAAAACCACCGAAGCCGATTCATACGACACTTAGTAAAATGTATATAAATGATATTCGATTAAGAAATTAAAGACTGATTCATCGTCGATATATTTAATTGGTTTCCCTTTTTTATTAGCGAGACTGAACGCCAAGGCGCCACAGCAGAGGCCTTTGCTAGTGTTACCAGCGCGATTCTCACATTATTTAGCTACAGAAATCGGCGAACGTGGGAAAAGTAAGCATACGTGTATATAGTTCTTCACAATAAATCCCCGGTGTGCTACGTTATGGACAACAGACATTAAAATATTAATTATGTATGCAAGGAGGGCTCACCATTTTCTCCGTTTTCTGGACGGCGGCGGGTCGTAAGTTGTCGTTAGCTAGCTAGCTAGCTAGCTCCACGGCTCGCCAACTACTTATATCTGTCTGCTACTGCAAATAAAGGCCGGCGTCTGGGGGCAACCGCGATTAACAACGTTAGGTCGGCTGTTCGCTTTCTTTCCCATCATCTGCCTGTCCCCACCGACCTCGGTGGTGACTACAGCGTTGATTTTTCACGGTATTTGTTTTCGATGTCCAGTAACCAGACTACCGCTTCTCTAGCGCTCGCTTGTTTCGCTTCGTCCGTATTGCGCAGCCTTTACATCCGAGCCGCTATTCTGTAAGCTTTTTGGGGCACGTACTCAAGACGCTTCCGGCGTCTGTTCAAGTGCGTACGCAAGCAGCGTAAACAACAGCAATGACAAGCCTTCTCGATGGTCGGATTTTCTATTCCGGGATGACGTCGAACTAATTGTTACATGGAAGTAAAAGCGTGGATGACACCTGATTTTGTCAGCTTTCAGTAGGAATCGCATGCATGCGTGGAAAATGCACCAGATGCAAAGAATATAGCGAGTTTGCCCATGAAGCTGAGATGAAGTACAAAATAGCAAGAAAAAGCACCTTCTCCTGCGGGCTGTTCTAAGAGCGGGAAAAAGCCGGTATTGTTCTTCCGTGAGTTAAATCAGTAGCTAATCGCGGTTCATAAGAAACAGCAGAATATGCACTCAACCTGCTTGCTGTCTAGCATTTTACATGGCATTACATGTATACTTTTAAGTAGATTGTCATTTTAAGCTACACAAACGAACAATGATGGCTGATTAAAAATATATGAATCAACAAGCAGATAACCTTTATGAACAAGGCATATAGGTTTTCCCCTACTGAAATACATCGCAGTATTAACACATTCGGTTTTCTAAAAATTCGTGTTAAAGGAGGAATCGACTCATCTCACTTATCCCCCGATAATCGAACCATTACTATACGTAACAGTTGCACTAATTTGTTGGAATGCAGTATTAGTTTTTTATTTTAAATGTCTATACACGTCTGTATTGTTTTTAGTATTAACTTAACCATGCAATAGCATTATAATTGCACATAATTCGTCTCTGAAAACTTTATTTAAAGTAACCAGTCTCTAATTTGGACAAATTTTCAGCAGAACAATACAGCAGATGTCAAATTTTCAAGAATACAGTATATTCCATGTATAAGTATGAGTACTTCATGGTCACGTGTCCTCAGGCGCCATGCTGTTTCTGAGAGAGGGCCTGTGTCCTGGCCTGACTGATGAACTGGTTCAAGCACTGCGTGCCAAAAACATTAGGACAGGTATGGACTTGCAGGATAAGTCAGTTGTCTTTAAGTTGTGAAATGCACGAATATGCTGGATTGCCTATGGTTCAGGAAGATCATCAGGGTGAACCTTCTTTGTTAGCAAATTTGGCAGCAGTTTATGTGGGAAATAACGAGTACAAAATATCCGTTGTTTTTTTTTTGCTTTGCATTTAGTTATCCAGATAGAGTCTGACACTCTTACAGTAGCAGCGATTGGTGGATGTGAAAATAGTATGTAAAGGCACTGAAACCTGCAGATTCCTTTTTAATTTATTTTAATCCTCTTTCGATTTTAGTTGTGGACCTTGTCTCTTCAGACGTTGAAGATCTTGCACAGAAATGTTCTGTGTCCTATAAGGTGAGTGAGTGTAACAATGATTTGAAAGTTCATTATCTTTAATTGAACACTTATATGACTTGAAAACAATAGGCAGTTAGAAGAAGAGCTTGGTGGAAACAAATCATCGTGGAGTTGTATAGTGCTTTTGTTGTAGCTCTCGGTTGGGATCTTACCCACTGAAGCACTGTCTCTCAGACCCTGTTGGCTGTGCGTCGTGTGCTCTTGGCCCAGAACTCAGCTTTTCCCGTCACTGGAGCAGACCTCTATGAGGAGCTGCTGAGCTCCACTGCTATCCTCTCTACTGGAAATGCCAGGTGAGACCCTTTGCAGTAAAAGCTGTCACCCAGGACACTTTCCGTGAATTAAACGCAGCATGATTCAGGAACTGGTGATGGCTCGGGGATTAAAAAAAAAAAAGTGATTTATGAGCAGAATATTCACTGGCACTGATGCCCCTTGGCTATGAAGCTTATAAATGTATGTGTTCCTGAAATTCATAATTTCTATACAAAAGATCATTTTCATAGTAATTAGTCATTAGAGAAGGTTAGTAATTAGAGAGGAACAGAGGATTTTAAGGTCACATCTTGTTTTACATATAGTATTTAGTAAAGTGCATGACTATTCTAATAGACAACGTGAATCCTCTAACTGATTTGTGTGAATTATATCCTGTTTTTGTTTTGGGTGTTTATTGTCAGTTAATGCATCTCATCTTGTGTGTGATTGATTCCAGTTTGGATAAGCTTCTAGACTCTGGCTTGTATACTGGAGAACTGACAGAGCTGGTTGGAGCTCCTGGGACTGGAAAAACTCAGGTAAACAATGTTAATATACATAATATGCCTATCCATCTCTGAGGAATTGCTCATTCCGTGATTTCGAATCAGTTTATTTATCAAATGCACAACAATACAGCAAACAGCTGTAGATGCGAGCAATGAAATGAGTTCAGAATTGTACTGTTTGTGGGGGAATTACACGTAAGAATTCTCACTTTTGTTTCATCTTTCTTTTATTTTCTCCTTTCAGATATGTTTTGGTGTGGCAGTAAACATATCATGTGAACTGAAGCAGAGTGTTCTATATATTGACTCCACCGGGGGACTTTCAGCTAACCGTTTGCTACAGATAATAAAAGCCAAAATTAGCAATGCGGAAGAGCAGGTACAGGAGTATGTGTAATATTGTTGCATATATTATAATAAATTATAATATCTTTTTTGCCAGCGAGCCAAGTATGATTACAGCTAGTAGTTAATGAAAAATAATATTTTAAATATAATTCTAACTTTTATTTTTAAATAATTTGATTAGGCCTTATATTGAGAATGTATATTATGCTTATTGTTGTCTTTATAGATGGAAGCTCTTCGAAGAATCCAAGTGTGTCCAGTATTTGATGTCTTCTCCTTATTCGAGTGTCTGCACCATTTCAGAAACGCGGGGCTTCAGCAGGTAGGGATGATTTGCACTTAATTCTAATGCCAGTGATGTATATTTAATCATTGCTGTTAAAGATATTTATGAAAGCAGTCTGCTGAACAGGGGAGGGCCGGGGTTGGAGATATGTTGGGCATGGAATCTGTGCTTTGGCCTTCATGAGGGTTAGAGAGTTAGAGAGCAAGACATATATTTGTTTTATTCTCCATTTGTCTCCCCATCAGACCACCAAATAAATTGCCCGTTTCATCATCCAGTGTCTGTCATTTCTGGATTTGTCTGCAGGTTTTCTATATCTCAGAATATAAACCGTGAGCCTTATACCGGTACCTGAACTTCCGACTGTAAAATCCATGTCCAATAGCAGTATACCAACTACTGCCTTCATTTTCCAGACGCAGCACACTGTTACTCCGTAATGACAAGTAAACATGAATAAACAACAGTTTGTTGTTCTTTATTAATAAATTCAAGGAGGTTGTGCTGTTTTTCCATCTCCTAGTTCCTGGCTGGTGGTAGTTCTGTCAAGGCGGTAATAGTGGACTCTGTGTCAGCTGTTTTGGCTCACATGCTGGGAGGCAGACAGACAGAGGGTAAGTACCCAGTTAAAGAGAATTAAAATAAGCTACTATGACTCATAGTCTTGTATAGCTCTCCTGTCTAAGACGTGTCTTGTTTTAGGCATGTCACTGATGATGCAAGTGGCCGGAGAACTGCGGACAGTCGCCAAAGACCTAAATGTGGCCGTTCTAGTAAGGATAGGTGCAATATAATGTATCGTTTGAAATTTCAAAGTGTTCATGATCAGACCAGACAAGTTTTGTTTGCATCCCAATGTATTGTATTTGACAGGTGACCAACCACGTGACCAGGGATGGCAATGGGATGTTTAAAGCTGGATTAGGACAATCGTGGAGTCATGTCCCTCGAACCCGGGTTCTTTTGCAGCGCATAGAGCAACGTGGGTCAACGTGCAGGGGCTTACGGACTGCAACCTTGATCAAGTCTTCTCGGCAGGTGAGATCTTATGTTATTCATAATTCAAGTTATACTTACATCTGTAGAGTGTTTCTCAACCTGGTCTTTGGGGACCCCGAGACAGGGGAGCTGGAAGGGAGCAAAAACGTAGACCGTCTAGGGGGTCCCTGAGGACCGGATTGGGAAACACTGCAATAGCGCATTATTAAATGTTAAAATTGACTGCTAAGACAAATATTTAAAACTCAAATACCTAAGTACAATTTCAACCTGAAACAGATTTTTATTGGAGCACAACCGTCGCTTCTGCTGACGGTCTGTTTTGTTGTAGCCATGTTATATAATGGAGGAGATTGACCTCAGATGCTGGGGACCATGTGAAGAGGAGCTCCATGGACTCCAGGGAAAGAGGAAAGAAGTCAGCAACAGTCCCAGCTGAGGCCTGAATGTTTAATGTTAACAGACTAAAGGAAGCATTTCAGGTTTTGCACTAATGATGGTTTTTAAAACCCTTTATCTATACGACAGCTGTACCCTATAATAGCGAGGTGGTGCAGTCATGCACGCTTTGCTGGAAAAGACTGCTTGAAAGAGAAACAGCTGAGCACAGAACTGCATGTATGAAAGGCCAAACTTGGTGCATTGATTAGGCAGGCAAATTTCCTTACTTGCAGGGGTGGCTCACTTGATTTTTTTGAACCCGCTGCCTAGATTTTATTTGAAGTTACATATTTTCTTATTTTTGATTGTGAACTACTACACTTTTTGCAAAGACGCATTTCTTACACTAGATATAGCAATGCTGTTTTATGCCAGTGGTGGCGTCTTGGGTTGCATTGTTGCCTCACACCTCCAAGGTTGGGTGGCTTGAATCTGAGTGTTGCTGGTCTGCATGTTCTCACTGCAGACCAAAGATATGCAATTACACTAGTGTCTGTGACTTGTTCAGAGTGTGTGTGAGGAAGTTTATGTATATACGTTGTACTGCCTGGCACAGGATCTAGGCCCCTGTGAACCTGACCAAATTAAGCGATTGGAAGATGGAGCTTTATGCGACGATATATATGCAGCTATTTGAATATCATTATTCATTGCTAATGTAATTTGCGATTGTCATGTTAATTTTGCACCTCAATTTTTTTCCAAAACGGCCCACTACTAGCACACTGAAGGGAATATGCCTAACTTAGAGTAACTTGGGTAGGTGTCATCCCTATCCCTGCAGCCAGGGGGCACCCTATAAGCCAAAAGTTTTGTGTGAAGTGCTTGTAGAGCAGGAAACGGACTTCCTGGTTAACCAGGGAAAAAGGAAGAATGTGTATAAAGTCAGATCTCCACCTTTGTTACATTTTCACTGTACCTTCAGTTAAAGAGTAGCCACAAAACCAGCCATTAAATTCTAAACTTCTTTATTGACTTGTTTCGCCTTTAAGTCAATATACTTGTTTCCTTTATGCCCCAAGTGAAAGTGAGCACTGTAGAAAAAGCACCGGGAGAACTTCCTGCATTTGTTTAAAAAGCTGAGCTCTTATTTCAACAATTCATTTTTCAAAAAGCTTTTACAGCAGTACTTGAATAAAAAAAAAAAGCTACCAAGCCACAGCCATCACTGCTAATCCCACACTTATCCCAGT
The DNA here is from genome assembly GCA_011763525.2 of Mormyrus iriodes. NCBI lineage: Eukaryota > Metazoa > Chordata > Actinopteri > Osteoglossiformes > Mormyridae > Mormyrus > Mormyrus iriodes. The sequence goes on from JAAGVU020000038.1 coordinate 10,163,120, forward strand.
ATAAGCAGCAAAATGGAACATTTTAAAAGTCATAAAATGGGTTGGTTCACCATGGAAGCAGTTCAATACAAAAAAACACTACATCATTTAGCTATTTGGCTTAGGGGGAAAAAAAGTATATATATGAATACATAAGAAAATTAAAATCGATAGTGTCCTGATGTTAGCTTTTACAGCTCAGCAGAAAGCTGATAGCCACAACTTACAAAAAAAACAACAAAAATATGATCCGGCTGTATATCACATAAGAGACTATGGCTGTTTTATGCTTCACGAGCTCAAATGTGTCACAAATATGGTTTATACCTGTCTGTGTGAGACAACCCACATGGACCATTTAGTGTGAAACCAACCTGAATGGTGTGTGAATTGCATAATTATTTAAGGAGGGGGGGGGAAATAAAATTTGCATGCATTTCCCCGATCTAGCTCCAGGAGACACACTCAGCAGGGAGGCACCACCCTGCGTTTCCGAATGCATTCCCAAACCCAGTCAGTGCTGACTTTCTGGGCTGTGCTGTCGCCCTCCGGCTCCCCTAGGGTGTGTGTGGCTGAAGAGGCGTCGTAATCTGGCACCAGGTCTCCATCGTAGGCCACAAAGTAACGCCGCAGCTTCTCATAGTCTTGCACCGAATCGGGCATGAAAAGCTTCACTCCAGTGAAGATGTCAAGTAAGGTCTGATGTAAGAAAAGCAAAAATTCAGAATTAGACTGCAGATGTCACACCAGAAACGGTTTACAGCCATCTCTGCAGAACTGCTATTTAAAAATAAACTATTAGTGTACCATCTATATTACTGTACACCTGGAGGAAATAAGCAGCCAATTAAACATGCAACAAAATATATACATTAATTCTTAAGTACATTTCAAAATGCATTCATTTCCACAATACCTTTTCTTTCATAGGTTCTGATAACTGGGAAGGAGTGGTCTTCACTGATTGGCTTTGTCCGTTGCTGTGTACAGTTTGTATCTTTTTTTGCTGAAAGAAGCAGAGACGTGGCATAAGATTCCAAGTTTATCCAAACAAATTTATAGTATGGGAGATAAGGCAGTAGACGAGGAACAAAGATTAAGTCTTGTGGTGTGTCGTTACACGTTTTGGACAGCACTGGGGTGACAGACGTACCTTTTTCCCAACATGCTCCTCTACAGGCATTTTTCTCTTGGCTGCTGAGACGGGAGATGGCGTTTCTGTTTTCACATGTTTTGCTTTAGGTGTGCTGCTGGTCCCTGAGTACAGGAGAAGCCGCGAGATGGGAACCTAAGCCTGAACACTTAGGTACACAAGCATGCAACATTTATGCATAAAAAAGTGTTTAATAAACCGACTAACAGACCTGCCTTAGCAGCTTTATCTGTGAAAATGTTCAAACTCAGAATGACGAAAATGAAAGATGACTTGAGAGAGACTCACCAGCCTTTCTGGAGGTGGCAGGTCCGTGGGATGAGGGTGATGGAGAGTTCTCAGCGCTGTCTGCCCCTGAGGAGCCCTTGTCGCCGTCACCCTTTGACGGTCCTGCTGTCACCTCAAAATTGCTATTTTCCTTGGAAATTCTATATAGTTCCTGCAAGAGAAGCGAGAAGTAACAGTAATAAGCTCCTGTTTCAGACTGAACAGTCAGTCTAGGAAGCAAAACCTCATATACAGAAGTAGTTGAGTGGGTTCTGATGGACTAACTGGCTGAAGTTCATGTAGAACTTCTTCAGTGCGCCACTTACATCGATTACACTCAGCCACTTTATTAGCTGTGTCCAACTAGAACAAAGCAGGACCTCCTTTTGCCAGCAGAACAGCCCGAATTCAACACGCTGCTGGATCCTTTCGTCACAGTGTGGCCCATGACATTTTAGCACTTCTAGCCTCCTTGTTAGCCTTAGAGGGTCTGGCTATTCCCCTCTGTCGTCTCATTAACATGATACAAATCAGCATGCAAAAATGGCCCCAGAAGACCGATCGGGTCTTCTTTATGCTTAGTGCGGCATTCTCTGTACACTATACATGCTGTCGCACCCAAAAATACTTGAAGAGTGGCTGTTTCTGAGACACTCTGAATACCATGTTGAAAATCAGTGATCCCACGCATCACCACATACTCTCTAGGATGAGGATGTTGACATGAACGAGCAGGTGCACCAATAAAGTGGCTGCTGAGTGTACATACAGTAAATATCACTGTAAAATGTACAGCATAAATTACAAGCTGCTTTGGACAGAACGGAAAGTTAAGCAATTACAAACAGTAATAAAGCCGTCCCTATATATTTAGTGAAGGTCAATAAAGCAGGAGGCTGCACGGTATGGCGGCGTGTTATACTGCACTTTGAGCTGAGGAAGGTTGGTGGCACTCTTCCAGTCTTTGTCGTCCCGGATGCGGGTGCAGCGGGGGAAGCGGATGGAGATGCCGTCAGCCGTGTGCATCTCCGACTTTGAGAACTCAGCCCCTGTGATCTCCCAGACCGGGGCACTCTAAGCACAACAGAGGGACACAGGAGCGCCATCAGGAAAGTGCTGCCAGCAGATGGAGAACTCGTCTCCGCCATTAATGTAGCACTATCAGCGTATCTTAAGAGGAAATCCACTTGACTAAACTGAATTAATCTAATTTTCTGAATACTTACTTCCGGATCCCGGATAAGGAAATCTGGATAATAGTTCTTGACGATTTTCAGCCAGTGTGGGATTTTGCTTGGATCCTAGGAGACAAGGATATATTATTTCAGAATGCTATGATGAAGTTTATGCTTAGGCTAGTGTTTCCCAGCCCGGTCCTTGGGCACCCACAGACGGTCCATGTTTTTGTTCCCGTCCAGCTCTCGGGGGAGCAAAAACGTGACCCGTCTGCAGGTCCCCAAGGACCGGATTGGGAAACACTGGCATGGGCAAACGGGACAGTGCGCCGTCCCAGAATTCCACGCCAGTTAGGTCATACTCTACCTTGCTGATCTTGATGACATCCAGCTCTTTCTGCAGCCTGGCCAGGGTTGCATCATCATACCCTCCAGAGCACTTGGTCACCGTGCACCACTTGTTTGATTCAGGATCATAACAACCCATTAAGAAGCTGGACATTATCCCTCCTGTAGAAGGACACAGTTATACGAAAACTGAGTCATCCTCTTCAAACTGAATCAATGTTTGTTTACCAGCGACAACATGCAGACCGATGGCGGAAAACGCTTGGTGACTGAGCCCGCTCCGCTCACGCTGGATGGCCCTACCATTCGAGCCTTTTCCATAGAAAGCGCCCAGAACCACAAGATCTGCAGTGTCCGCCATGGCACCTTCATTAAGATAGTCCTTCTTCACTTTCAGCCAGTGTCTCTTCCCAGGCTCGTAATGACCCTTTCAACAAAACAATAATATTTTTCACTCTGCCAATAATAATAATAATAATAAAATTAGGGCTGTCGAAAATAACGCGTTGATTTCGATTAATCACAGAAAAAAATTAACTCAGATTAATCGCATATGGTGGTGCTGTCGTGCCAGATTTCTTCCACCCGTGACGCGTCGCTCAGCTGTCACGCCGGTGATGCAGTTACAAGGAACCCCGAAAGTCTCTAGGTACAATGACAGTTTCAAGTTCACTCTTACCGCTGCAGGGAGTTTGCATCAAAAAACTAGGTTAACTGATGTTTTTTTAAAAAGTGTATTTTTATTAAGAACTCGTTTGCATTTAGCTTGATAGTACAACCGACATGTTTTATTAGTTTATTAATGAATGTTCGACATGCTTTATTGGTTACTTACTTAATATATGTTTACACATGCTTTTAAAAGATTTTTAACAAAAATCGTTTACATTTAACTTGATAATATAACCAACATGTTTTATTAGATTATACATGCATATTCAGATCGATAGTGACATTTTCTTAACCGGTATGATTTTACCTTGACAAATCCACATATTTAGCTCAATTGGCGATTATCTTTTAACAACTCTGTATCTCTGTATTTAGCTTTATAGCAACATGTTTGCTCAACTGGCTTGATTTTCGTAATTATTACCTTGATAAATCTATAATATGAGGCATTTTACTTAGAGGGTGAACTTGAAACGGTATCATCGCGATTGCATCATCGGTCTAACAGCTGAGTGATATGTCATGGGCAGAAAAAGATTTGGCATGACAGTGACCTTTGACCTCGTGCAGTTTCTCAGCATTTTAGGTCATATTTTTGATTGTTATGACCATTATTGCACATGAACAGTGAATATGATGTTAAGAAATAAAGAGATGTGTAACTTTAAAGTCTATAATGTTGATCATTCATTGATGCACTCATCTGCCAAAATTGAACTGAAATATTTTAAAATACTTTCACAGCAAAAATTGATGCGTGCGATTAATTTAGATTAATCGCAGAACATGTAATTTATTAGATTATTTTTTTTTTAATCGCCTGACAGCCCTAATTATAATGTTATACCGAAACTGAGTGTAACGAGCATAACATTTGACTGGAGACAGACCCTACAATTTCAGTTTAAATAGATGCTGTTGGAACACCAACAATGTATAAAGCAGGGCTACTCAAATCACAGTCCTCAAGGTCGGAGCACTGCTGATTTCCCAGCCTTCCTTCACCTTTGAGCCAGGTGTGAAACCTCTGGCCAATCAGTATCAGTAATTATTAAATTAACTACCTAGGAGAACTGAAAATAAGGCCTGGATTTGGAATCAGGGGCTAGACATGAAGAACCCTGGTATAGCGCATATGCAAAGGACGTCACAATAGGCAGAAGTCACTGTGGTCACACCCACCGAGTGGCAAAAAGACTGAGTTGCAGCGTTAGCATTCAGCTCAGATGTCATGAAAACACATCTGAAATGGGAAAGAACTGACGTGCGACTGATTTCATCAGTGTGGTCCATTGGTCATTTGGTAAATTGTAAAGATCCCTGTCAAGTTCAGTCGCCTTTAATTTAAGTAGATAATCATTTGTTTCAGTTTCCCTAACGCTATGTTGCGGCATGTTTTACCACTCCATCTGTATGAGGGGGCATCAACGCAAACCCTCTATTCTCCAGATGGCCCCACTCACTCCCTATCTAATCCTGTCTCTTTCGATCTCTAGCTCCCTGATACACTCTCCCCAGCAACGACTCCTCCCTTTGCAGTCACTAAGTAGCAGTTTTGGTGTGATTCGTCTCTAAATAGACCCTAGATCACCTATGCAATGTGGGAAGTGTGAAAAACATCATATACTTTTAGAGTTAGTGTGTTCACAAGATCAAGTGATCTTCTGCAGCCACCCTTCCTTTGCTGCCACATAGCACTACTGCTTCTAATTTGGTGCGACTTGTCAAAAAATTTAAATCAAGTATAGATCTTCATCTGTAACTTTTTTTTTGAAGTGACAATAAGATCCATCAAATACTTTGAGTTATTAATGAGATCAAGTGTCTGAGGCTGTCCTTCTTGTTATCATTATGCAGCTGCTTGAATTTTGATGTAATTTGTCTCAAAATGTGACCAGGTTCACATCCTCACCCATACAATGTGTCTGCAAAGTTTGAAAGTGGTAATGTCTTCGGTGACGGTGGGCCAGTCCCTAAACCATATGTATTCCCCATCTGGTGAATACAACTACAATGTCCATGTAAAACTAAAAGTAACATCTGATACTATAAGGGGGTGGTGTGTGGATCAGTAGGATAAGGCTCTGTGCCAGGTCCTTAATCGCCGATTGCTCAAGAGGCACTGCACGCCAGCCAGACCTGCACTCAGACAACAAGCTTCACTTCCACCTGTGTGTGTGCTTATGTCTCAAAAGGAGAGCGAGATGGGATATGTGAGAAGAAGCACTCCAAAGTACCTGCACTCATACTTGTACAAATGGCCAATAAAACATCATTTCATAAGTCAGTAAAAGAAATGGTGATGTTTTATATTCAGGCCATGATTCTGGAGACCGAGTGCATAGAGGCACAGAAAGGGCTCTAGGCCCATATAACCAGCCAAGGAGCAGAAGAAAGCCAATTTACCTTTATGTCCTTCAACACAAGTCCCTCAAGACCTTCTCTGATGACCCGTGTGATCATCTCAGCCAGATCTGCTGCTTTCTGTCATTCAGAAAAAGAATAATTTTTCAATACAGTACAAAAAAAATGGAAAGTACATCTTTTAGCTGCTCCACATCCTGGTTTATTCAGCCAACAAAATATATTTTATATTCTACCAATGAAGTAAAGACATTTCTGCAACAAAGGAAACCTTTCATAAAGAGATACAGGTACAGTGATTAACGCATGTATAGAATGTTTCTACTCACAGTGACATGTTTCATTTCAGAGAACAGTATTCTATTGGGAACTTCTACCATGTTATCAATGAGGAACTTCCTTCTTTCACAAAGTGGTCTGGAAAATACAAATCACATTGCCTGTTAATCAGCGTTTCCAAATCCAGTCCACAGGGACCTGCAGACAAGCCATGTTTTTGCTCCATCCCAGTTCCTGGTAGAGAGCAAAAATGTGGACTGTCTGGCAGGGGGTTGGGAGGGAGCAAAAACATGGACCATCTCAGGGTCCCCGAGAACTGGGTTCGGACACCCTGGTCATTTTAAGCTAATCTGTTATACTAATGATTGGTTGAGTGTTGTGTCTTGAAATATGTTTAAATTTGAACTGATATTTGGACTTAACTAAAATTAGTGAGTTTACGATTTAAAAACTTCAGACTAAAAAACTATTTCTACTATGCATTTGTAAAACTATTTCTTTTAAAAGTCAGAAAGTATAAAAGGATAAAGGCAGCACCTACTTGTCCATTAAGCTCACGCCATTGAAATAAATGCAATCGAACACAAATAAGCATACTTTGGCATCCTGGAAGGCTGCTTTCTGAAATTAAACAGGAAAAGAAGAAAACAAACCCATTACTGTCTTAGAAAATACTCACTGAGAGACAGACTTAAGAGCATCGGCCATAAATATTACCTTGTGCACACCCAGGGATCCAAAAGGCAAAGGTTTACTGGTGTTGGTATCAATCAGAAGCACCTCAGCATCCAAAATCATACTGTGACCCCCAGCAAAGGCCTGTGGGATGAACTCCTTAAAATGGGCCACCTGAAATGGAATGAAAATGAGAGAGAGAGAGTTATAGAGCACATTCTAAAACAACCAAGGTTGATTAAAGTGCTGTACAAGAATAGTTCATAAGACAATTCACAAGGTATCAAGAGCACTGTGCAAGAGTACAGAGCTTAAAACTGAGCAGTAGTCATAAACGCTTATATACGGGAATTCAGCCACTGTTTACCTTGTGCGGCAGGACAGGTTTGAGACTCCGGCTGAAATAACTGAAGTGGTCTCCGTTTTTGTGGACCTGCACTCTCTCCCCGTCGTACTTGATCTCGGAGTACATGCCATTAGGACATTTCTTCATTGCATGCTCAATCGATTTACACGCCTCTGCCTGTGTGTAAATATGAGGCTTACTCAGAGCCTCGCTCCACGCAGCAACACGTATTCAATTTCATTTCCGTGATTTATAGTCAATACCCACCAACATGGGCTGCACTGGAGTCATGAGAGATGCCTCCACACTCAGGATCTTCCTGGGGCCCGAGCCAAGGGACGACTCTTGTTGATTCCGCAGCACTCGGTCGATGACGTCTCCAAGGTTACGGGAGGCTTTGAAGGCATCGTAGGCATTGGGGTCGACAGCATCCAGCCTCCATGGAAGACAGGAAGGCACATGTAACCCGTGTGAAGTTCAGCATATGACATACAATATTACTACTTTAGGTAAGACTTCACATTTTCTGCACCTTTATAATGCCTTCATAATGCATTCATAAGCAGCATGTAAGAATACCTAATTATGTCAAAGCATTGCATTCATAACACTTTCCATTAACAAGATATATGAGCTTCAATATACATTAATAACAAACATTATGTGATTATACAATTATGTCTGTTATTAATGTATATTACAACTGTAATGTCTTGTTCACTGAAAGTATTAAGAATGCAATGCTTTGAGACACGTTAAGGCATACAAGGATGCAGGATGAGGACATGAAAGGGCACTCAATATTCTGTGAACACATTATGACAGCCTTACAAAGGTGCAGGTTATGTAAAAAGCACTATCCTGCTTCATTCCTATAAATAACTTGATCTTAAGATATAAACTTACACATGCTTGGCTCCAGAGTTCATTTTCAAATCATGCTTGATGAGTCTTATGATGCATTTGAGGTCGTTCCCGGTACATCTGAAACACAGCAAGCAAAATATTTTCACCTGAGACCAAGATATATAGTCACTATTAGTAATAGCATAGCTATCCAAAAATAAAAAACATCATTATTTTCTCTCTCTCTCTCTCTCTCCCCCCCCCCCCCCCCCCCCCCCCCCCCCCCCCTCCCCTTGGGGGGGCGGTCTCTTCCTCCCCCCCCCCCCCCCACGGCGGCGCGTCGGTGTGCCCCCCGGGTGCGCCACGC
>JAAGVU020000038.1:10176641-10214103 GCA_011763525.2 Mormyrus iriodes
ATATATTTATTTTTTTTTACTGAAAAAATTAATTATCTAGACATCCCTTTCATACTCTTTTAATAAAAAGCAACAGTATCTCAGGTGATATGGGAGAATTACTTCTTTAAGCCGACCAAGTGACAATATCTATAATGGTTTATTTCACAGCACTACCACATATTTGATAATAATTCCTCTTCAGAAATTCATTCATTTGAATCAGTCCACATTTTGACTGATAAAATAGAGTTTCTTTATTTTTCTCACCATACCTTTCTGGTCATCAAGTACAGCATGTACTGGCAGAGATGTTAGCTAGTCAGTCTACAGATGCAGGATATGCTTATGGTTGCGTTATCACTGGCACAAAGCAGGTTTACTCTGTAACAGGAAGCATGACACCACAGAGGAAACTCACAGAGCCAAAATATGCCTATATTTTGCACATTTTATTTTGTTTACAATCATAGGCATCAAGATACATTGCAACAGTTAGCTATAGCACATGAGTTACCCCTAGGTGGCAGAAAGCATTTAGAAATATTTGTAAAAGCATTTCAACGTGACTTTAACAATATGATAGAGTTAGGTAGTTTGACCTGAGAGGATCGCAAATTAATGGTAACAAAACTGGCTTCTCCATTTAGACTTTAATCCTTCATTAGTCTTTTGTAACTATAAATGATGGTGTGTATATATATACATATATATATATATATATACTATAATGAATTTAAGTATGAATTTTTAAAAGGCAAACAACTCTACAAAAATAAGAGCATTATCAAAACCCACAGAACATCCAGTATATATTCTTTTTGTATAATAATGCAAGCAATTATGATAGTAATTAATGGGCTTTTTAAAATAGAAATAATATTATTATGTGTGTCTGTACTGTAGGCTAAATGCGTTAATACATAATGGAAGTCAGTTCTACAGGGCACAGTGACCGAAAATTTATTAAAGATTAAGAAACTACATTTTTTTGGTGAGGCTAAGAATATATTGCTCTGCAGTACATGGTTAAATAGCCTGACACTGGAGCAAACATGTCAAACATGAAGAAGCAGAAAATGATCCTCCAGGCTTATGCAGTATGCTACTCTTACTGAATTCCGGTTGAATCTATTTGACCCGAAAGGAACTTAATAAAAAAAACGTCTGCTTGAATGAAAAAAGAATGGGGAGTGGAAAAGACACATTGATCTGTTTTAGACTCTTATCTGACTAATTTTCCTAATGTGGTCTTTGAGGATTTAATACTTTTTTCCTCTTCTAGTGACATCATTAAGAGTTAAAAACCATATACATTGTATTAACTGTAATGGCCATCTGTAATGATGATGATCTTGTTAAATCTTTGTCAGATGCTTGAGGGCAAGTATGTTAGGAAAGATACTATAAGAATGCTTTGAATTGAAGTGACTTATAACTGCAATCGCCCCACATATTGCAGTAATATATATAAAACAATCTGTATAAAAGAACGGCTGTTAGCTTTCTTTATTCGACAAGTGTTCTTCGAAACATGACACGGTGACAGAGCCAATAAGTCTGAATACACTGTAGAAATTTTAAACTATGTGATCTGCTGAGAAATAATTAGCTTTCAGCTGTTTTGACGGCATAATTCATCAGCCCAGCATGGCTGATACATCAGATAATTGTTATTCTCGGGACTTTACAAATAATGAGCAGATGTCATCTAAATAGAATATGTGGACTCTCACAGGGGCCCCTACTGCAAAGTAAATAGATTTCTACCCAACATCGCACAGAAAAATTTTCCTTGTTTGGTAACACAAATGAAACCAGCAGATGTCATGGTAGTATTGCAGAAATACATATCACCTAGACTCAATCTAATTAAATTTTACTGCTAACAACTGCACAATTATATGCACAACCATACAAACATCCTCAGGTTCATATGTACGTTTTTCCATTTACCAGGTTTCGCTCTGTGATTAATATGTATATCCCCCCTAAACCGATATGCAGTTTTATATGGAATATTTAAATGAATAGTCTCCGTAGAGACCAGATTTATTTTCATATTTTTTCTCGTAACTTGGTGCAGATATTCCCTGAATTTAACAAATTAACTGTCGTATTTTTGAGTAAAGGTGGAAACCAGCCGGATAATTAAACAAGTGATTTTATCACTGAAAAAGAATACAATGGGTGTGAATGAGCTTTTATCATACGTTCTCCATATCTCCTGCCACATTCCTCTCTCATCCACCCAGCTGACCCTATTAAAACATTATCAAGCCAATTAGGGCATTCAGGCTTAGCTAGGTTTCATTAATTGAAGAGTCTGATGGCATGGGGCTTGTTGCCATAGAAATCCCAAAGATCATCTATATCGAGCCCCTTGCCATTCTGGGTCTCCCACCAGGTCAGCTAATAAGGACATACATTTCAGCTCATCAATAATATGTTTACTTGCCTTTTACCTTTGTTTAAAAAATGAAATGTAGAGCGACATTAAGGAAATGAAGGGTGAACGGAATGATATATGCAAAAAGGACATGGAGTTTTGCAGTAACCAATTGATTTAACAATATTACATGATTACTTCATTCTGCATGATTGTCTTGCTTGTGATTCTGTAACTATACCAAGAAAAGCGGAACTAAAGGAATATACCAGCCCTCCTAGAAATGAGAAATTGAATCCCCATTTTGCTGCTTACTTAAGATGAAATGAACACCATATTGCTTATTGCGTTTATGTGTTTTAACCAGAATAAACTACCATGAACAACGACAGTTTGGTAATGTAAGCAAAGGAAGACACTAGCGAGATACAAACCCTATCACAGAAACAGCATCTGGTGTGTGGAAAATCACTACTCCTAAATGGTACAATCAACATCCATTTTAAGAAGAGGCTGGATCACATTAAGGCTCTACGTCGATGGTATCACAATAAAATTAGGACACAGACCAGCAGGATCACAGAGAGGGCAATGACTGCAAAATTATAGACTGTAGCTGTCAGAACATCTGATCAATTTATACTCTGACGTTAGAGAGATTTGGCGTATCTGTCCAATATCAGCAGGTAACAATGAGCATTGAAAAAGCTGGTGCTGAATTAAATAAATTAGTAAAAGCACCGATTTTATGCTTTAATTTCATTTCTATCACATACTTAAAACTGTACATAATATTATCACATATGCATACACACACACAAATTGGATATATCCAGTCAAGATGTATTGGTTACCACATGTCAACAGAATATTACCATAAATTAACACTTCAGTTAGAAGCAGGGGCTGCACGGTGCAGAGTGGTTACCTCATACCTCTGAGACCAGGGTTCACGTCTCTGCCCGGGTTCCGTGTGTGGAGTTTGCATGTCCTCCCCGTGTCGTTGTGGGGTTTCCCCCACAGTCCAAAAACGTGCTGAGGTTATTTGGAGTTACCAAATTGCCCGGAAGAGTGCATGTGTGAGTGAATGGTGTCTGCGTGTTCCCTGCAATGGGTTGTTCCCTGCGTTGCGCCCATAGGTTCCAGATCCCCACAACCCTGTATAGGAGGAGTCATTACAGAAAACTGATTGTTAGAAGCATATTTTATTGTACAAATACAGTGCAACAATCACATTAACAAATTAAACAATCCTAGTTATTAAGCGAAAGGAGAATGCATAGTACAAACACAACAGTTTTGCCAGACATCACCTGCGAATCAGCAGTATATTTATTTGTGCGGATCATGCAGATTTACATTATAAAAATCAAAGACCCAGATTATCTAAAGCAAAAGAATCTGGTGTTACTATTACTAAACGGTACCTGCTACTCAAGAGGGATCACAGAACAAAGAGGATTCTACAGCATTCCATAATGTATATGTGGACAATAATGTACATCTTTGATTGATGGATCGTTTGAAATGCAGAGGAAAAATGTGATTGCTTGGAGATCTGGGAGTGGACGGGCAACAAGGCCATTAATTCACAGAACATTCACACCCTGTCTTTTTCTTGCATGTTCTCCATGTGCTGAAGCTGAAATTCCCAAACCGCAAAGAGTACACAGCAGGGGAACATCCTGGACAGGATTCCAGGGTCTTGCAGGGCACGCACACACTATCTTTGGACAATTTGGACATGCAAATTTGCCTAACAGTGCAGAAAAAGTAGCCGAGTACCTGCAGAAAGCCTTCGTATTTTGCATATGTTTTGCATCTGCTTGGGTAAACTGGTAGTGAACATTAATTTTCAAAATTCTCTGCGTGACGATGTGCAAATCTCAAAAGTTAGAAGCCCAGACACACAGGCAGAGCAAGCTTTTTAAAAAAGAAATAAATAGATAATAATTAAACAAGGATCGCAAATGTGACGCAAATAGCCCTTGCAGTTATGTATAGTGTCATGTCCTAGCATGTGTTTCGGCTGGGGGTTAGGGCAGGCATGTCAGGAGGATGCCTTGTAGTGTATGAAGACAGTAAACAGAAATGATGTCAGTAACATGTCTACACCGCGGTAGATGAGCCAGCTGCTAAACGATTAGCTCAAGCTTCAGAAGGCACTCCATGGAGCAGATGGGCAGAGCTGTTCATGATGTTCTTCAATTTTGCCACCATCCTCCCTTCTTCAACTGCCTCCTGTGGTACCAGAGTCAGTCCTGTGATGGAGCTGGCTTTCCTGATGACTTTGACATCATTTGGACTTATCTTGCTTCCCCAGCAGACCACGGCATAAGGAATTGCACTGACCACTATAGACCGGCACAAAACATCTCCAGAAACTTGCCACACACATCACAAAGTTCAAAATGATGCCTGAGAGTCTGCTCTGGATTTTTTTTTGTGTAACGCTACAAGTGTTGTCCACCCAGTCCAGTCTGCTGTTGAAATGTAGCCCCAAATACTCGTAACACTGAACCACCTTCACTTTTCCCCTTGTATAGTAACAAGTAATCTCAGGGGCTTCTTGGAATTGTGGAAATCCAGCACCAACTCCTTTGTCTTGCTTTTGCTGAGCAGCAAGTCATTCTGCTTGCACCACAAGACGAAGTCCTCCCCTAGCATCCTATACTCTGACTCATCTCCATTTTATGTGCGGCATACAATGGAGGAGACGCTGGAGAACCTTTGTGGGTGGCATGAGCTGGTGTTGTAGTGGAAGTCCATCGTGTAGATGATGGACAGGAAGGAAGAGAGGACAGTCCTCTGAGGAACCCCAGCCTTAAAACAAAGCAGCAATAATGAGTAACTTCAATTTCTTACCTATTAACGATACTATTTTGGGCATATTTTGAGTTGATTCAATGCAAGACAATAATTCTTGAAAAAGATGAAGGTTAAAAAGGAAGAGGATGGCCAGCAACAAGATGGATGTGCTCAGCAACAATTAGCATGCCTTTGGGAGGCCTGAAGGCCTGGAGAGAAGACAACGATCTGGAGAAATGCTGTCTATATGGTGCTGATATTAACTAGATGACACCTAATTATAATCATCATCGTCATCATCAACACCTTTAAGTCTATAATCACAATTTAATTAACAGTAATATAATTAGAATCTTTATAAGTTTCTACTTCATTATGTGAGGTATTTTTTATTCCTCATGGTCTATGCTGTTGTTAAGGTGTTATTTTGCATTATTGAATCCTCTGCATTATCACTGCTGTATTGGTTACAACTACCTGCAGTGTAACATCAGAAATATCAGAAAAAAAATAGAGAAATAGAACTGAGAGGATATTTCTACTCATATCTGTCTTTTAAATGAACCCAGCATCCCTGAGATTCTACCAACTGTAGCGTGCATGTATAGTAAAAGTCATGACGAGCTAGAGATTTACACGAATTAGAGCAAGATAAACTCAGAATACTCAACTCTTAATTAGGGCAGAAGAAAGCTCTCATTCGCCAGATCCAGCAAAGATGTGCCAGTTATGAGAAGCGAAAATAACAGGAAGAATAGAAAATGAAAGGAAAAATACATAAATGAGATCGCATTAGTCAAAAGAAAGAACCAGGTTGTTGATATCTGTTCTTAAATAAACTCATGGTTTATGTTTTAATAGCTACTTTCCAAATCAAGGCAGATTACACACTCAGGCACATGCACATAGACAGACTCCCAAACACTACATACAGTTATATGCAGTGTTGGGCATTCCAGGTCCAGCAGCTACAAATCCAGACCAAGATTTTGTTTCTACCAACCAGTTGAGCATAAAGAGTCACAGTCACAGAGTATTCAGCTGGTTGGTGGAAACAAAATCTTGGTCTGGATTTGTAGCTTCTGGACCTGAAATGTCCAACACTGGTTATATGTGAGCATGTCCACTGCACATAACCAGACACATTCTAAATGTAATAGCTATTACATTTAGTGTTAATATTATTAATTTAAATAATATTAATATTCTTGGCTGTACAACGATAGTGACTGGCAGCAAGGACAGTAACTTCAAGGCATCGCTACAGAACAGAGCATTGGTGAACACTTAATATATGAGTTTATACATGTCAAGGAGGTTTGGGCATGCTGGTGAGATCAAGGACCTTGATAGACATTAACAGATGTGGGGAAATATTTATATTAAGATCAGCAAACTGGGTCAGTTGTGCTTGCAGGCAATGGGATAAACCCACCAATGCTCCTGACATTTCCTGCAATGCCACTTCAGGTGTTTAATCACTGGGTGGGAGCAAACGGGGTGGAATAGTTAATCTGCCAGATAATCTCATTAACCAGCAATAAAATAAAAGCACTTAAATAATAAAATAACAAAATAAAACGCCGTTTCATCCAAAATTATTGATGTTCAAGTTTTAGCTCATAAAAGGCCTTTTTTTCTCCTTAACTATCTTTTAAATATGTTCATGAACACCCTAATGACCCTCCCCCCTCCCTCACGGTGAACAAGGAGTAGACATTTTGCAAGTGTATGAGTGCTTTGCAGATGTCTGTCTTCTGTAATCACATTCGGCCAAGCTGTACAATGACTCACCGGAGCACATAAAGTGTATTTATTATTATTGCACAATTTACTGTTCATGTATTTAATCTCTGTACACGGCTGGATAGTTTTTAATGCAGAAAAGTACCATGATAAAGATTCAGGGGGCAACATCGTGGTGATATGGTCAGCACTGTTGCCTTACACCTCGGGGACTGGGGTTTGAGTCTCCGTCATGGCTGCACGTGTGTGGAGTTTGCATGTTCCTCCTATGTTGTTGTGGGGGTTTCCTCTGGGGACTCTGGTCCCCTCCCACACACGTCCAAAAACATGCTGAAGCTGATTGGAGATACCAAATTGGCCATATGTGTGTATGAATGTGCCCCGCGATGGGTTGCCGCCCCATCCTGGGTTGTTCCCCGCCTTGTACCCATAGACTCTGGACCCCCCGTGACACTGAATAGGATAAGCAGTTACAGAATATGGCTGGATAAAGATTCATGTCTCTTTGTTGCAATGCTGCAGTGAGTAGCGGAGCTCTTGGACCCCGGGATGTGAAAAGTGTGATTCTATGCTGGAAGGAAATTTGCACTGTTAATATCCTTACAGCCTCGATGCCTTGACACATATTCATATCTTTTGTATGGACACTGGGAATGAGGGTATTCATCATATTCCCGATCCTTAATCACTGTAGGAGTGATCAATTACGACGAATAGGGCTGTTTTATAGTTAATGCTTAAGCCATTTTAAGAAATTGTAGGAGCTGTCAAAATGTTTCTCTTTGGAGGAAGCAAATGTAGGATTCGATCTAAAAATAAAATGTTTCATCAAATAAAATATATCTGTTAAAATTATTTTTTTCTGACTCATACTGTAACTAAGGAAGAATAATGAAATGCAGGAGGGTGACTAAAATTGAAAGTGAGAGCGTTCCCTTTAATATATAAAAACTTTCTTTTAAAGACAATGTTTCACACATCAAAATGGAAGTGAATAAAAACCTGGCTGATATGACCTCAGTCTTTCACTTCTAACATCTTGTTAGAAACTGTTGCAACTATGAAACATCAGCGAAGCAGTAATGTTTCGTTGAATAGTATGACTTTTAAATAAAGCTGCACTATATGAAAGAGTTTAAAGTTTAATTAAAAATAGGAGTTAAATGTTGCTTTAATAGAATGAAAATTGTGTTTTATCTGAGAGTACAAAATATATACATTCATTGTATTTTTGTATGACGCAAGGCAGATTCGTGTATTATGCAGATTCATGAAACATTGATACAATGTTCTCTTTAACCTGTGGTGCTCAGTCACAAAATTACATTACTTTACATGACAAAATATATTGACTTATCCCACAACATATTCAGAACTTCATTAGAACAGTTTGTAATACATTTCCACAACAATTTTTCCAAGTTCACTGGGGAAATGTATGGTATCAAATGACACTCTGTAAAGCTTATTTTATATTTATTAAGAAAAAATTGATTCTGTATCATGTATATCAGCCAGTCTCAATATTTCTGCACATTCATTTGGTATTGTATATGTGGTATATGTAATAAAATATAAAATTATTCTACAAATCATAAGAGGGCCTCACTATGTTAGATGGACTCCATACAAGAATGAGGCAATCGAACAAAACTGTCTTAAGACAGAACTTTCTGTAAGACTGAGGTCTTAATGCCACACTTTTTCAAAGGAAAAACAGTTGTGTTTTTTTTCCCCAAGATTTGGTATCCAGCTGAATTCCATCTGTGTTTTGTTTTGTTGCCCACAGCTCATATTTCAAACATATTTATGAAATGAATTAATGACCAGAAAATTCAGTTCAGGTTTAGGGTAATTGGATGTTCAATGAATCTGTGATGTGGGAGAAGGAGTGAGAGAGAAACAGATACAGTATGTGTGTGTGTGTGTGTGTGTGTTCATGCAAATTCCCAACTTTGTATATGAGCTGACGGTGAACTTCCCTTTGAAATGAAGACAATGATTGATGAATATATACTATTTGCATTTAAAAACTGACTTTGTTGTTTAATTTTGTTCAGAATTTTATTCCTTATTTTATATTCATAGCTAGTTAAGCCCTTTCTTCAAAATTATCCACCTTCATGGAAGAAGAGTGGTACTTGGAATGACTTACTGTCACAAAGCATCTATTTGCTAGCTGCATATAAATTCTTCTGTAAAAAGACATTTATATGCAGCACTGATTACCCGTTGCCATCTTGTTCGGCTAAGGCTAAATCAACTGTGGCGTATCGAAGCCCAGCAAAAATATGCCCCAGCATTAATGTAGCAGATAACACAAGCATTCTCAGCTTTGGGGTTTTGAATGCCACAGTTTTGCAGATTTCTCAGATTCTGTGAAGTAGGGATAAGAGTTAACATCATTCAATTAAGGCAATGAAGAGTAGGAAAGCTTTGCTAAAACCAAATTCTAGAGATACTACAGATCTCCAGGATGAGAGATGAAAAGCCGGGCTTGCGTGTAGCAATGCAGGGCCCCGTGTCACGTTAATTGTGGACTTCTCTGTCTTTGAGTACTGTCATACTTTCAAAAATCTTCTATAAGCCAGGATTGCTGTACATGCAAGTGTTATGTGGTCTACTTCAGAAAAAATTCCTCATGATATCTCAATACCCATACATTCATATGCAGAACACAAATCTGGCTTCCACATTGCTTTTCTCCATAAGCTGTAGATCTCAAACCCATTTCATTTCTCCATTTCATGTATTTCTTCTGTTCCACCATTACATAAGCTGATTGTACAAATTAACCAATCATCAAGCTCATAATTGGATGAATCAGGTGTGCTGGAGGTGAAACAGAATAGCATCTTTATTGGCATATGACCGCGGTTGGGGGAAGTATTTGTTGGTACAGCGTAACTACACCAAATGGCAATAACAAACAGAATAAGACAACCGGAAATACATAATACATTATACAATGAATAAACACACAACTTAAAGTGTACAACATAAGACACGTGCAATTTAAATGTTATACATAATAACAGAATAAGACTACAGGACATAGACAAATAGCACACAATGCAGAGTAATCCCCTAACACAGAATATACAACATACGTCAAAAATGCAGTAACAGCAGGACAAGTACACAAACAAAGAAAAATAAATTAAACATTGAATATGGAAGAAAGTGCAAAAAGTTGCTCTGTACATGTAAACATAGGCTTAATCAGTGCAAATGAAATACATCACAGGACATGACAAAAAACCCATTGCGAATCATAGAAGCGTGGTTATTAATCGCTGATTAGGCTTACAGTATTGGATAAAAACAGGGCTGCCAACTCACTCGCCTGGCATTAGCGCTTTCAAACTCCCGCGCTCATGTGGGAAATCTTACGGCACATCTATATTATTCCATTATAAATCTAAAATCAGCTACACCGAAAGCTTTGGGGTAGTCTGCAAACCCTACAGACTATTTACATGGCAATAAAACTGTCACATGCATGTAAATGCGAGGACATGTGTGTGCAGACTTGTCGAAAATCTCACTCCAGCCAGCCGACCGGAGTTGGCAACCCTGTAAGATGCTGTTGCTATATCGTGAGGTTTTGTACAAGAGTCCTCTGATTCACCTACCAGAGGAGAGCAGCAACTGCAATAAGCAACGTGCAGAGAGTGACAGGTCCGCAGTCAGCCTATTGGAACATTTAATGATTTGTTAAATGTGCAGGGATTCATTTGAAGGGAAGGCATTGCCAGTTATCTCAGTGACCTTTGTTAGCATATACTGTAGTCTTTTCCTTGTTAGGATGTTTGTGCTACCATACCAAACAGTGATAGAAGACGTCAAAGTGCTTTCTATAATGGCCATGTAGAATCACACAAGGCTTTCCCTGACTGCGAGCTTTTCTCGATTGCCTGAGGAAGAAACATTCGGAATGGCTGTTGTATGTAAAATTGCTTTTCAGGAGATGATTATTTCATGTGATATAATGAAATAGCGCAGCAGAGACTGGCTACCCTGTGTAGAGCACTCGATAAAAGCACAGACGGCGAGCGAGCGGAAAGTATGAGCATATGTGTTTCCATGGCAACAGGAGGAGCAACAGTTTCAGTTCTGAGAGGGCTGCAGAAGCCAAGTGAGCTCATAAATGCTGGATTTAACAGCTGAGCGTAAGAACATTTAACCAAATATAATGAGAGTCTGCATGGTATTCCTCGTTTTGACCTTGTCAGATTGGCTGCTAATTGCTTTTATGATTTACTGAGTACTCGAGATGCTAAATTGTCCGGTCAAATCTGCAATGCAACTCTGTTTTATTAGCTATGGAAGATGAAGGGTTTAGGGAGCTCTATGTGATGATGGTGATTGGATTCAAGGGCAGGGGGAGAAGATGATGGAGGAGCACATGCAGAATGCGAAAAGCAGACGGGGCTGTCAAAGAATTCAGTCAAAATTAGCCAATAGTCTAGAGATAGTTTATTGTGACGCTCAAAAGACAAAGTAACAAAGTATAAGAAAATGCATGAGAAAGGACACAGAGTCACGCCAGGTAAACTGCATATCCCCTTTCACCTGGAGATTCCCCACATTTATACATTCTTCATACATCATCACGTGATACGGAACTCTCAACCAATCACATTAACATATATTTAGGCTTTAAAACCTCAGGAAAAGAGAAAGCCTGTGTTATCACCAAGCAATCACCTGGACGGGGCCGGTACATATAAGTGTTATGCTCACATACGGATTGTCAAGTCTCTTTCTCAAACGTAGAGACTCCATTTAGGCAAAATCATACCCAGACTCGAGGTTGTAGGACCATTACTGAGAACCACAGAGTAATACAAAACGATCTCAGAGCAACAGAAAAAGTTTGATCTGAGCCCCAAAAAGCCCACCTTATGGTCCAATTTTAATAAATAATGGTCAAGAACAAAGTCTGGTCATTAATAAATCCCCAAATTATAACTGATTAGTCTTCAGATTACTGATATTAAATGTCAGATTCCACAGGGTAATATGGGGACATCTGGGGTAATATGGGGACATCTGGGGTATGCCAAGGTAAATGCAACAGATTCTCCTCCCAGCTTGGTGACTTTAGCTTCTCCAGCTGACATTGATAAAGCAACTGCCTAAAACTGCACTATAACACAGAGTACCAATATTCAGGGTCGTTACGGAAACCTCAACAGCAAGGCATGACACTGGGCTGCAATTAAACCCTACAATTCACAAAAACATTGGACGAGGCCAGCAATATGAGTCGTTCGTTACATTGTATCAGTTCTTTTCTCTCGTTCCGGTCCTCATAACTAACACATCTTAGCATAGTGTTATGAGACGATACAAAAATGCCTCAGTACATTTCTAAATACATTAAAGAAGGGCTATTACTCAGAACTTCAATATTCGGAGTGACTTTCACATTCAACATTTGCATTGAATTTAGTGACACTGGATAGATACACTATATGTCCAAAAGTATGGGGACACCCCTATTTAATTGCCTAATTAAAGCATACCCATTGTTGACTCAGGTGCATAATTAAGCATTTAGCCACGCAATGTCCAGCAACAAACACTGGCAGCAGAATGGATGGTTGTACAGAAAAGGTTAGTGACTTTCCACTTGGCACCATCACTGGTCGTCATCTTTTCAACAAGTCACTTCTCCACATTTCTGTCCTGCTAGATCTGCCCTGGTCAACCGCAAGTGAAGTGACTGTGAAGTGAAAACATCTGAGAGCAGGTTTACTTATGAAGTGGTCAGTCACACAAGCTCATAGACAGGGACCTGATAACACAACATCAGTGCCCAAGCTGAATGGCAGCAAATCCCAGCAGCAACGTTCCAACATCTAATGGAAAGCCTTCCCAGAAGAGCAGAGGCAATTTTAGCAAGAAAGGTGGTCCAACTTATTATGAATTCCCTTGGTTTTGGAATGAGAAGCTGGTGTCCACATTCTTTTGGCTCTATACAGTAGTTTACCTATTCAGAAAATGTGATCAGAATGGTCATTTTTCTCTTTAGCTTGGCCATGGCCTACTGATAATTAGCCGGTCCACTAAAATTGGATCTTTTATACTGCAGATGTCTGAAATTCTGAATGCTATTTCATTCAATGAATTATTATTGTAAACCATTTAAATCTAAACTGCACCCACACTACAGCTGCATTGTGGGAATGATCTATTTTATTGAATTGTTGTAAAAATTCAACAAGGTCTTTTTTATTTTCTAAATATTTTATTATAAAGCTTTAAGGCGAAGGACTAATTACAAATGATTCTATTAACATGCAAGATTCGATCCAAATTAAGTGGAACACCTGTGAAGAAACTCAAACAACTGCTCTTCATTGAAGTTCACTGTTCACAATAAACATAAATATCAAATAAAATATGATATTCAACTTTCAAGGAAACATTAGGCAGTGGATAATTACAACCACAGAGTTTGCCATAAGTTTTAGAAGCTACACTTGCATGTACATTTATCTGTGCAAAAAACATTACATCACAAGTATTTTCTCCTACTTAAATACAGCCAACAGTTAAGCCAACAACTTGCACTTTTTATAAGGACAACCTCTGAAGGCAGACCTTTTGATAAGTAGAATCTGAAACAGGAATCTTCACAAATAATGAAATACCGACAAGGTACATGTTTTACCTATAATTCTTCATCGTAATTAATACTAAACCCCTAAAAGACCTAAAAATGTGCTTGACCCTACAACAACACATCACAAATGTTGACATCTCTGTTACACAGAGATAAATGGATTTTCACCACTTTTATGGACAGCTGATGCCACCCTATTGGCAGGAAAAAAACAGTGAGCATTACTTAATACAAAACCGTTTGATTTAGTCTTGATTCCATCCTTGCCTTCTCCCTGTGTGTAACTTTGTTTTTAATCTCAATCATCTCTTTGGTTAAGACTAATGTCAATGTATGTTGGTCCCTGTGTAACACACATTTCAAGAGGACAGATAACTAATTGGAGCTGCCAAACTAGGTCGTAACAAGACATTGGTAGTGGATAATTAAGAATGAAATGATTCCATCCGGTTAGGACCTCCAATGGCCACAAACTAGGGCCGTTGTGGGGTATAGATCTCTTTATGTGTGCCCTGGGCTTATCCAGGCTGTCACAGTGCTATTCCTACTTATGCTCTCGTCTCTGAGTGTCATTAATGGAAGGTGTGGCTTTTGTTCAGTGACATTAAGGGAGTATGTGCTTATGAAATGGTGTAGATTCTGGGTATGAAAGTAATGGGGTTAGCAGGGGGGAAACCAGCCCACTTAAACCCATCCCCAGCTGATTATGGGAGCTACATGCACTTGTGGGAATTTTTATATATAACGGAACCCTCTGCAGAAATACAGACTCTTTTCCTTATTTTTCCTCTTCCTTGCGTCTCGATGTTTTCCCGAGCAGAGCAGTCACAAGGTGAGCACGTATTCAAACATATGTTTCTTGGGGATGTATGACAATCCCTGACACCATCACAATAAGATCTCCACGTCGTAATAAATAATGAGGCAACGATGAAGAAAATATCCCATAAAAGAATTTACATAACTGTACAGTAATCCAGCAGCTCTGCATGTTTTTAAAAAGCCAGTCCCTCCAGATAGGCAGCTATGCAGCTTCCTGACTAGTCATGGAATCCCATTGTATATGTATGTATGTATGTGTATATATGTATATATATCTATATATATAATTATATATAGTATATATAACTTTGCCTTTAGCCTTGTAGAAATGATAAAAGGTAGAAAAAAAAACAAATGTAATTCCCATATTTCCATGTGCATGTTCTGTGTTCATACATGAATGTGTTACAGTGATCCCCTACGCGCAGATACATGCCTGCTTCCCACAGCAGAGCTCTTGCGGGTCACTGCGCTGCAAACATTGAACTCATCATTAGAGCACTTTCTGGCTTTCTCATGGATTTGAATTTCATTCTGGATCATTAAAGCCTTCTGGAAGCGGTCACACGGAAGGCCTAAGGTATCCAATCATCTCCAGACTACAATAAGATAGAGTCTTCTCACAGGTATACCTACCAGGGTCCTTGGAAGTTGAGAACCCACCTCCAGGCACATCTCTCCTGAGTGCCTCACAGGCAGATCTGTCTGGAGGCATTCTCACAGGTAAATCTCTCGCTTAGAAGCTTCCTCCAGGGGCGGAGGCTGTCCAGACTCATGGCTGCTGCATGAGTAGGCACTATGTGAGGGCAGCAGACGCACGCTGGCTACCTTGGTGCTACGCTCCTCTGCCAGCCTCCCCCCTCCGGGCCCTGGCCGGTCCAGGCTGTTTCTCTCCTGGTAAGGCACAAAGGTTGACAGTTTCGGGGGGGTTCTGTTCTTGCGACTGGGCGATGGCTGGCCCGGCATCCAGCAGGTGTCCGAGTGCCCGAACTCGGTGCATTCCTGAGTGCAGTTCCCGGTCATGGCCACGTCAGGGAGGGAGCGGACGTCTGCTGGAAGAGAGAACAGGGGGCACGTTGAACCGATTAGGTCCTCAAGCAACACCGAGCCACTGGAAAGCTGTTAAAGAATTGATTTAGAGAGATAACCAATCAGATTGTAGAAGAGGTGGGTCCAAGCAACTAAAGTAGGCGGGACCAAGACATCTGATTGGTTGTAATGCCTCCTCTAGTTGCTTGGACCCACCTCCTCTACAATCTGATTGGTTATCTCTCTGAATCAATCATTTTTGTAAATGAGTAAAACTCCCATGAGTAAGAACTGTACACTCTTGTGTTTTCTTTTACTAGCATAATGTAAATCAGGTTTTTACATAGTAAAATATGATACTTAAAGTCTGACAGTGTTACATTCATCCAGTAAATGAAGTTTAGGAAGTGCCATGTCAGGGTTTCCCTCCAGTTTCCTCTGCCCCCTAGTGGTTTTTCTGTTCACTGCTCTCTGTACCTGTATTTTGGGCGTGTCGCCAGCTTCCTGCTCCCAGACATCACCTGATTGCAACCACCAATCAGCCAGTTTAATTGGACAAGTGCTCACACCTGTTCCTTGTTAAGGATATCTTCCCCAGTGTATTTAAGGATCTGTTTCCCAGTTGCCAGATTGTCTTGTGCCCCTGCCAAGCACTTTTGTGGTTGTTATACTGTAGGTCCAGCTCTGTGTTTGAGCTCTTGCTATGTTCTGATTTTTGCCCAGCATTTTGGCCACCTTTGCCAGTGTTGCGTTCTGCCTACCTGTGTATTGAATCTTTGCCTGCCAGCTGATTTTGTGCCCTGCCTCTAGTGTTTGGATTACCTCTGCCTGAATTATTGCCTCACCGTGTTTTTTTGGATCCCTGCCTGTCTCCTGACCTTGCCCTTGTCTCTGCTGATTTGGTATCCCAGCCTGGTTGGAAGATTCTGGTATCAGGCCCGCCAAACATAATTCCCAGGGCTGGGCCCCCCCCCCCCCCCCGGCCTGGGACAACTCTCCTTGAGATGGCGGGTATCACTGACCCCTTGTTGTCAGCAAATACCCAGAAAACATCAAAACATCTCAATAAGGGTTCTAATACCCTGTATAATTAGTTACACTCTGTATTGTGTCATGGCATTACATAAGCTATGTTTTTTTCATGCACTTGCTATTGTATTAAGCATGACAAACGTAACAGATGTTTCTCTTCCCTTCCTACTCACTGGTATGTTCAGCACATCTTGAATGGGTCAATTGCCCCACATGCTGTATATTGATCAAATGTCTTTCAAAAATCAGTTTTAAATACTGAATTTAATATTGTGTGTAATTACTTAATGGTGCAATTTTGTGAGGAAACAAGACAAGGATACCTTACACATTTTAAAACTGGATATCTAGTGTTTATCTTGAGGTATGAAAATATTCTACAAGTCCCCATTTCAAAGTTCTTTGTTGTAGGCCTTCTTGGTTGCTCCTGCTTGGAATGTGACCTGCTTATCAAGGCTGCTATTCCCTTTCAACAAATTAATAGTAAACCCAGGGGGCATGTAACCCAGTGACCTAGTTTAACTGCATAGATGCCAGTCTCAACCCCCAAAATGGTAAGAAGAACAAAAGTTCCTTCTGAAATGTTTTGATTAAGGCAATATCATATTCAAGAATGTCCATATGAACATGCAGAACCCTTAACACATAATTGTTCCCTCCTAAGGCTATATATTCTAGCTGTTTTGGTTAAGAACCTTGACAAATGTTCATATCTGTAGAAGGCTTTGCTGCTGCACCATTGAAAATGATACCTGAAATACCACGTTATAAATACAAATCCATTCTTTTTTGATTCAACAGTCTGCTGAGAAAGTACATAGAATATAAATTTGCATGTACACACACAAGCACACTGTCAAAAAGGCTATACAATTGCCCATACCCAGGCATGTAGGCAAACGTATAAACAGAAACTATAATTCCTGTGATCTGCAACTAATCGTCCATACACCTTCTCTTTGTCCTAGTCCGAGTTTTACGGAGGTCAGGAGCCCATCCAGAGCCACAGGGCGCAAGTCTAGACACCCTGGATAGGATGCCAGTCCATTACAGGGCATGCGCAATTATTATGGGCAGTTTAGATACACCAATTAGCTTAACCGCACATCTTTAGACTGTGGGAGGAAACCACAGTACCCTGAGGAGACCTGCACGACTCAGAGAACATGCAAACTCCCAGTGCCCAATGCTGGAGCTGTGATTGTGCCACCTGCCAGAAATAATCACGCTTATTATTTCTTCTTATTTGTCTTTTAAAGGGAGAGGATGATACTTTGTATCTGTTAAACAAATATACAAAGACAGAGCACATATTAAACTCACTCAAGGACTGATCACTCAGCACTGTCACTGCTGCTGCTGTTGTGTGACTACATTGTCTTTTTTAACACAACCGTCACTTGCACTTTCTGGGCAAAATTTTCACATTTTTAAGCTGTACACTGTAAAATTGTAAACCCAGAAATACCACTCCTTTCTTTGTAAATATAACTTTATTCTTATTTATTTCTATTTTTCTTACTTTAAAAATAAATAAATATAAACTAACCAACCTACTTACCTTACTTATCTTATAACATTTAATTCTCCTCACAGTCTGAAAAGGTCGGTACAGGATACATTTCTCTGCCTGTTGTACGTGTAGGACTGTGCATGTGGTGAATAAAAAATCTTGAATATGCTGCTTCTCTATTTTAGTGGATTATGGTGAATACAACAATTCATACTGTCCACTGTCCATAGATCAACACACAATGTCACAATACATTTTAATTATGTCTCATATAAATTATATACAATGCTAGAGGCTGGTCTGGAAATTTGTCTATCTATACCATCTAAGGGGATGGAGGCTATCTAGTGTAGGGCACAAGGCTGGGTGGCACCCTGGTTGGGCATACACATCCACGCAGTTATAATCTATGCACACTTTAGAGATGTTGCTCACTCTAACTTCATGTCTTTGGACTGTGGGATGACAATGAATTATCCAGAGGAAAGCCACACAGCACAGAGAACATGGGAACTACACACACACACACACACACATGCGCATACCAGGAACCAGAATCCAACCCCCTTTGGAGATATGGGGTAACAGTGTTACCCACTGACCCATCAAACAAGGCACATTCAACTAACAATAGCCTAGGTATCTCCTATGGTTCGTTTTACAAAAACCTTATTGTAACATTTAGCGAATGTTCGCATCAGGCAATTATGCATCAGAATGTCCCCCACATGTTTTGGGAACTAAAAAGCTCTAACATTACGTGAATGGTGAACATTCCTATAACATTTAGAGAACCTAACTGGAACATTGTCATAAGGTTTTCTAAATGTTTCTGGTATTATAATGATTAAGGGAACGTAAATACAATCAATTGGAACATTGTCCAAAGGTTATCCAAAGTTTCCCACATTACAAGTGCCAGGAGAATAAACCAAAATATGCAACCAAAACGTTATATTTACGTTAAAAAACTCTTCTGGCTAACCATAGGACAACCAAACAAACCTTCATGGAACATTCCCGTAACCAAAAACAACCTTCCCGGAATTTTCTGGGAAGCAAAAATTGTCGGTGCATATATATTTTCACATATTCAATCAGGATAATGTCATATAATACCCCACACGCCTAAAATTGCCGTTCTTTGTGCTTCATGTGATGGACATTTATATTTATATACAAAAAATGACCTGTACTAACAAATTCAGAAATCTGTCCCTTGTAATGGCCCAGCTATGGAGTGTATAACTCCGCTGTATCTTCTAGGACTATTTTCAAATATTTTGTTAAAGTTATTTTTGTATGTCTATTTTTACAGGGCTCTCATACCTACAAACTAAGTTACATCCTTAGTTTGGTGCAATGCATGTTCATTAGGTTTATTATTATTAGATTTTGGGTTAACTGAGCATGCTCGTAAAGTCTGTGCACCATATCTGACAGCAAAATGCTCTACGGAGCTTTGACAAAAAAGGAAAAGGCAGGACCACCTTAATAAGAGATACAGGATTATTTCATCACCTAGACTTTATTGCATAAAAACATGAAACCAGAGGCTGTGTCTATGGCTTGGTTTTGCAGTAGGAGGCGGCAACATTATTTTGGCAGGTGGTTTGTTCATTTTGTTCACCTGGGTGGATATACATTGGATTATGTGGAAAATATTGATTTTAATGGTTTCCTGACATCACCCTGGATATGTGTCCAATCCAATGGGACGTCGACGAGCCAAAGAGGCTTAAAAGGGATCTTGCAACTTAACTACACTAGCTGTAATAGTGTAATAAATCTGTGAATCATGAA
Organism: Mormyrus iriodes; assembly: GCA_011763525.2. Taxonomy (NCBI): domain Eukaryota; kingdom Metazoa; phylum Chordata; class Actinopteri; order Osteoglossiformes; family Mormyridae; genus Mormyrus; species Mormyrus iriodes. The sequence continues at coordinate 10,196,397 of JAAGVU020000038.1, forward strand.
ATCAGAAGCAGCGCTTCCCTCTGACTCCCCCTTAATGGCAACTCATTCCCCTGATAACATTAGAATAGTGAAGATCCTGCTGTTGATTCCGAAGACTCATACAATTCCCTAATGAGATCCAGAATATTCTCTAGAGGAGGATGAGACTTTTAACGATATCTGGAATTTCAGCCAGATTCAAGAATAACAGGTTTCATTTTAGGAGACATACTAGGCTTTAAAATCAGAAAATTCATATTTATAATTCTTTTTTTTTGCATTTTATGTCTGTCATGTCTGTAATTTAAAGTTTTACTGTAAATACATTTCCCTTGGAACTTTTAGTGATATCTGTTATTAACTAACTGCATTCACATGCATCCACAGCAGGGGCATTTCTAGGTATTGAAAAGATTAGGAGCTAAGTCGAGTTTACCTTTTACTTTTTTTTTTTTTGGAAGATTGGCATCGGGGCTAAAATATTCAGGGCTAGAGCTCCGCGCGATCGGACCTAGTGACGCATATGGTCCACAGTAATAAACTATACAAGCTAAATGAAATCAATTCTATATCCTATGAATTCATGCTACATTACTGTATATTGTTACGTTGTATCTCGTGTCTGTTGCGATACCACAGGAAACTGAGACTCTGAATACTGTAGAAATACTAGTAACCTCATTAAGAAGCATTGGCCAAGTGGTAATGAGATTACTGGTGAGTGCGGCATCTGACTCTCGCTACAGGCTGCCCCTGGCCAAAGTGCCACACTGGTGTCAGGGTAGGAAGGACCTATGTGTGGCAAATCAAAAAATGGCAAACAAGACCAGCAATGTGTTTCGATCTATGCACCCTTGTACCGTATATGCAGTTAACCTGCCTGCACCCACTACACCTTTCGTTACAGTTGTTTCTAAGGGTCTGATGCAACACCAATGCAAGGATGTGGGCAGTGAAGCTCTGCTAAGAGGCCTCAGCTTGCTGGTGATATCGTCAAGGCAGTGGCAATGGGGAGAGATCAGGGCTCAAACGGTACAGCAGGTCACCCATATCTTCAGTTAATTGGTGGTTAGCGGACAGTACAATGACCTAAACAGCCACCTATCCATCATCAAGGAACGTAAATCCCGGAGAGGGTGCAGGAAAGACCTAAACATTATAATAATATCAATTGACTACAACTTAATGGCATATGTCAATTTAACGTAAATGATTTATTTACCGTGACTGACGTCTGTAATCTGCAACAAGAAAGTCTCAGATTTCCCTGCAGGTTTTATAAGAAAATTAGATGATTACATCACGCATGTAATGGGTGATTTAAACGACCCCAGTCTTTGCTCGCCATGTTTTTATGAATTTACTCTTACTGCTACATTTTATTTCTGCTAAGTTCAATTTCTTATTTAAAAGACTGTTTTGATGAGTGTATTGGCCCTTATTCTGTGGAGAGTATTGAGGCTTACTTCCAGTATGGTGAACCAGCTGAAAGACTGGAAACCTGCAAAGCGATCTTAACTATAGCTTTACATGACATTTTTGATTATTTCTGTTGAAACGCCTTGTTATATTTGCCAACCTTTGACAGTCTGGTGTTATCAGGTAAAGGGGGACGGTTTCTATTATGCACCTTCTAGATTAAAAACATATATATAATAGAGAGTGGTTGTCAAAAAAATAATAATAATAATTTGCTATGTGCTACAGGCACAATAAAATAATTTAAGAACTATGTGTGTGAAAGTCTGTTTTAGTTTTATATACCTTTTATTGAATTTATTGAATTTGAAGTCTTCTACAGACAAGGTTATTTAAAATAATAGCATTACATAGATACACTATATGGTCATTTGTTTAAAATATTATTAATATATTGTGTGTGAGGGAAAACAGCATCTGTTCAAAAGAGGGTTATTATTGAAACCCCCACCAGCACCACCACCAGCACCACACTGTGCAGAAAAAGAAACATGTCACACGCATGTCTGTGTGGCTCTGGGATGTAGACAGAGAAATGCTGTTGTACTGTAGTGTAGTATCTATATTACCAAGGGCATGGTAAGCAGATTCAGGGGCATAACACTTGACATGGGTCCTTGATTATGTTAAAGTATATGTAAAATTGGGCAGGGGGCCAAAGGTGACATTTTCTCAGGGGGGGCATGATTTCTAAGTATGCCCCTGTACAGGGCAGTTCCCCAGTTTCAAACGAGATTCCTAAGTCTGTCTTCAAGTCAAACTTGTAGGCAAGTTGGAAGAGGTACACATGGTTCTTAGATAGTGTAAGTTAGTGTTCACATGAGCGTCACTAAGTAGTGCGTGTTTTCATAATTACGAGCTATTGTATTTAACGTTAAGTTTTTACTATAATATGCTCTATGGCAGTCAGTTCATAAGTATGAGTCATTTGTAAGTCGAATGTTTTTAGCCCCGGGGCTGCCTGCATTACAATGCTACTGGCTGTGCTATTATACATGTTCTCCTCGCAACTTGCACTGTATTAATTCTCTTAATTTCTTTATATTTCATCAAACGAGAAAACAGTCTAATTACATTATAGGCGATAGCAGACATTCATCCATCAACCACATATTTGTAGCACGTACTACAAATAAATTTCCGCTGGTATATACTTTTGTACTGCAAAAACACACAGTATTGCAAAATGCATCATCATCCCGCAATGTACCAGCGTTGCCTGTCACAGTACGCTCCTCCAAGCAAGACCATGAGCCTTAATTCAGACATTAATTTACATAGCCTTCAACCATATTTTTTCTGTCTTCAATAGCAGATAATTTAATTAATGATGCAACAGTGGCTCAGTGGGCAGTTCTGAAGGAGAGATGGAACCTCCAGCCTCCTTACCGGCCTTCTAGCTTAAACTGTGCCTTGATATCCTATCCATGGGAATAACAAACAGAAATGGAGACATGATGCCAACACTCGCTGTAAATGACATCGGCTTTGTGCCAAGTAGGCAGAATAAACTCCTACTGCCTTGGTACAGTGATTAAATAGCAGAATCTGCACTGGTACCTCAAACTCCTTCAGTGTTTCCCACAGAATGTGCTGAAGCACACAATGTTAAGGGCTTCTCCAAGTCCACAAAGCAGATCTGTTAGCGTATCTCCACAAGGCCTCACACTGTGACTGGGAGAAGAGTTGGTCCACTATCCCTCTGCCTGGCTGGAATCCGCATCGTTTCTGCTGGATCCTGGGTTTGACCATGAGGCTCAGTGTCTTCTCCCGCACCCTGGCATAGGCTTTCCCAGGAATTTGAAGAAAGACTCAGAAAATTCCCACCAACCCCCTCCTGAAGAGTGGTTTACAGAAACTTCTTTGGGGACATGCAACACTCTTTCCTTAGTCTCTCCAATCTCCTACCATGCATGAGCACTTCTTGGACATTGTTAACTTCCAGCTCTCACAGGAAACGGCAGAGCAAGAATTACCCTGAAGGCCTTCTTCTTCAGCTTGTCAATCAGCGGGTCCTAGGATTACCTCCATGACAGACAGCAACCGCAATGATTGCAGCCTTCTGCCCACTCATTTTTGCAGCCACTGCAATGACTGAAGCCTTCAATATGGTCCATTCAGACTCAAAGGCCCTGGAATACACAGGCTTCAACCAGTATCTCCAGCACACCTTGATTGATCCTCTGTATCTCCTCGTTCACATGGCCTCCTACCCATAAACTGGATCCAATAGATAACACCAATATTGTAACCTGCTGTGCAAAGACAAAACACCAATTTCCAAATTTATAATTATTTGTACCAATACTTAACTTTTTGCAGTAACATTCTTCTTCATGTCTCCTCCTAACTAATACTTTGTAGAAGCAGCTTTTGAATGTAAGTCTTTATGAATAAGTTTCTACTGCATGCCAGGCAATTTTATTCCACTCGTCCTTGCAAACCACATCAAGTTTCTTTAGGTTTCAAGGGGACCTCCTGAGTACAGCCCTCTTTAAGTCGTTCTACAGGTTTTCTCCGGGATTGAGGTCTGAGCTCTGTCTGGGCTATTCCAAAACCTTGATCTTCTTTCTCTGAAGCAATTCCTTAGTGAGTTGGATGTCTGCCTTGGGTTGTTATCATGTTGGAAGGTGAAATTCTTCTTCATCTTCAGGTTTCTGACAAAGGCCAGCAGGTTTGTTTTTTTTTGCCAAAATATCATGATATTTGGAGCTAGTCATTATCCATCTATCTTGAGTAGAACCCCCTGCCCCGACTGAGGTGAAACAGCCACATATCATGATGCTGTCAAAACCATGTGTCGCAGCTGGTGTGGTCCTCTTTGAACGAGCTGTGTTGTATTTACATTAACCATATGTCTTACAGTTAAGGCTAGAAAGTTCAACCATTGTGTCATCTGACCATAAGACATTCCCCACATGGTTTTGTGTGACAATGTATTTTTTTTTTTTGCAAAATTTTGATGTTCTTTTTTTATAAGAAATTTGTTCTGTCTTGTCACCCTACCACATAGCCCAGGTATGGACAGAAAATGGGAGATTGTTGTTGCATACAAAAAGTGACCAGTACCTGCTGGATATTCCTGCAGCTCCGTTAATGTCGCTGTAGGCCTCTTGGTAGCCTCCCTGATAAGTTTTCACCTTGTCCTGTCATCAGCTTTGGAGGATCGTACTGATTTTGGTAATGTCCCTGTGGTCCCACATTTTCTCCATTGACATCCAATGTCTTTGAGATTTTTAAACCCTTCTCCTGATTGGTACCTTTCAACAATAAGACCCCGCAGATGCATTGTCAGCTCCTTGTAGACCATGGTTATCCCAGTAGGATACAACCACAAAAGTTTCAACACAGGAACAGCTGATTTTTATTTGGGAATAACTAGAATCATTTTCATTGATGGCAGATGTATTCTACCTACCTTTGGACATGATATTGAATATGACTGGTTGCTACATCGTCCATTATTAAAGCATGTGCATTCTTATGCAAACAGCGTTTTTAAATTTCAATGTGTGCCACTAATTATCTATTTTTTTTCTCTTCGATTTTGTTGGTTGCAAGGCCACATTAAAGCTGGAAAAATGCCTGTCCCGATTCATCTTGATCTCTGGCTTTACATCACAATCTCCTGTAATTTCAATAAGGGCTCATAGACTTTATATACGCTATAACTTGAATAGTGTTTGATTTATGAATCTCAAAGTTAATTTTGGAGAATGAATTAGATTCATCAAATGAAGCGTTGTATGTACTGATATGTCCAGAAAATAAGTTTATACTATATTGCGTATGACTCCTGAGATCTGTGTTGGAAATAGCAACGTCTCTTACCATTTTCAGGGTGCTCCAATTCGCCAATGCTGCCGTCGGGGGTGGTTCTCTCATAGTGGTCCTCAGGAAGGGCCAGGGGTCCCACGCGAGGCCCTGACGATGACTTGCTGCTGGGCGTTTCCGATTCCTCCAGGCCGCTGTCATAATAACTTTGCAGGGAGGAGTCTTGCTGATCTTGTGTTTGATTGGTTGTGGAGAATGTCACTCGTCGATGAGGCAGCTACAAAGTGCAGAAAATACAACAGCGTTCAGCCGTGAACACGTCTGCTGCCATTATTACTATGACCTTACGTGTGCTTTTGAGATCTGTGTTGTATCTTTCCTGGTCCCTGAATGCATTCATTATGATGTTGCTGTGCCTCATCAGGTGAACTACCATTCATTTTAAAACGTGTATTTAAAAGCTCAACATGTGTGGCTTTATGGGGAAAACGTCCTTTTACTATGCTTGTCAGAGCCATGAACACAATCAAGAACCTACATAAAATAGCTATATAAATGATCAGTTCAGGAAAATCTCTGTTGTCAGCCACAGCAGCGGTAGTTGCAAGGGTGTCGGGTTGGTTTCAACATTGATAGGGACCAAATCAACGCTGAACAAAACACAATCAGCATGCCCCAGAGTATTTGCTTCATAACTAGTTTTGGTTTTCCTGAGGACTGCGAAACCTTTATGCTAGAATAATTCCATTGCGCCATTGTATAATGCTCCAGTTTACCTCAGCCTCCATGCATTATACAGCCTATATCGGCGTAATATTTAGTTCCATTTTCTGTTTGGTTTTTGCCTCGTCAGACCGTCAACTGGAGAGTCAGCATGCAATTATATAGAGTACAGATTCATGTATTGACTTGGGATGTGCATCTCCATCACTGAGGCTGATGTGATACAAATCTCGACACATCGCCAACAATCTGATACTTTAAAGACACATATGATGCAACCAGTAATGTGATACAATGTGATTCAGTCCTATTGCAATGCAGTGCGATTCGACATGATTTGCACATTTATGCCGGTGCCCCGATGCAAATAGGACATTCTTCCCATCCCTAGACACAACACAATGAAGAGCTGGATCATTCCACCTTTTCCCATGGATCTGCTAGTGAAAATGCTAACTGCATAGTCACAGTTTAATTTCTGATTTAGACATTTATATAAAATATGTTCCATGAGTGTTACATGATCACCTACTTTTATATCAGTATTTTTTAGCTTCTTTTCCAAATATTGGCAGTCGGATATTTTGTTTTTAAATTTACTCTCCAAAAAGTAACATAAAGTGCTTTGCGACAAATTTGCAATGCTAAATACATTTCAATGAGCTAAAGATATTCCTGTGCACACGCACTATCCTCTGCTGCGTGTGCTGTCAGCTACCAGTTTCTTTTACTTCATAAGCTTCATCAAGAAGCTACAATAAGATTGTTTCTTGCTTTACTTGACCAACGGCCTTTAGGTGCCCCACTGACAGCAGATGTCACTGTTGAGCGATGAGAGTGAGTCGTCTCAAATGCATCACAGCATGTCAGTCAGTTTGCAATCTCTGGACCTCCTCGAAGCACCTTAGCTAATTTTGCACAGTGGGGATGCATTCGCCCCAAAGGGGAGGTACACTTGTACACTGTAGTGTATATTTCAAACAAAATGTAGACATGAACAGTTAAAGAGGTGCCCCACCAATCACTGAAAAGGAAATATACAAAGTTATCCTTGATAAGAAAGTGTAAAAAATGTAGATTTGGTTTTGATTATTCTGGAATTCACTAGATATATAAACAAATTCGGAAATATTTACGAAAAACACATTTGTTTCAAAAACTCTAATAATTAAATATGGTAGGAGTCTAATAATGTCAAAAGTCTTGGGGTAAAAGTCCTACATCCTCTCTCACTGGTTTTGCTGGCCTGCCCAGTCACACAGGAGCCCAATTTTATTTTTCAGATGCCTGTAGTCTTGTGTCACTGTGTTTTAAAAATATACAGTCACGTTTGGGTGAGGTCAAAGAACCCTGTGTTCTTATACTTGAGCACTGATCCCCTTCGTTCAAGCTTATTCAATAGTGCAGAAGACTCTACTGAGTTTCCAGGTCTTCTTGCACCCTTAAGCCCTATATAGAACACATATATAACCTGCAGTCTGCATAGATGTTGTGTTACGCACATGGTAGTACACACAATATGCACATTAAACATGCACTAGATGCATCTTTCATTACTTGCATGTAATCCCCAACACTTAGTCACTGATTTAGGGGAAAGGCTCTGCTCTGCCAAGTGCCCTTTTCTTGCATCTTCTGTGTGGGTGAACAACGCATGTCTGGTTTAAAATTACTTCAGACTGGGTCACCTCAAAACTAGGTCTGACATGTGACAACAGGATAAAGCTCATGTGATCATGTACCCTTTCTCTCCATTGTGAAACTTCTCGCCTATATTTTATATCGGTAACCAGCTCACAAAAATATTATAATAAGAAACTATTTGCAGATAAATAACAAAATCACTATCATTGCTTAAAAAACAACAAATCCTTAATAATATTCAAAACTCTCATATGACTGCAGTACAAATACATAAAATAAAATTCCATCCAGACATCCATCTTCCAGCTGCTTACCTATAAGGATGGGGTACACCCTGGATGGGATGCTAGTTTAAATAAAACATGCTTTTTTTCATATTCAAGATGTTTAAATTATCGTTATCTTAATGTGACCGCCACAAGATCTGCTCTTATCAAAAACTAATGATACATATTGTTCAACACATTACAGTCAAGTGTGTTCGACGGTGCACATTTCAATATGCTTACTAGCCTGTAGTCAATGATGCATAATGGTCTATGGTCATTGCATCTTCTGTGGCTCCTAATCCCATACAGGGCCGCAGTTCTTACTAACATACAGTACATGGTGATTAATGGCCTACAGTTCATTATGCTTGCTAGTAGGCAGCTTGAGGTAATGCAGAAAAACCCCCCATTTCAAAAGACTCCCTGACCAAAAATAGGAAGGATGAAATCTGTTTTGCTTGTGGTTAATTGAGAGGGTTATTATTCTGGGTTGTCCATTCTAAAAGAAGTGTGTTCCATTTTTCAAAAATCCATTTTAAAATATTTACGCGACAAGTGCTTAGAGCTGGTAGGGAGATACTGACCCAGGTTTTTATAATAAAAATTCTTTTTTATATTTCATCCAGATTTGTAAAAGGTTTGCAAGGCGAAACCAAAAGGCCTCTTTCCCGCCCACTGAGAGGATCCTGCTTTAATGGCTGTGGGAAAAAATACTGCCAATTTAAACTACAGCTGAACAGGCTTCCAGGTGGAATATAAATCAAAACACAGCAACTTAAAATAAATTTATCCGAAATCGTTTAAGTTGCCTGAATTTTACTGTTCGCTGACAGTAATAAACTTAAATATTTCCCATTTGTGCATTACAACAGATCATAATTTATTGTATAATTACTGAAAATTCAGCATATATTTGACTTTATAATCCCAGGTCACGGCAGAATAGTCAAATGAAGCGCATTGTATTTTTCTCATTTTCATATTTCTGAATATGGATCACCCTCATGAATACACTGACGAGTAACTGGATGTTTTGCACTGTATGTTTTCATTCACTTACTTCTACCTGGATTAGAGTCTGTTCAAATGTGCTTCAATATCTATTATTTCCTTTGAAGCTGCACTGTATCGTTTATACACACCTCCTTAAAAATCTAAATTAGGACTATTTACTACACGACGCAGGCAGTGGGTTACAAACTTTGCTCCGTGTGTGTGCCACCTTTGAGGGTATTACTGAACGACATTGTATTCTAACTGGGGGCGCATAACAGCCTTGCGGGTAACTCTGCATCCCCATACCTCCAGTGATGGCAGTTTAATTCCTGCCTCTTCTGTGTGTGTGTGTGTGTGTGTGTGTGGAGTTTGCATGCTCTCACTGTGTTGCGTGGGTTCTGATCTGCATTCCAAAGGCCTGCAGTTTGGCCAGCTGGTGTCTCGTACTCCCATAGAGTAGGCTTGTGTGTGTGTGTGTGTGTGTGTGTGTGTGTGTGTGTGTGTGTGTGTGTGTCTGCCCTGTGATAGACTGGCGTTCCATCCAAGGTGTACCCCAACCTTGTGCCCAGTGCTACAGGTCCCTCTGAGACACTGACCGGCATAAATGATTATAAGACGGGAGAATCATTAATCATTGTCTGTGAAACAGCTAATGATGTAAAATAGGAAATTCTAAAAGCATAAAGCAAATAAAAGTCTGTATTCTGTTTTAAAAGAGTACGGCTGCCTTACAGCTCATACATCATACGACGTCTTCTGTAGACTTTTATTTACCCGTATAAACTGTTTGCTGTACTGTAGCCACTGTTCAGTGAGTCATTGTTTTAATACTAAAGCACCTCAGACTCTTCAGAAATATAGCACTCAAACATATTCCAGCCAGTCTACCATCTGTCCTTGCTCCCCAGCCTTGAGTATGTTATCAAGGTCTAATCAGCAGCGTTTCTCATCAAAGACGTGACTAAAAATGAAGCCAACCGTTTCAGCCATTGTTGAAGTCCTGTGCTGACTGTTTACTCACCATAGTTTTCAATCAGTGGGCTCTCAGAATGCACATTGATAATCTCTCTTGACAATCTAAAGCCCAAATTTATTATCAAAGCTGACATGGCAGTGTGAAGAGATGGAAACTGCCATTTTCATTTGTTTTGAAAGCGAACAGGTAATCTGTCAGGCAAAGGGGAATTTAAACGCACTTGATTCATTCAACCCTTGTCAATTTTTAATCACGCTTGACGTGTATATTAAACGGACATTAAACGCTAGCCTGCATGGTGCCTCAAGAATTGCGAAATGTATTTGTCTGTCTTTAGTACAAAGGTCACAGACGTCTTCGCTTGTGTCGTATGTTTTGCAAGCAGGTATATTTAGCACTATACGATGCTGCTAAATCCCACCTGACAGTGGTAGTCTGTGATGTACATTAACTATCACTTTCTGTATTTATTGAACAAACACAAGTGTTAGCAAGCAGTGTTAGGCTGTGATACCTAAACACGGTAATATTAATCCATGAAAAATAATTATCAGGAGTGGTGTGTTAAATGCCAAGAAGCAGTGTCAGTGTTAGTCTGTGCGGAAAGTGAAACTGCAGGGTGAGTCTGCCTTGAATAATCCAGCATCAGTCTGTGCTAATTAACAGGCATCGGTCTCAGCCTATAGTAAATACGTATATAGAAACAGCTGTGAGATGCGGTGCAGTGGTGGGCTTGGCTGCTAAACCGGTGACTAGGCCTGGTGTGTGTATTACTTCCAACCAACCACTGTATATAATTTGGTATTTTTGTACCATGTGGTGAAATCCATCTATCCATACATAAATACATCCATCTATCCATCCATCCATCCATACATCCATCCATACCACCATCCATCCATCCACACATCCATCCATACCTCCATACATCCATCCATACCACCATCCATCCATCCATACATCCATCCATACATCTTTTAACAGGTGATCCAGGTAAAGCATTATAAATTGGTATTTTTTGTACCATGTGGTGAAATCCATCCATCCATCCATCCATCCATCTTCTAACAGCTTACCCTGGTACGGGTCGCAGGGAGATGGCAAATATAAATAAATAAATTAGCTAATAAATAATTAGAAAATGTGATCCTGGCAATTTGCACCCAGAATACAGACCCTTTTCCCAGTTACAGAATATAGACCCTTTTCCCAGTTACAGTTACAGAATACAGACCCTTTTCCCAGTTAAGCCCCATTGCCCTGCTTTTGTTATCCATCCCAACCTGAGACTGACTGAACCTCGCAGCCCGGTCAGTGTACAGACCTCGCTGTTTACAGCAGGAATAGCCGCAGGTTCTCCCCACCTTCCAACAATACCTGCACGCTCACCGTGCCCCAAGCTGAGGAGAGCGCTGCTGTCCAGTTGCCACTTCCCCCTCTTCGAGCCCCACCCATCTGCTGTTTTTGACATATTCGGCATAATGAACGTACTTGACAGCAGCAGGAACCAGCATCACCTGAGAATACACTCCCTGCAGATGCAAAACGACAGATGACGTCTGACACAGATCTGGGAAGGAGAACGTCGTCCCCAGATGCCCTGAAAAATACGGCAAGGAAACCACTCCTAGAGGTCCCCGTCAGATCCGTCAGTTCTGTTAAAAAGACTTCCACCTGTGTCACCTACGTCCCTAAAATAGTTGGCCAGGGGTTCTTATCCAGTACTTTGGCATAAAGAATGATTATGTTACATGGGGTAAGAAATTTCCCAGTGTCTGATGTCAGAAAGCCATCAGCAGGCCTGGACTGCCCCCCCACTTCATTTACCAAAATTTATAGTAGCCCCTCCCATCACACCAAAACTTATCATGAGGGTCTCATTTTTCATCCCAGTCCAGCCTTGACCATCAGCAGCTACTGCCCTACTCCCCTTTCATAAATGTTGAATTGCCATTTGCACAGACTACCTTCATCTATTGATGGATATTCTGAACAGGGTTCGGCCTCATTTGGCCATTACACTGTAATTCTTTCAGGTATAGCTCTATAGAAGTTATTGTGGATTGTGAAAAAGGGAGCTGTGTTTCTTTGGAACATCTAAAGAACATATTGCTTTAGGCAAACACAGGTAGGCATGAATGTTTCTGGAGAGCAGAAAGGTGGGGAATAAACCCTACTGCCATGTGTGATCTTCTGATACACGTATAAAGTGCGATCATTCTGGGGTCACGTCAGACTTGCCTAGTTCACCTACCTATTAACACCATAAGGATGCATCATACATTTCCCCATTCCCTCCTCCAAAAATCCCTGTATCCTGTGGATTTCTTCAATGTCATGAAGAACTGATGAACTTGTGTTTATCACTCAGTAAAAGACAGCTCACTTAAATGATTTAATGGACTGTTAAATTTCATGATTTGTAAGTTTTAAACAGGAAAAAAAAAAAAAAACGATATGAGCTACTTAAACCTGTATTCTTTGGACGGTTTCCCAGACCTCCCTCTGGTTTTCCATGTTTGAGTGATGCACAGCCTTCTCGGATCATTTTAAAGAGCACTTGGAAGAGTTTAAGCATGTTTAAATACAAGCTGCCATATGCTGAAGACCTGAGAGCAAAATTCCATGGCCAGAGGCTGAGTAATGTAATATTGTATGCTACATACCTTTACACAAGCAGTGTTAGTCAACAGCAAACAATAACTGAAAGTGTGGAAATATGATTCAGAAATGCTAGTCCATCGTCAAAAGTGATCCTGTTGCTTCCTGTGTCTTCATTTAAATGATGAGCACTAGCGTTAAGGACTTTTCAAGATTATATAGCACTTTGGGGACGTAAACTACAATTGATGAGTCAACCGGGGGGAATGTACTCCAAACACATCACATCAACAACAGAAACTCTGGAGGAAGGAGAAGCCAGAACTTCTCAAATCCTGTTCCAGATCCCAGTGGTGTCCAGCTCACCACCTGTGATTTGAAAGGCCTCCTTGCTCAGTGAGTGTGTGTAGTGCTGGTTAGACTGGGTGGGGGGGCCCGTTATGTTTGCATATAACATTTGTAGTGGGTGTTTACAATAATAGGTGTTTATGATTTTATTAAAATGTTTATTGGAACACCATACACAGGAGGTCCTAAGGAAGGCATAAGTGTTCATGTGTTCTTTCAGCACGGCTTAGCAGTAAACAGCTACTTTTCAGGTTCAATCAGTGAGCGGCACGTCAATATCTACAGTCAACATGGCCTCAGTGTCATTACTATAGTCACGTATAATGCCAGGTGTATGAGAATGGAGACATTACTGAATGCGACTGGTCTGTTTGAGTTAAAAGGATTCTATGATTGGTTGTGAAGGTGAAGCTCAAGAGGGCCAAGAGGGGTTATGTCTCTTGTCAGGGAGCCAGCGTCTGTATTTTAGTTCACTCGTTATATATAGAATTGTACAATTCTGCTTGTTTCCCAGAAAATTCTTTTCTTGTTAATGTGAGCTACTCATACAGCCCATAACATGACCAGAGTAAATATCTCAAGTTCATATCTCAACACTCTTCAGCAGGAATTTTCATACACTATATGGACAAAAGTATTGGGACACCTGGCTACTACAGCTACAGGAACCTTTATGACATCACATTCTTAATCCATAGGCATCAATATGGATTTGGTCCCCCCTTTGCAGCTATAACAGCTGACCCTGGAATATCCAGCAGGGAAGAAATTTCACAAACTGGTTTATTGCAAAGGTGGCATCCTATGACATTACCACACTTGAATTAATTGAGCTCGGTTCATTCTTTCACAAAGGTTTGTAAACCTGACTGCACGGCTAGGTGCTTGATTTTATACACCTGTGGCAATGGGTCTAAATCAAACAATTCAGTGACTGAGAGGTGTGTCCCAATACTTTTGTGTGTACATAATATGTTACCGACACTGTTCCCTGTAACCCGAAAATCATGCATCACCACCTACTGGCTCTGCTAAGCATATTGGTTAATTCCACATCACGCATTTACCAGAAAAAAAAAAGTATTTCAGGGGGAATTTGCTGAGATGCGTGAAGGCACTTTCAGGCTAGAGCCCATTATATTGGTTCCTAAACCCAAAGGATTCATTCTGTTTTGTGTTGACTATTGTAAATTTAATAAGGTGTCTAAATTCAATGTGTATCCCATGCCCTCTATTGATAAGCTGCTAGGCTGGGTATAGTTTGCTTTTGTTCAATGCCGGATTTCACCAAGGGCTACTGGCACATTCCCTTATTGCTACAATGCGCGTAAAAATCAGCTTTCTTTCTCTGCGGCTGATAGTGGGCACATTATCCTCATGTTTCGGTGTTCGTGTTGCAAGGTAACTGGCTAAAATCACTGCTTATAGCAAACGCTGAATACAGAACATGCAGCACTTGAGGGTGATCATGCATTTGTTGAGAGAAACAGGGGTTACCGCTACCCAGGGAAGAATAAAATTTGGTGTGGAGAATTACAATATCTGTGCTTGGAGGATGGAAAGTTTACACTAAAAATCAATAAAACAGTAGTGATCACTTGCTGCTGTCACACAAGGACTCAGATCCCTCAATAAAAGGCATTTTATTAATTTCAACAGCTAAAAACCGAGGAAAAAAAACACACCAAAGCAGAACGTCCCATCCAGAGTGCCAGGCTGTCTGCCGAACAGTCCCCTAGTGTTGGACAGCACATTGTGTGCTGCTAAAAGCTGGGACTTTGGGACTTCACTCAAGAACAAGAAATTCGAAGCACCCTGAGATGCAGACAACTGGAGGAACCCGGAACGAGCATCCTACACACTGACCAGAAAATCAGGCTCAAAAACACAAGAACACCAATACAGCACAAAAATTATTAAGGACAAGGCTCCGGCAAAGCAAAGCTAGGCAAACGCCGAAATAAGGTGCAGGTGAAGAGATCTGAAAACCCATAAATGCACGCAAACAAAGGAACTTGTGGAGATCTGAGCTGACTGCTGAGCGTTGAGCCCATAGAGTAACGAATTCCAAGTGAAGCTCACTGCTCAGTCCAGACTGCCCTGGTAGCCTGCGCTTACAGTTCAGAGCATGGTCATGCAGATCTCTCTGAAATAACTGTGTGCGTATAACGCAAAGCAAGGTCTAAAAACAGGAGAAGTGCTTTATTTAAAATTGTTCAATCCTTTTCAGTCCCTGTCCTTTGGGTCTGATCCAAGAGTGAGTCTAGCCTCAAATGCATGGTGCCAGGTGGAATTTTGCTGTGACCCACTGTATAATTCACCTGATTTTCCTGTCTCTTCCTGTTCTGACCCCAAGTTGTGATTGGTGGTGATGGTATTTGAGGGAAAAGAGGCGGGTCAGGTGACCAGAATTAGGCTGTTAGTTACTTTAACCTGCTCCTGGTTTCCTAGTATGCATATGAATTGGTGCATTCTATATATAATTACCTGGAGGAACCTTATAAATGCATGTCCTGATAAACCAAATCTTATCCTGCCCGCACCCTGTATGTTTGCTTTTCAATTTCTATTGAGAGGACAGGCTTTTTTTGGCATCTTATGGCTGCTGTCCATCCTATTCATACCCAATCTGGGTTCCCCTGAAAAGGATTATAACACTTTACTTGAGAGGACAAAAGTAACTTAGTAACTCAAGAACACATCATGAACAAATATAGAAACTGCATGAATTACATGAACCATTATGACTGATTAATGATGAACTAACATGGGATCAGTACGTATAACTAACACTTAGTCTCTGGTTAATTAAGACATTAAGTAAGAGTGTACTACTCCATTATTTGCGCCCCCTTAGATAAAGTGGTACCAAAAGTACAGTATCCCTAGATAAGGATCTGATTCCCTGTCAGTCCTGTGTGGTTCTGTCCGCTATCCCAACTACAGAAGTGACAAATTATGGGCAATGTCAACAAGTGGAAGACTAATAGGCTACAGTAAATATCAGTTAGAGAGTTCATTTTTGGTGAATAAATATAACAGTGTTCAGTCTCTGGTGAATATGAACCAGAAAAGTTAGAATTCAGTGAAGGATAATCAGCAGAATTTGTCTGTATAAAATATGAACCAGCACTGTTAGCCTGCAGCAAACAACAGCTGAAAGTGTTTGTGGAAGATATGAACCAGCAGTGTTAGTTTATCATCAATAATAACTAGCAGAGCTCATTTTAGGAGAATACGAACCAACAGTGTTTCTTTGTGGTAAATATGCACTGGCTTGGCCGTATAGCACAGTATTGTTGGCATTTGACGTACGTGAAAAAGATGTGAACCAATTATGTGAGTCAGTTGTAAATACTAGACAGCATTTTTAATCTACTGTGAATAATAACTGGCATTATACCTCTCTGTAAACACTTGTTGAAAAAAATCTCAAAAAAAGCAGAGAAGTTAAAGGAGGTGGGATAACAGTCTTTCTTAAGTATGTGATTATGAAAGAGCAGATGTACAGCCTGGATACCGAATTGCAGGCTCTCGCATATTCTCACATGTAGCCTCTGTGGTTGTTTCCGGTCCAGCATTGGCCAGCATGTATGGTGTGAGGTCACACACCTCAGCACATAGTGAGCGCTGCTGGCTTTAGTCACACCTCTCTCCCTCTGACACTGCACTTGTTTTGTGGGCTATGTGCGGACATAATTATTCCTCAAAAAATCCAAAGACTAATATTTCGACAGCACTTGCAAAGTCTTTGGAGATGGAAACAAACATAGGAAAACAAGTGCTGTTCTTCAGAGAGTGTGTGAGATTTAAAAGATGTTCCGACCTCGAGAGGACGAGCTGAAGGACGGGCGAGTCATAACTGAGGATCTCTATAGCGAAAACATCAACAGTCAAAATATATTTAATGAGGTCAGACACAAGGAACAAATTTCACTAATGGAAGCAGAGATCAGATTAGCCCGGAGATTACTGCCAAAAAGGAGGGCTATGAAGATAGATAACATTCCAAAAGAAATATTACAAGAAACCATAGAAGAATCAGTGTTGCCCAAATTATACAAAAAAATTCAAAACAATTCAATAGCCTACAAATTGGAAGAGATTGGTTTACATATTCCAAGGAAATGAAACATGAAGGATTGTGCAAATTATCGTACAATTTCCTCACATCACATGTCAGTAAGATTATACTAAAGATCATTCAACAGATTACAGCTGTACCGAGCAGAAGCAGTGCCTGATGTGGATTCCGAAAAGGCCACAGAAGAAAAGGCATTATTGGCGCTGATGCACAACGGATAATCGAAAAAACCAAGGAATACCAGACGGAGGTCAACATGGCCTATATTGATTGCTGCAAAGCCTTGGATTGTGTTGACCATGTTAAACTATGGACATCAGTGAAATAGGTGTACCGGGGCATCGTATTGTCTTTATAAAGAATCTGTAAACTGGACAAGAACCAGAGTCAGAACAGAATTGGGAGAAACTGAGTGACTCCAGATTTTTGAAAGAGAATTCATTCTATCACCACACTTATTCAACCTTATATATGCAGAGCATGTAGTGAGAGAAGCTGGACTAACACTCTAGGCTCAAGACTGGAGGAGGAAACATCAACAGCCTTTGATATGCCACACTTGCATGGGGAAATGAAGAAGATCTAAAGGCACTTCTAAGGAACAGTAAAGAGCAGACTACAGAAGAGATTATGGCAACGGTAAAGAACACAGAGCTTATAACCACATGATGGCCAGATGAAAACCCATCCATCCATCCATCCATTTTCCAGAACCGCTTATTCCATTTCGGGTCACGGGAGGTCCAGAGCCCATCCTGGAGGCTGCGGGCGCAAGGCAGGGAACAACCCAGGATGGGGCGCCAACCCATCGCTGGGCACACTCACACACATGCA
>JAAGVU020000038.1:10220432-10233486 GCA_011763525.2 Mormyrus iriodes
TCTTATCACCAAACAACGTGTGCACCCATGAAAAAGTCTTCACTGGATTACACTGTAATCACAACCCAAACTGCAAATTTATACAACATGTGCCCGTGAAAATGCCTTCACTGGATTACACAGTAATCACATCCCAAACTCCAAACTTATACAACATGTGGCCGTGAAAATGCCTTCACTGGATTACACTGTAATCACATCCCAAACTGCAAACTTATACAACATGTGCCCGTGAAAATGCCTTCACTGGATTACACTGTAATCACATCCATAACCCTAACCCTAATTCACACTTATCAAAAGTAACATACTTACACATATCATATAAAATATTTTTTCTACGGCTAACAAATATCACTGTTGTGGCAATACAGTTAAATGCTCTTGGATGCAATGTATTCCTCCTTTTCGGGACTATATTTTACAGAGCTCCAGTTTCCTAGTGTAATAGATAAATGTGTGTCATTTTTCACAACACAGTGCCTCCTTCCCGATTGATTGTATTTTCAGCCCTGTATTGATGATCACCCACATTTACCTGGGATTCCAATGAGTAGCACAATTCAATCAAGTACAGTTCAGAAGAATCTGAATTAGTGTGTGAATTTGCACATGTCCTGTGTTATCTATGCAAGGGATGTCCTACCTTACACATGGGATAGACTTAGGATCACCATCACCGTAACTGGGTCAGCTCTTATTAAAAATAGATGTAGAGATGGAGGGAACATGAGAATAAAGAATTACTGCACTAGTCACTGTTATTGGGAAAGCCATTCTTATTATAGCTTTGCACTTCCCATTGACTGAGTGATGGAAATATATAGCTTCAGATCACACAAGGGCAGACAAAGTCCAGACAGACCCGTAGCAGGGGATGAGCCCTTAAAAGGTGAATATCAACTACTGCATAATGACACCGGAAAATTCACAAACCTTCTGGGCAATATTATAGCGACGTAGACCCAAGCCAGGATCCCAATCGAACTGATGGATAAGACAGTCCAAGAAAATGGCAGGAAATTGAGAACTGAATGCTGTAACCACAGTCTACTTGTTTGCTTGTGTGTGTTCCTATGTATTACACTGGTCTTGAACCCTCTAAATATTTAGTGCACAGTTTATCCAGCACCTAATTATCCTCCATTGCTAAATTCTAAGAGCTGCTTGAGGGATGTCACACTAATTAACTAGTTTTTCATTCTGAAGTTAAAGACAGTGAATGTATGCACTGAAACACAGAAGGTGAATGTTTACAACCATAGGTCTGTAGCACATTGTGTACGGGGACTTCTGTGACTTCACTAGTTTGCAACAATAATCCCAGTGGATTCATGGACACACCAGCTATTTATGAAAAAACATGCTTTATTTTTTTTCCGAGTCATTTCACTGCAGTCAGTCTACTTTTATTTATAGATTTTGTTTGCCTTCATGCCCCCCAGCCCCCCATTTTCTCCCCCTCTGTTCTACCCTGAAAAGGGGGCCAGATTGACAGTGATAAAGCTTTGGTGCATTACAGCTACTTCCAACATCACAGGGTTTTGCCCAACTTTGTCACGCACGTTAATTCTACATAACGGCACACTAGATGCACCCCAATTGCATCTTCATACTACAGTGGGTTTGCATTTATCATAAAGTTTAAAAAATGCCAGTCCTCAGCTATATTTTTCTCTAAATCACAAGGCACATAGTTACATTTTTTTTTTAGAATGT
Source organism: Mormyrus iriodes (assembly GCA_011763525.2). Taxonomy (NCBI): domain Eukaryota; kingdom Metazoa; phylum Chordata; class Actinopteri; order Osteoglossiformes; family Mormyridae; genus Mormyrus; species Mormyrus iriodes. The sequence continues at coordinate 10,222,152 of JAAGVU020000038.1, forward strand.
GGAAAAAAATGTGTAAAATGCACAAAACCCTTCCCAAAATCCAACGCACCAGGAAAACTGTGCACCATCTGTACAATAAATTGTGCTTTTTTCCCCCCACTATTTGAGCTAGCGGCCAATTAGTACAGTAAAAGTAGATATCAATAAGCGCTATGCTGCTTATGTGAGACTTTTTTTAAGCTCTCCGTGGGAAAGTCTTCTTGGCTCACAGAGAGAACCATGTGACAAATGGAAGTAGAGTAAATGGTCCCAGACTATATTATGAATGTTTCCCTTTTTCAGGCTGCCTGAGGGTCCAACAGTACGACGAAAATTAAAAGGGCCAAAGCAGAAATTATCTTTGGTGGGTAAACCAGCAATGACAGAAAACAGTGATTGATTGGTGGAATTACGGCACTCGAATCAGGCTGCTTCACCTCTAGGCTTTTTAGGGTCAGAAATAAAATAAACATTCATATATACACACAAACCACAGAAAAACAAGGATCATATGCATTAAACCCCTTAAGGTCACCTGCCTCACCCTCCCAGACCGGGGAAACGGACAATGCCCCCCCCCCCCCGCCTCCCATTCACATGCTCCTATCCATAACCTCAATAAAAATCCTTTAAAAAATAAACCATAACAAACCAAAAATAAATCATCCCTCACTGCACTGTCCACCCCAGATTTTCTGCATGAGGTTCTGATCAAATAACAAGGTATATCAAAGGTTCCATTATCACAGGGCATTCAAATTTTAACAAAAGCAAGCGCATTTTTTAAAGCAAAGCATCCATTTTAGTAATTATTATGCATTTTTTTGAGTCAATTAACGTTTTTTTGCTACTGAAAACGGTTAACTCTTCTCATTACCTGTAAATTCAAGTGTTAGACGGGCTTTAACTCTTTCACGGTATTCTCCCGAAGGGCTGGGAACAGCTTAGAATCTGAGCAGGTTTTTCAACGGCTGTACTGTGGAATCCTCAGGTTTATAGACAAATTGGCTGCTGAGTGATGGTATAAATTTGCCAGTGTGTCCTACTCGGCCACAGTCACTAGTTCAGTGGTGAGGCAGTACAAACACAACTTGGCTCACCTGCATGATACCATGTCATTCACAAAATGTAAAAGAGTGAAATGTGAGTCAAACCTGACTAGAATGTGAATAAAAAGTCAGCTTTCAAATATTCTTGGAGATGGAGGTAGGGGCGGAAAGGAAAAATTGGTAGATGGCAGCTACGTGGATCTGTGAGTACTGCATGCAGGCTCTGTTTGATGGAGTATCAGTCCAGAGCTGGTCAAATGATGTTTCTACATTATCCAAATAGTGAGTGTGTGTCCTGCTACGCAAAGTCGTCCCATTGTTTCATTGCCTGCATTTTCTGGGACAGACTCCTGGCTTCCTGTGACTCTTCTCGAAAAGCGATTATGGAAGATCAATGTAAATTTGACAGTGAAGTGGAATGATCAAAATACGTGGTGCGCGAGTTAGCTCAAAATAATGATTAAAGTTTAGAAATTGCACACTGGTACAGTTATGAATTCATCGGGACTAAGCTGGATTCTTCTGCACATACTAACCATGTATACATGCACACACAGGTATCAAGAAAACACCTGTATTTACCGTCGATAACCCTCAACCACAGAGACAGTTCTGTCTTTCAACGTTCTCAGAGCTCCTTATTCCCAGATGCCACCTAAAAGGTTCTTACTAGCTTGAACATGAACATAATTTTAGTTTAGCCTTATGCTGTACCTCTAGTGTATTTCTGTCTTACAACATTAGCCGAGATGGTAGGCATTTTTAACCAGGAAATTCTAAGGAAACTTAGGAAATTCCCTCCTACCTGTTTCTGGTTGTACTTTGTGGGGTTTGTTCTGTAGCTGTAATCTGAATACTGGTCAGAGCCGGTTGAGTTGTCATCTCCTGCTCCCACAAATGAGTTAGCAACTGGGAGATCCTGGACCACCTGGTGTTTGTTAGATGCTGAGGGGGACTGGGGCTGAAGCTGGATCGAGGGGAGGGGAGAGTTGGATCGGTAGTGCCGGCCCAGGTCTGGACTTCCTGGAGAGTAGTTCAGAGGCAGGTGGATCCTGGGACTGTCATTGATCCTGTCATGACTGAAATTTAGGCTCTTTTGAAGACTGGCCTGCTCCACTTCTTCATCCTCTTCTAAAGGTTTGGCTGGTTTGGGAGCTTTGCCTTTCTTCCACTTTTTGCCTTTGCTGCTCTTGGGGCCCTGCTTAGGAGCATATAGATCCTTCGTCTCCTTCTTGCCTGCCTGGTAACCGCTTTTAGTCTCCTTCTGCAGTTTATGCTGAATGACTACCACCACTACTATTACAAGGATGACTCCAGTGATGCCCGCTATACTACCATACAAAATGTTGCTGTGCTGGGAACCGTGGCTGTACTCTGGGTCTCCAGCAATGTCAAGGTCAAGTGGAGTGTTAAGGCTGTGTCCTACTAGTGACTCTAGTAAGGTTATGTTGTTGAGGGTCTCGTTCACATATATGTGCACCAGGGACACAGTGTGTCTTGGGGGTTTGCCTTTGTCACTGACCTTTACCACCAACCGATGAAGCCCACTGTGCCTAGGGGCTAGCTCCTTAGCTAGGGTTATCTCCCCATCAGTTGGGGAGATGCGGAAGAGATTATGGGGATTCCCTCCTGAAATACTAAAAACCAGCTCTGCGTTGGGCCCCGCATCGATGTCTTCAGCCTCTACTTTTTCCACTCTGCTTTCAGGACTGGTTGATGGGGAAAGGCATTTGTAGGAAGCATTTGAAGGTTTAGTGACATAGGGAGCATTGTCATTTTCATCAAGGACATTAATAGTAACACCTACATAGGAAGATCTTGGTGGGTCACCGCTGTCCACTGCTTTCAGGCGGAAAGTGTATGTGCTCTCTTTTTCTCGATCGAGTGACATACTGGAGAGAATTGTGCCAGTACCATTTTGGATGACGAATTTTCCATTGTCTGGTTCTACAGACAGGTGTACCTGTGCATTCTGTCCCGTATCTGCATCAATGACTGTCACCATGCCAACAGGACTGAGTTTAGGCATGTTCTCCAGGACAGAAAAACTGTAGCCGCTCAGCATGAACTTGGGGTCGTTGTCATTCCGGTCCAGCACCCTGACCACAACCACAGCTGTTCCACGGTGGCTGGGGATACCTTTATCAGAAGCGGTTACATGAAATTCATAGCGATCTCTGTGTTCTCGGTCTAGCTGACTTTGTGCCCGTACTTCGCCAGTGACGGGGTTAATCTCAAAAAGTCCTTTTGTAGATGAGTCTGTGATGATGCTGTAGATAAGCTCTGAATTTGTACCACTGTCAGCATCTGTGGCCACCACATCCAGAACCTTGTCCCCCAGCTGGTTCTCTTCTGCAAAATCAACCTCCAGTAGGGCAGGAGAAAATATAGGGGAATTATCGTTGACATCTTGGACCTGAACTTTCAGAGAGTTCGTGCTAGAGAGAGCTGGGTTGCCCGAGTCAACAGCCACAACCTCAACTTCATAGTCCTTGACTCTCTCATAGTCTAGAGGAGTTGTTGTCTGCAGGAAGTACTTCCTCTTGTTGTCATTGGGGGAGTCACTAGCTGGCCGCAGCTGGAATGGAACATCTCCAGCCACCACACAGGTGACCACGGCATTCTCTCCCTCATCTCGGTCTGACACCTGGACTAATGCCACTGCCGTCCCAATTGGCATATCCTCCGAAATGTTTGCGATCCCATCCTGATGGGTTACCAACCCAATCCCACGGATCTCAACAACGGGGGCGTTGTCATTCTGGTCCTTCACATTGATCGAAACGTAGACCTTGGAACTTTTAGGGGTCGATCCTTTGTCCCGTGCGACCACATAAAACTTTAAACCACCAACTTCTTCCCGGTCCACAAGTCCTTTAACATAGATGATACCAGTAGAGTGGTCAATTCTCAGCAACTTTTGTACTGGATCTGTAACCTGATGCAAAGTGTACTCGATCTCCCCATTGAGCCCAATATCAGAGTCAGTGGCTTTTACCTGTAAGCAAAAAGACCAGGGAAAACGTTAAACGTTACTGGACAGTCCGGTAACTGCCACAACTAAGAAAATGCATTATTTAAGGAAGAGCAGCTTTACAGTAACAGCATGTCATGAAGCATGTAATTCATAAAGCGGTCTGACAGCGTAACACTGAGCTGGAACATTAATGTCATGCATATCCTAGACCGGCATAAATGATATGGTACAAACAATCATGATGAACAAAGTTATTCAATACCTATAGTGATTCTTTGATATTACAGAAAGTATAAAAAAGTAAATATGATGGGAGCCAACATTAGTGCAGCGTTTATGATAGACCTACATCAATGATATTACTCTGTAAGTTACTGGGTGCCCAGGATGTGGGTATTACCTGCAGCACAGACTGTCCCATGGGGCTGTTTTCAAACAGGTCTGCCTCATACATCGATTTCTCAAACCTGGGAGTGTTATCGTTAGCATCGGTGACAATCACACGCAACAAGGCACTGCTGTATCGCGGAGGAATCCCACCGTCCACCACTTTGATGCTGAGGTCATACGAGTCCTTCTGTTCACGATCAAGATTACCCAGCACAATCAGCTGTGGGAGCTTCTCTCCTCGGTCCTCAGCTACCTGCAGGCTGAAGATGGCAGCCGCGTCTGGTCCTGCAGTTAGGGCATAATCTACCACCCCATTCCTCCCTGAGTCCCTGTCATTAGCTAGGGGGATGGAATAAAGGGTCCCCTGATGTGTGCTCTCTGGAACATAGAGGGTTAGGATAGGTGATGGGAATTGTGGAGTGTTGTCATTAATGTCTTGGACCTCTATCCGTCCCTCGATCAAACGGGGGCTGAGATTTTGATTTAAATCTGTGATGGACACCTCAAATTCCAGAAAGCATGGGTCTCCCCTGTGCACATTCCGGCAGTCTTTCAGGTTTTCCCTGTCAATGGGAACCTCTGTCGTAAAGATGTCTCCTGTTTTACCATCCACTCGCAGGTAGGGGGTGCCTATTTCCAGCTTGTACAAGTGACCAGAGTCAGGAAGTCCCTGGTCAGCAGCCAGGCTGCCAATGAGAGTGTTAGGTGGTTGTTCTTCCAGTGCCCGGTAGAGAACGCCCCCTGCTGCCCTGCGATGGATCACCAGCAACAGGGCCCACAGTAGGGCTCTCCTGGGCAAGCCCATCACTGACTGACCAGCCACACTGCTGTGGGTGAAGAAAGAGCATGAGAGAGCCAACTTAACAGCAACAAATACTATGCAAGCTTTAGGTAATGTCCACCAGTATAATAATCTTACACACACCCCTGACATTCCTTCATTACAAAAAAACACAATTACATAAATATCTTGATTAAAAAAAAAAAACACAAAACAGACAAAGACTTCAGACAACACTCACACTTTCAGCAACTGCAAATCTAAACCTTAGATTTCCCCACTAAAAAAACAACGACAAATCAACAAAACAGATATGGACTTTATTTGCACTCAGTAAAAGCAATGTAGGAAATATTTAATTCTGTAATTGGGTGAAATGAAAGAGTCTGTAACTGATTAATAGCTGAGCTTCCACTGGCAATTGACATTGATTTAAGGTATCATAACTGCATTGGTGCAGCCATCTTGTATATGCAAAAGTACAATGTAAATTTGGATTATCTGGTTAATAGTGATTATTTTTAATCTTTCAAAAAAGCTCTATTCCTTGTTTTCACGCCAATCTATTGCAGAGCTGTAACGTAAACATACAACAGAACAATAAGTCAAACACAATTTCCCAACTATCCATTGTAATAATGGATTCCAAAAGGACAAAGAAAAAAACAACAGATATACAAGATTGTATTAGTAGCAATAACACTGAGGAGCAGGAAATTCTATCTGCGGCATTTCAGATAGAGGATTACATACAGTGATTCTGAACTCATTGTGAGAGCAGTTCTGTATACAATCTCAGCTCACACGGCGAAAACTTTATAAACAGACCGTCTGAGCACATTGAAAGCACTGGCTTACATACGGCAAGATATGAAGGTTTGAAGAAATTAGTGACAGATAACAGCTGGGTTATAATGAGCGACAAGCAGCTGGATTACAAATGACTGATAACTGCTGAAAATTGTTTATGATCGGTATTTAATTAATGTATAGGTCTTGTGAAATTGTAAGCAATTGGCGTCGCGGAGAGTGATCACGTGACTTTGGTCCAGTCACGTCAGCTTCCTGTAATTATATGGTCCTGCTTTAAAACAGGTGTACTAGGATCTATTGATCAGACAATCTCATCAACAACTGCTGGTGTTTGATTATTACATCATAGTGCCACACATCAATTTCATAGTCACAGTTGCACAGAGCAGTATCATCTCAATCATAAGAATGCTACCATATTTGTTAAAAAGTACACAACTGCTCCAAGACACCCTAGCATTGCACTCCCGCGATTTAAAATGCACCTGTAGGAACCAGTTGAGCTATTTAATTACCATCATATAGATTAAAATCCCCTTTTACATTTTAGCACATCGATGCGCAAATCGATGTGCTGCCATTATGGTGCTATTTGTTTGTAAATATTTCACAACTGAAAAGATTAGAGTACTTGATATCTAGATTGTTTGCAAAGCCCATACTGCATAAAATCGGATTCAGTAACTGTGTAATGGTCTCCTCCGGGAAACTCGCTACAGGCTTGCAGCGTGATAGCTGCTGCCAGACCGAACTGCACTTAATGCGATAAGTGGATACATAACTGCAACCAATACCTGGACGCGCTGCTCTAGACAAATCGATAATGGTGCGAAAGGAAGACATTTCACATCTGGCGAAATTCTAGAAATTCAAATTTAAGGCAGCATTGCACCTTACAGCGCTTCACCAGCTGAAGTGCGACACGAGATGTTAATGAGTTATTTAGTTAGTCTGTTGTTTTACTGTAGCCTACTGCCCGTTGTCATTAAATTTAGAAACATAAATAACACGTAGTAGACAGAAACAAGGCTGCATAGCATGGGTAGTAGATTAACAGACGCACAACTTTACCTACATTTAACGAAAACAAAAATATAAAAATTCCATTTAAATGTAAACAAGACAAACGTGAACCGAGTGACAGCTGCACACAGACAAGGATTACTTATTATGCTTATAGAATTAATATACCTCCGATGAACAGAACTCCTCTTGAAATCGCCAGTTTTGATTCTGTGAGGACGGTGGATGCGACTCCCTTTCGCTTCTAAATATTCTTACTTTATTCCAAAAGTCCCACGATTATTTAGAGAAAAAGATGAGAAAACAACAATCCTTTCCCTGAAATCCGGACGAAATCATTGGAGGCTCCACCTTAATGCATATAGTGAGCGAAACTATCAGTAATCATATAGGTGTGCGGTTTTTCTTGATTACTTTTGGGACCCAGAGAGCCTCCTACCATGGACCGCTATCAGTGTCCGCCGCTTTGCATCTGTGTAAAGGAACGATACTGCGCCGCCGTTAAAATGCACCCCGCTACAGGGTTACAAGCGTTACAGATGGAAGCCGCAGGCACGTCGGGCAGAGTTTATTACGCCCCACGAGCAGACAGGTCCATCTGCATATACTCATCCTTCGCTCCTTCCCTCGTTCAGCGGCACCGAGGCCAGCCTAGCGCCACTGTACAGCGCAAGTGGCTGAGAAAGCTGGCTCTGCGCGGCGCTGCCTCCCTGCCAGCCCCTCCTCAATCGCACGCAGTGGGGAAGGAGGTGGAGCGGGACGCCCGGTGCCGCTGCGGATTCCCCGCCATTTACCCCGTTATTTTAAGGGTTATAACACATGAACACTTGTCATTAAATGTCTTTTTCTGCCACCCCTGTCTGTTGCACAGGATGCAGAACAACCGTGCAGTATATACAGATATGAATACAAACATGAAATGGGAATTGCATCCATTAGTATTCATTTAATTGACTGATTCTTTTTTTTTTTTGAGGGTCTCTTTTTAATTCATAAGTTGCACAGTTGAAAACTCATATTCTGCGCAGCATGCGTGCAAATACACGCTCCAGCCGTAAGTTACGAGATACTCAGTGACTAAGAGCGAGTGTAGCCTGTTAAAGGAATATAAGTTTAATATCGATTTTCGTCTTACTGTTCTGAAACCATTTGTTCGTATTTGAGCACGTTTCATTAACTATGAATTCTTCACGATTTGCACAGGGTCTTTAAGCAAATTCTGAAGAAGACTTCGGGGTTTCAAGGGACATACGCAAGGTCCCCGAATGTGTGAGCAAGTTTATGAAATTTTTATTTCCTCTGCAACGCATCAGAGCTCAGTTTGCACGTCAAGTTTTGAAATGCTTCTCCTGCGTTTAGCAGATTGTCTTCGGCTGCGATCGTCTTTTGTAATGTGTCACAATTAAAGAATCGTAACGAATGTTAATAATGATAATTTGGGTGGGCGGATTTAATTACGTATAAAAAGTTGCATGTCTCCCGCTGCCGGCTTCTTCTTGTAGTGCGTTTCCGGTTATGTGAACATGAGCGTATTAACAGCTATATCGTAGGTCTGCTTGTGTTTGGAAAATAGTTGCTACTAATGCCCTCTCTCCCAGACCCCGTTTAGAGATGCTGGGTGGGTGACTTGTTGGCCAGCACTGTTCCCTTGCATCCTGAGGGCTGGGGCTCCAAATTCTGCCTCCACCTTGCATGTGTGGTGCTTGCATGTTCTTCCCATGTAGCATGGCTAATTGTATCTCTAAGCCATCCATGGTGTATAATTTTGGGTATATGAGTGTTTGTGTGTATGTGCCCCGTGATGGACTGGCAGCCCATCCAGGGTGTATCTTGGCCAAGTGCCTTCTGCTGCCTGGGATAGACTCCAAGGCTGCCCATGGGCCTGGATACCAGGATAGGGTACATGGCTACAGGGTCACACTGCTCGCAGTATGACATAGCTACAGGTGCCAGTATTCCACAGTGCACAGTACTACTGAGCTACATGTTAAAGTATGAAGCTAATCAAGTATTTTATATATATATATATATATATATAGATAAATAATGCACACACATAAATATATTTATGTGTGTGTGTATACCTTTGACGCTTTTCCTGTCCTAAACAGATTTAAGATAAATCGGCATGCTTTTCATATCCTTATCCTATAGCATGAGATTCTCATTAAGTTTAATTTTCATTTCTATTCAATGGAAATTAAGCTGAAAGGTGGCAGAGGACCTTTCAACAAAAAATGGGGAAAAAATGGAAGAAAACAAACAAAATAAATCACTCTCACAAGCTTTTTCAAAAAATAGTTTTTGTGAAGGGCTCAACGTTTTTTTTTTTTTAAATGAAGTCTCACTTCCCTGGACTTATGGTGGGTAAATGCTAAACATTTTAAAGATTGTGTGGGCAACTTTGCTTGAAATGTTTCAGAAAGAAATTAAACTGATCACAGCATTAGGAAATTGCTTTCTAAACTCCGGCTATATCTGGGGGAAAAAAACAGAATTCATCCTATTAGTTTAGAGGGAGATGTTCATTTAACTATCAGATCAGAGTGTGGAAACAGACACAACAGCCTGAGTCGCAGATGTAATCCTCCTCCATTATTGTCACATTAATCCCAAGATGGTTAACATCTTAACCTTCCATTGTTCCTCTGGCCACATTTCCTGCGGAAGTATATATTTTGTCCAGTGTGTTTTGATTACTGTAGTTATCTATGTCTGAATGTTTGTGTATGCATGTTTTGGCTTGTCTGTACTTAGCACTGTCTGTCTGGTGTCTGACAGATTTTTTTTCTACTAATTTTAACTTCATAATGCTTTAACTGTTGCTATGTCTCTCTGCGATGCTGTTACTTAATGTTTGTTAAGTACTTCGGGACAATTCTGTTAAGAAGGGTCTAATTTAAAAAAATTGTATGGTGTTCAGTTGAATTGGTCATTTTTCTACATCCTTTCTCAATCTATTCCTTATACTACCCTGTCATCATTAATTACTTTTGTGTCAAGTAGAGTAGCCCAAAGCTACTCCTTCCTGTTGCCTGTAGACCGCAGTAGGAATGAATCACCACCAAGAGCAGCTCCTCACTGCTGCAGTTAGTCCACTGCAGGAATGACTCCCGGCCCAGATCTGCTCCGCGAACAGATATCCTACACAGGCAAAGTCCAAAAATTTCATCATATGACTTCCATGCATCAGGTATACCCAACAGATCTACGCAAAATTAAATAAATAAAAAACTGTTCAAAATTCAGTTGTTTCAAAAGCTGCTAATTATCAAATAAAAAGAAATATGTTAATATTAGCAAAATTAAAGATTTGTATGATAAGTTCTAATGTTATAATCTCTTGTGTCGTTTCACAAAGATATTAATAAATGATACGATTTCAAATACTGACATCTCTTTCAGGGCATTCCCCCTGCTTCCCTCTCTACTGTATGTGGTCAGAATGGGCATCCTGAGACCCTGTGGATGGATGGATGGATGGATGGATGATGGATGGATGAGTGACTTGAAATAAAAAAGTAGTTTAATTGTATTCAATGTTAATGACTCTTTCCTTCATTTTGTTTGTGTATGCTACAGTGCATATAACTTTAGTCTTTGTAGTAGACAGATTATGAGGCAAACATTTTCTGCATGCAGACCTGGTGCATTTTGTGCAAGTTTCCAAAGGATTACGACAATTACATTTGTCAGCCTGGCATATGCCGCATTTGTTATTGGATCTTGATACGGTGCCTGATGGCAGTGCTTCAGATAGAATAAGTAAACCAAACATCTACCTGCCAAGATTCAGAATGTTATGATATACACGCACTGGCCCTTATGTGACACTGTCCTCATGGACTGTTGCTCTGCTGGCTGGTCTGTGATGTCCATTGTAGATGTTGCACACCTCTCTGCTTTTCAGCTTTCATATTCTCCCACTTATTCCAATTTTTTTGTGGAACAGCAGCGCATTGCTCCTGGGATTAAACTTGCATACTGTGTTAGTACAGATATCGTGCTGGGGTATTTGTGTACTGTGGTAGTACAGCCAACATGTTGCGTTATTCCTGTGGTGTAATAGTACAGTGTGAAAAACCTTCTGGATGGAATGGGAAAATTTATTTGCACCCTTGCGGCATATCGAGCAACATATAAGATAACTGGTTTGGTTTATGACTAAAAAGAAAAACATATAGTCTACAAAAGGTGAAACATTACGCTTATTGTCTTTCTCACACAGAGGGCAAAATTACCATATACAATTACACTATGTAACAAATTTTTATTTTTATTTTGTTCCTGGGTACAAAGTGTGTTTTCCTAACCCGTTATGCC
>JAAGVU020000038.1:10240162-10257924 GCA_011763525.2 Mormyrus iriodes
TGGGCTATACTTACACACTGAAGCTGGTAAGGAGAGCTCTGTTTTGTGGGCTGTACTTACACACTGAAGCTGGTAAGAAGAGCTCTGTTTTGTGGGCTGTACTTACACACTGAAGCTGGTAAGGAGAGCTCTGTTTTGTGGGCTGTACTTACACACTGAAGCTGGTAAGGAGAGCTCTGTTTTGTGGGCTATACTTGCACACTGAAGCTGGTAAGGAGAGCTCTGTTTTGTGGGCTGTACTTACTCACTGGATTTGGTAAAGAGAGCAACCTAATATGATTTTGCAATAACGTCCAAGCTCTGGGCCAGTAAGGGAGGCTCATTTTAAGGATTCTCACAGAAGTTGAAGGATTCAGACTTGGACCTGTGCAAAAATGGTGCCGATGTGGTGAACAAACTGGTCTCATTATTTTAAACTGAGTGAATACATGGCTGTAAGAATGTAAGCTCTTTTTCTTTGGATGGAGCAATCAGCAAAGCTAATAAATAATGTAAAACACATTAAAGGACCATTTAGCTTTTCAAACTAGGGCACATTCTGTCCCCATAACCGCATTTCATGATTTTTTTTTCACTAAATAAATAACACAAACTATGTTTTTTTTTCTAGGCTGAGTACATAATGCATGAGATTATGTAAATGTGGTGTCCCTAAATAAGTGGGCGTGTGCACGAACATACCAAAGACGTGTGACAATCTGGATTCGGTCAACACAATCCTACATTATTACAGTATCTTACAGTATATCATCTACTGTAGATGGAGGGTTGATTTGAAGAAAATGGCCTCCAGTTGGTCAGTACTCCATTTCCCAGAATACTACTGGATGTGGTTTTTCACAGCATCTGGTTGACATGTCTGCATTCCCCACAATAACATCATAGTGCTGTTTAAAGTCTCTGTAGTACCCTGCCCTGAGCTCCACACACCTATAAAACAAAGTTGAAGCTTCCAATTCTTCTCTTCAGCAGATAACGCCCTAATGACATCAACTAGAAAAACACTCTCCCCTCAGTCTGGGAGTCTAGCCCCTTTTAACAGAGTTGACAGCAAGCACATTGTAGTGCTTTGCAGTATAAACTGTGCTTAGCAATTCCTTAAAAAACTAACAAATAATTCTATTCGCACAGTAATGCCATGCAGAAAAGAACATCATTTATTTATTGGAGGGAAAATTGTGCTTTGGATCTTTGCGGGGATTAATCAGACAGGTACTCTGAGAGGACACAGTTGAATTCACAATACTAAGGACAGATCCAGGGCTAGCGCTATTCTGGCCGTTTGTCGCTTATTGTTATATTGATGAATCAGTCATTGGGGAAGAAGCTCAGCTCAAGCGTGATGCCACTGCTGGAGCGTCTGTCACATCCTTTTGCCTGGAAGAGAATCAGTGAGACAGAAGACACCAAGGGTGAGACATCTAGGGCCTGGAAGTTGCTTGCTATGGGGCTTCTCTGAGCTTCACACGCACACCAGCCTCAACACTGAGGAGCTTCATCAACACACTGGGCCACCTCTTAGTCTGAATGGCCAATTCTTAACCCACAGGAATCTTACCGTCGTTTGGGATGGGATTATCTCTGAGCCTGATGGTGTTCAACCGGCTCGGGGACTGATCGTTCACTGAAGGGTTATTTACTCAGTCATGTGACAAACTTTTTTATATTTTGTTCTATGATAAGACTCCCCAGTCCAAGGAACCATGGGATTATCTCATAGCCTAAGACCCAAGACAGTGGCTGGTCATGGTAACTGGCTGCAAAACCTCAATATATTTATCATTAAGATCATATAACATATCCACGTGTAGATTTTCGCAACAACAAAACTGTTTTAATAATGTCTGTAAACTGACTCAAATCTAGCTCATTGAACCTGTAATCATTTCTCAAATGCGTTTTTTTGTGGACTGTTAGGCAATGAAAACATTGTTATCTTTTAAAACAGAAAACAAAACTAACACGATGCTGTTTCCTTCCAGTATTGGAAAGGCTTAGGGCTCTGCAGACTCAATTAAACTCTGATGCAAATATATCGCATAAAAAAAGAAAATGCAGCAATCGGAGAGGAGACCGACTGAATTCTCATCTTCTCAAGTTTTCCTCCTCCAAGTCTTTTTAACCACCAGTCTCAGAGAATGACCTGAAGACCATCTCAGCCTGTGGAAGGGCTACGGCATGTCACCCTCTACCCCGTCAGCACGCCAGGGGATGCTGGGTTAACTTTAATGGTTGCAAGGTACCAGAGTCTTCTAATGTGTCAAGATTTCACTCAGAGCAGAGCAGATATCGAGTTTCTTCATTCGTTTTGACTTAACTATAAAATACAATATCTTTGAGTATTCCATTGGGAAGCTTGAAGCTCTGAGAAAGTTCTGGAGAAATGCCCTTTTTATGGCCATCAAGAGTCAACGTCGGCATGATGGCTCCAAATAATGGTGCTGATGATGATAATAATTCCAGATGTTTCATTCTGTATATTCCCTTAGAGTACAGATGTAAAAAGCTGCAACATTAAACCGCTTATGGCTTCAGTCTAAGTAGTCAGTTCCAAGAAATATTTGAAGATTGTAACAAATATCTGTAGATACGTGACAGTTCACTAATAGTGACTGGGTAAGCTGAGTAATATGCTCATAAATCTACAAATAAATGTGTAGCACCTTTATAAAAAAAAAAATCAGTTTGTGTGTTTAAGAGCACATGCCCTTTTTTAAGTCTCACATGGATTTTTGAAATAGAGCCACTACTTATAAATAGACCAATGTTGAATAAGTATTTATACACAGATATAATGCCAAATACCCGGGGATAAGGGCCTGTTTTCACCTGCAACAGGTATGGCTCAGCTCAGAAGTTACCTGCGGTTGGACATGAGAGAATAACTGTTACGAATTGAACGTTCTTAGCGGGATGACTGTCTCACACTGAGCCTGAAAACACACCTGCATAGGTGACTCAGCTGTAGGCACACTGGAAGCTGGTGACTAAATATGTCTAGCACAGATGCTGTGTGTGGAACGCCAATGATGTAACCAGCCAGAGGATCTTCCTCAGGGGATGAAGGTCTCACAATGCCATAAGACATGTTACCTTACAACAGAGGGGCCTCATTAAAAACAAAGCACCAGAGGAACGAAGTGATACTGGGAAAAGAAAGCGTTTACCATGCTGAAATGTCACATTGCCATAGTGCCTTCTAACACTCAGTATCAACTAGCCACAGTGTACAAATGTAGCAACTGACCATACAAAATCAGATGGAGTATCTACACTTCAGCATACAGGCCTATGTGGTGTGTTGAAGGGAATAATTGACAGTAATGATTGCAGCCTAATGGAATACCATAAACTGAAGCGGTAGCATTATTAGATTAACACCAGAAAACAGCTCATTATTCCCAATTATTTATCATCCCTGGGTTATTTAGAAATAAATATTTATACATGCTGGCCAAGTTGTGCTCAGTGCAACATTCAGAATTAATTTCAGCAGTTTACTGAGAGTTGATGAAATGCCTGAGAATGGCTTACTGACAGGTATGTGTTTGCACATAGGTTATGTGAGAATACAGCTATATAAAGGTAAGTATGTTTACTGGTACTTAATTGGGATTTAAATGAATACATTCGAACACTGGATTGTCACAAATATTGCGTTTTTTTTTTGTTTTTTTTACTGGCACAGTGAATTTATTCATTTAGCAAATATTCCCTGTTGAGGGAATATTTCCAGTACCTTTTTGGGAATATCTTGCTAATTCCAAGCAACTAGACAGATATACCATCTTAATTTGGTTATTCCATCCGGAGTATCAGGCTTCTGAAAGTCAAAGACACCAGAATACTCTCTCTGGGACAGATAGAAGTCAGTCATCCTTGGCTTTGACACACCTGATTTGGCTCTTGGCTTTGACACCTGACAAATACATCTATAAAGATGCCCTTTTATAACACTCAAAATATAAGTATACAAGGTGTGTATTGAAGTATTCCCAAAGATTCACTGTGCATTAAGGACAACAGTGCATATGCAAAGATATTTTTGGTACATTATTTATAACAGTATATGTATTCCAAGGTTTAATTTTTCTTACCTGTAAAATGTATCGAGTGGGGGGGGGTAATCATGTGGTCTGGATTAAATTGCATTTTGGTCCGGAGTCCGCCAGTTGGGTACCCACAGTATAGTCCTTTATGTGAGTGACAATCACACGGAATGATTCAGAGGGATGGTGGGAGGGGGGCGAGGGTGCTATATTTTCAAAGGTGATGGTTTTTGTCATTTTTTCCCAAAGGGGGACAACATCCATGCGCATCTCATGACAACTCGAGCCCTGATTACAACAATCAACATGACACTAGGAAGCCTGAAACCAGACAGAAGGCAGGGCATGCTATGGGAACGCCTTCTATATGATTTCTAGAGTCAACATTGACTTGATGGCCCAAGATAACAATAATTATTAATTCAAGTAGATCTCAGGTATTATGGATATAATCAATACTATGGAGCTATCTCAGGTACTAGGGTAAATTTTCTTATGGATAGGCATGAGGGGAAGTACTCTGTCATCATGCATGAAGGGTTTTTAGCCCAGCCCCTATGATGGCCCATGCCTCACTCCATGGATCTCACACAGCAGATTATTAGAGGATTATCAACAATCCCCAACACACCATACGGCCCTTTACTTGTCCTATAGGCAGATGATATGTTGGGACCTAAAGAAAACAAAGATGAATCCTCTTCAGAACAGGCCTGACTCTCAATGAATGTTTAATGCTGAAATATCAGGCATCATTTACTTTAATGCCAGTCTCTTAGGGGAAGGAACATCGTGTTCCTAATCAGCATTTCCGTTTAACACACGAGACATTTCAATGAAAGTAAATACATAGTGACTGTGCGGATTGTGATAAATTATTAAAAGTAAGTGCATGGCTTTACAGATGTAGTAATTGTTGCAGAATGGATGCAGAAACGTTCAGGTGTAACATTCATTATTAAATGTTACATTATGTCTGTAATTAGAGATCACACCGTACTATAGTAGCTTCTATGTTCTGCAAGATAGGTTTAATTAGTTATTTAAAAAGGAATGGCATTTTTGTGTACCGAAATGACTGCAATGACTTATATTGTGGACTAATCGCAGTGTGCCCGCAAATCTCACCCAGGGTACCAGCAGTTCCAAAGTATTGGTTCTTGAAAATGGTACAGGTCCAACAAAATCAGAATCAGCCAATCTTCCTTGGCAACAAGTGCCCACAGAACAATGAAATGGATACCACTTTACAATAAGACTACCCTTATAAAGGGTTTATGAATGGCTTATAATCAGGTTATTAATTAGGTTGTAATAATTCGTAAATCATTAATAGGAAATCATGTACAAGGTATAACAGTTTTTTTTATTATTAAAAAGTTACTACCATTTGTAAGCGGCAAGAGGGAGCCTTATTGTAAAGTAGCACCATCAAATCTTTGCTAAGAAAACTGATATTCTGCTACGGCGCCACATGGTGCAGGTGGGAAAAAGGTGACAATCCACAAGGCAGCTCCAAGACAACAAGGGTTTATTAATATAAAACACAGGGAAAGTGATAAAGTAAAAGAACCACAAGGGGTCAGGAAACAAAACAGGAAAAATACTGATTTAACTAAAACTGTGAAATAATGCACAACTGAGAAACTAAGCAAAAAACACAGGGCCCAAACACACCATGACATTCACAACGGTAGCGTGAGGAGCAGGACAAAGGCAGGCACTTACATACACAAATAACGAGGACTAACAGAAGGCAGGTGTGAATCATCAAGACAATTAGTTCAATGAGCACAGTGCAGAGAAACAGGCCACAGGCAGAGAAACTTAACTAATAATTAACAAGCGCAGAGACTAGAGAACTTTAACAAATACCAAAACTAGGGAACATAAACTACATACTGGGAAATAAACACTAGGAATTTTGACACACAGCTGAGGGCTAACACTAGGAGGAACTAGGGACACAAACTGGATAAACAACGTTAAAGCACTGGAAAATGTAAACCCAATAAACTAAACAAGTAAGGCTGGCCATAAACCCATGAATGCAGAGTTAACCCTGGTGCTGCTCAAGCCACTAAGCTATGCAGTGGTCTGGGGAGAAGGAAGAGCACACAAGGGCTGAAAGACTAGAGACAGGGAGGAGAACAGGATGGCCAGCAACACCTGCGGACCAAACAGGGAGGAGACACGAAGGCAGGGTCAGGCGGGTGCTGACCCTGACATAATGCTCAAATCCAGATTTTTATCTGAACCACAGATATTATTCTTTGCCTATGATTCAGCTTGCTTATTTTCTTATCACACCTAGTTTGATTCTCAGCAAGTTTTACAAGGGTCACGGATGAGTAAATGTTACCAATAAACTAGTAGTCAGACATTTGTTTGAAATTGTGTAACATTGTGTATCTGTTTGTCTTATAAAGATTCCTTTCAGTTTCAGAGTAGAAAATGTTAAAACTGTGAAGCCTGTCCCTATTGGAATTTACGTTAAAATGTACTCCACGCACCTCCAGATGCAGTATTATGTTCATTGTAACACAAACAACCTGATAGTTAATTTCAAACACAAGAAATCAAAATTTAAGCTACCATGCCTGTTCATATTTCTTAGTTTTGCTAAATTAATGCTGTTTTCACGTGTGAAAGGGCAGCTTGAGCGCAGCATGCCACAGAAGCCATGGGAATGTTTTGCCGAATGACAGGTCATATCTAGCAACATATTTAGAGCTGCATTTTAAAAATCCCTTTAATGACGTTTCTATCATAACATTTTATTTTATTTGTTGCACAATGCAGTGCTGCTTGTCATAGGTGCCACGACAGCTGTCAAGATCGTCTATTCAGTCTGATACGTGTAACACAAGTATTATGACAGGCGACATCGAGTAAAGCGTTATTCACCTTCCAGTGACCATTTATCAGAAGTTTGCTCTTATGACAGTATTTTAACGATGCGTCTATATTCAAAAACTCATTTGGGATACGAGAGAAGAATGTTATTGTGGCTGAATATTATATTTTGGAGTGTCCCACAAACGGAAGTTATGTCAGCATCCTGTAGGATAGGGGTCGTCACCTCGATGGTGAATTAAATTTCCAGCGTACAGTCATTATTACTGGCCAACAGCTGAATATATATAAAGGCCTCGTTGATCTTTTGGTTGAGAGATTTCTTCTGATCGTCAGGCTAATATCATTTATTAAGGTGGCATATTCAGATGAAGTAAATCGTCCCACATTTGGATGCCAGACTAGCCTTTGGTGCCTGAGATCAGCTGCAGGCACTGAGTAATGTGCCCTCATGCAGGGGTTATTAGAGAAATCAATTCCAGGTCATAACGAGCTCTGGTCGTAATCTCTGCCAGGGATGGTGGAGGCCACATTACTCTGACTACAAAGCCAATTAGTAAAGATACCCACCGAGTGTCTTTCAAACTCGTCCTCAGCCTCATTCATGATGAGGATTCTGCAGTTGCGGATTTATTCATTTCTGTGGAGTTCTGGAGCACTGTTGGTGGAAGGACGGCCCAGCTTTTGTGTTTGTGAGGGCCTGTGTATGTCCCCATTGGGAACGGTCCCTTTGTCTGCTCCCCGCTCCCCGCATGCCTGCCCCTCCTCTGAGGCCTGGGTTAATGTCAGCCCATTCTGACTAACCCACTTTGCTAAAGGTTAACAGTCTGCCCAAAGGATGTTATCCACTCAGGCTAAAAGTGCTTTTAATTAACCCGGCAATCACCAGCAGCCCCAGCACAAACACCTGCAATCTACAGCAACCACCCAGAAATCTCCACAGAGTTTCCACCAATCAGAGTGATCCAGATGCTCTCGCGGCAGTCAGGATGATATACAGCATTGTCCGCGAATAACTGTGACGGTTCGTACTCCTGATCTCTCTAAAAGCACAGACTGAGACACAAAATTGCAGAGGGGTGGCAAATAAATTAAAAAATTAGGGTCTTAATAACGTATTGGAAGCATTGTTTATACGGCTAAACTAAAAGTGTACACGAATTGTTAGGACAGAATATAAACAGAAAAAGGTTATTGTAACAATTTGTATGTACTGTCAGAAGAAAGAGTACCAGTTTGTACCTTTGCTTGTCATTGGGGCTGTACCCTAAAGGGTCTGCCCAGTTGTACCTTTAGCTATAGGTACTTGTATCTTCTAAGATACAGAGATGGATTATGAGGATTATTTCTATACCTTCAGTTAGCTTCAATTAGATTAAAAGGTACATTTACCTACAGCTAAGGGTACAATTGGGAGACCCTGAGGGTACAGCCCCAGTGACAAGCAAAGGTACAAACTGTTACTCTATTTTCTAATAATGTTCCAACAGCAGTTGAAAATATCCAATAGCATGCTCCAATCCACATACAGACTTCTCCTATACGCAGATCACTTAGCCAATCAGGAACCATCACTGCTTCCAAGAGGCGGAGTGAGAAAAACACGCAGCACTTTCCAAAATGGTTGATGTGGTAATACGCCTATCATGGAGCAGTGAGTGGATTGCATTATCTGCAGAGCCGCTGGATCTCTCAATGTGGGTTTAATTAGGTATAATCAACCTACAGAGAAAATTCAAAAAGAAACACCTCAGTCAATCTAGAACTGCTTTGTGATTAGTTAGAAAACAAATATTATATACAGACTTTTTAGGTATAGGAATGTTTGCATTACAGTTACATACACAATTTAGAGAGCATAGAAAATGGTCTTTCTAAAACATACAAAAATATACACAGGAGAAAAACAGAAGGTATGTCTCTTTCAGCTCCTGGTTCCCAATTGTTGAATTCTGATTGAAAAAAATGCATCGTATATTGTGAGCATTTTTTGTATTATCAATTAATGTTTGAAGTAAAAAGGGCAGAGCTCATTGCATATTACTCAGCACAGCTCCCTAAACCCGTCTGCCAAGAGAACACATTCTGAAATATTGGCCTCCATCTTGAATGAGCAGCTTTTCATGGTGTGATAATCTTTTATGTAAATGCAGGAAACCAAGCCCCAAACAGGCAGTAAATCTATCTAAAGCACGAGATCTGTATTTCAATGTTAATTCTGCTTCCAAATGAATGCTGCTCCACAGGTAAATAGGTATTTGATTAAATTTGATTCCGTGACAAATTATGTTTTGTTGCTGTACGGTGCAATTGCATGTAAGTCAGAAAGATAACTCTTTATTCTGAAAATATGCTAAAAATAAACTTGAATTATTAAAAGAATAATATTCCAAACCATACAGAACTTTCTGCCATATGGGAAAAAAAACTATTCTACTCAATGCAATAGTCTTTACTAGAGTATTAAATAGTATTTTTCACATTTCAGTGTACAATGCTTTCTGAAAATTACTGAAGTAATTGATATACTAAAAGTTAGGGGTCTCCAACCTTCTTACGTTCACCGAACAGTGTAGGTCTCAAAAAATTCACAGCTGCTGGGTGGTGGGGGGTGGGGTGTTCTGGTGTATCGATCATCAATTTCATAAGTGTAACAATTTCCCTTTATTTTGGATGCAAGCAGAAAGCACGAATGTGAGGGGTCATTAAAAATAGAAAATATATGGTTTATTTATTAATTACATGGTGGAATCATGGTCGCTGACCGGTACCCCTGCTTTAAGTGTCCATGTAGCCCAGGTGCTACCAATGATGGAAGATGACTTTTGTCGACTGAGATTTTCAGCCTGCAATGTTGTTGCATGATAAGCCTTTACTTTAGATTGCTTTAGACATTTTATGCGATGGCACTGTTCAATTCTCAAATCTGAATGGTCAGAAGGGTGTAGATTCATTTTCACGTAGTGCCAGTCAGGCGAATCGCAGTAGTAAATCAATGCCCCGTTATAATCTTCAATTCTAACTGACGTTTTTTTAAATTCCAGATGTAGAAAGCAATTTAAAATTAATGGCAACTACAAAGACAAAGAAATTGCTACAAAGAGCAAAATTCTACATGGAGGATATTCCGATTTCTTTTAACATATACAGAGCAAAAAAACACGCCTTTGAAGAATGGGGAAAGGCCAATTTAGACAGTCCTTTAAAGACATTCAGCAAGAGAAAGAGACCAGATGCAGTAACAGCGGCCACAAAACGGCACAAAATCGGGAGTCTGAATCAATTTAATTGAACGAGAGAAACAGGAAGTAAACACACAAAAAGCACCAGAATAGATTAAGTTTTTAAGGACTGGGTGTCTGAAATTGGGATGGTAACCATGGCTTCTTGTGCATTAACCCTTACCTAGACAATATCCTGTGTTAGTGCTGTGAAAAATATCTGAGAAACACCAATGGGTAGTCCATGAAAAAAGTAAATAAATAGATGCATATATTTAATAGTCAACTGGAATCAGACTGATGGAGGAAGTGACCTCTGAAATACCCCTTGGCTGGGCCTCATCTCTGCCTTCCTGTCCAGACTCAGTCCATCTGGTCCAAAGCAACCAAAACTGCATGCCTGTCAAGATTATTTTCAGTTCTTTTACTGAGTGCCTGTCAAGATCAGTTTCAGTCTCTATACTGAGCGCTTGTCAAGATCAATTTCAGTGTTTTCCAGCTCAATGGTAAATATTGTCCTAAAGGACAATAGCAAATAGGAACACACCTTCTGGAAAAGTTTGAGATGTCCCATGGTTCTTCACCTCTAGTCATACCTGGTGCAGAGCTGGAGTCTGAGCTAGCATCAACGCAGTGATAACTGACAAAGAAGCACACAATGCGAGCTGACACAGCAAGACCTGACAGTGCCACAGGAAAGAGAACAACATAGTGGGAGATGATAAAATGAGGACTGACACAAAGGGACAAGTTAAAACGTACATGGTAAAACATCTGACACAGAGCTGATATAGTGAACTTGGACAGAGGGCAAGCACAGTGGTATACAGTGAGAGGTGACACTGTTGGAGCTGATAGAGGGCAAACACAGATGTGTATAGTGAGAGCTGACCCATAGAGTGCTAGCAGAAGGCAAGTACAGAAGTACACAATGGAAGCTGACACTGGGAGCAGAGAGGGGAAAACACCAACGCTTACAGCGAGAACTGCCCCAATGGAAGCTGACACTGGGAGCAGAGAGGGGAAAACACCGACGCTTACAGCGAGAACTGCCCCAATGGAAGCTGACACAGTGGGAGAGAACAGTGAGTGAATACAGCACTATACATTGAGAATTGACCAGAGAAAACTGAAGCAGTGAGGGATGACCCACTGAGGACTGCGCCAGTGAAAACTGAAGCAGTGAGCGCTGACCCACTGTGGGCTACCCCAGTGAAAACTGAAGCAGTGAGGGCTGACCCACTGAGGGCTGACCCACTGAGAACTGCGCCAGTGAAGGCTGAAGCAGCGAGGGCTGACCCACTGAGGGCTGACCCACTCAGAATTGCACCAGCGAAAGCTAAAGCAGTGAAGGCTGACCCATTGAGAGCTGTGCCAGTGAAAGCTGGCAGGAAATTATTTGTATTCTGTTTTGCATTTCAATGAAAGGCATGGCATGTTTAACTGGCCTTTGTTGTCTAACGTAATAACGATGATAAATAATCCTTTGTTACATATTGTATGTATAATCATATCAGATCTTCTGATTGCTCATCAAGTAAGGAACCAAACCAGGCCTATTACAGGCAACACAGAGTACAAGGTAGGGGAACACCATGCATGGGATGCCAGTGTATCACAGGGCACGCATGCACACAAGCACTCTGTGGGAAATTTAGGGACACCAATTCATTGTGTTTGGACTGCTTGAGGAATCCAGTGCATCTAGAGAAAGTCCACACTACACAGAGGGAAGACATGCAAGGATTTGATTTGGATTTGAATTTGAACCCTCCACCCTGGAGATGCGAGGCCATAATGCCACCCATGTATAATGAGTATTGTACAAATAATGCTATATTGTTATTCTGCAGTATTCATTGTGACACATTGTTCTTCCACTGATGATCCTTCGAATTGGAAAACACCTCTCTACTAATCTTGACCTTCCACATACCCAGAGCTAATAAGATATCCTCAGTCCACCAAGCTTCTTCATGCTGGGAGATTTCCGAAATAAATAAACAAGGGCTCCCTTTTCCCAGGTTCTTCTTCATCCTCTATTGCGGGCTTGTTTCCACGGCAACAGTGTTGGATTAGCAGAGAGGGAAAAGCTTGATTTCAAAATGGAGTGGACAGACACTCCTCACACAGATACAAGCTCGTGCTTTACCTAAATGTAGACAAGTGTCAGTTCCCTCTTGCTCCCATGACAACCAGGTACCAGAGCAGATGTCCTGATTTATTAATCTCTACACATTTCAGTGTGTATGTGTGTGTGTTGGAGGAATTGGACGTGGCAGGTGCCTTCCACAGGATCTACAAGAAAAATGTCTATAGCTGCTACTGGGTACGTCTCTTCTTCATGCTACAAGGTTATGGGTTAGGGTTTAGGATTAAAATCTAGGATACTCTATTAGATTATAAAAATTTTACCCAAAATGAGATTGAAATTGATTCTGAACCTAGTAGCTAACTCAAATTTACAATTTATGCAGCTATGACTATAAATCTAATCATGTACAATGATGTGAAAACTGAAATAGCCTGTGGATATGTTTTAGAGATTGTTTAAAAAAAACATTTTTCTTCTATCAATTTCTATTTTCTATGTAACTGGAGCCACTAAAATAAATATGGTTTCTGTTGAATTACCCTCATATAGGCATTTAATCAAAAGCTCATATCACAAATGATGCCTAAATACCTTAAATAAAGAAAACTATTGATATATTTGCTTTATGACACAGGCATTTCGTAAAGACAGACAACTTGAAAGAGTTATCATATAATACATACCCCTTGTATGATTTTGTGCTTTCGTAAGAGCTCCCTCTGTTGGCTGTGAGGGACAGTGCATAATCATTAGGAGCTGTTTTTCTTGAGGCGTGGAGTGAGAATCGCTTACTGCATTCCTATCGTAACGTGTTACTCCTCACTTAATTCCCCAGTATACCATGCTATATATTCTAGTGTACCTCCCCCTCCACATTGCCAGTTGGTACGTTCCTCAGGGAAGGTGATCTACGTGATACATTTTTGCAGTTAATATTGTAAGACCAAACTTTATTTCCACTTCAGGATAATTGGCCATCCTGATCATATCCTTTGATTCTCCATGTAAATATGCACATTTTTGGTCCAAGTGTTTGCATTTACCTTCTAACCGCCAGTGGAAGTTTATTCTTCATGTTGTCCATCGACATGAAAGACTCAGTCTAATTAGAGTTACATGAGATGATGTTAATAATCAGAGGCAGAACATGAAGGCTTTCATATTATCAGAACTCAGTGGCCCCTCCCAGTCTGTCTGGAGCCCTGTAGCCCCTCCCAGTCTGTCCTGTTGCCGTGGATACCCGTGGGAAGACTAGCAATGATTCATTGTACTGATTTGCTTTGTTTTCCCATAGTAAATGACTTTACTGACATATTTCGTGAGTATTTTAAGTCCTGTTACATAGATTACAACATGTTGTCAAGTAATCACTCAATCACACTTGTATAAATAGACGGCCGTTTTCTAGCGTTTGATACAGGCAGCCGTATCTGGAGCTGCTGCAAGTTTTGGTGGACGATTTCATTATGCCCGAGGGTCATAAAAGCACCATTAACACTGCACTTCATCTCCGTGCACAACTGAAAAGATGATTCTCAGGAAGTTGTCAGATGACCTCTACTGTACTGGGCTCATGACCATGTCTGTTAGACCTCTTTAATTTGCCTCGGGCTATGGAGACCATCACTTATCATGGGGTTTCAGTCGTTTTGATTATAAAATCTTCAGATGCTAATACGGAATTCTACTCCAACACATGTAAATTCAACAGGTGCTTAAGAACAGCATATTTATTTACTTTGGTACTCATCCTGACCTGGTTGAGAGATTCAGTTCTGGGCACCTTTTACTGATATATCTCCTTTAATTGGTCATTACGAGCACTGATCTTCTCTCAGGCGGAGGGCTATCAGTCTACAGGTCAGGTTTGGCACCGTCACTTCAAATAGTTTAAAAGGAGGCGGTAAATCTAAAAGACGATAACAGAATTTCCATCACATCAGTTGGCTGAAGAATCAATTTACTCAAGTCTGACAAATTACTACTTCATTGCCCGGACTCAATATTTCACAAAACTTAGATGTGAAGAAAACGTCACAGAGAAATGGTGTTACGTCTCTGTAAACACGAACTGTGGTTAAACATAAGCATTCAGCTGGGCTGTGCATGTCAAAACCATTGACAAAATCCCACGCAGAGTCAGTGATCTGTTAAACTTGAGCTCTTGTCATTTCTGTCTAATACTGCTGATCGTCTTACACAGAGACACACAAAGTCTCACACATACATTCTCATACACAGTTTCAAATACACACTTTACCTTTCATGCACTGCTCTTCACACAATGCCTCATGCATGGTCTTAGACACACAGCTACACATGCGCAGGTCTACATGCAGACTCACATGCATGTTTTTATACGCATTGCCTCGCCTGCACGGTCTTGCATGACTCACGTTCACATACTGTCCCTTTCATTTAAATCTTAGCTGTTACCTTATTTGCTGTTGATGCTAAGTGTCCAGATAAATCTAACTTATAGGTGTCCTCCATAATCAAAAATATTGCTTGCATTTTTTTTCTTGCTATAACTGTTCAAAATAAACTGATTGTTGACAGTAAGTGTCCAGTGTAATCTATTTCATACTAGGAAATATATATCTGCTATAATCTTTTTCGGTTACAAAGAGGTGCCTGCTGTAATCTAATTTATTGTTGACAATGAGTGTCTGACATAATGTAATTTATTGCTACTATAAACAAACCTGACAAGCAAAATTCAATTTTTTGTTGTTTGTTTCCCCCTCATGTCACAGGAAGTAACGTAGTTCAAAACCGCATTTTTATGTAAAAGCATAGTCCTTATAAATGCTTGAGGGAGGATATCTACTGACTGCAAAACAGCCAGGCACAAAATTGCTATTTCAAAAGACCCTCAAATTGTGTATTCAAGATTTTATGGTCACCTTTACAAGAAACATCCCGGCCAAGACCTTTAATAACAGCGTGAAATGCTTAGAGTTTACCCCAAAAATGCTCCAGCATTGTTACAAAGTGCAACCAAAGAAAAACAAGAGTATAAACAGTGGTGGGTTAAAAAGTAAAGCGTTTGTCCATCTCGCAGCATGGCACATGGTCAACTGTGAGCGCAACAATGCAAATTCCTGATGTAACCGTTTGAAAAGCGGAAGATCGGGGCGGGAATGCAGAGGACATTTGCTGGAAATTCCAGTGGGTTGCCAATTAGTGAGTTTTTGTTGAAAAGTGTACTGGTTTTATGCACTGGAACCTCAAACTTGACTTGACTGCATGGATACTTAATTAAAAACAATGACAGGGTTCGCTCTGGATAGAGAGTCAATGACAGTGCTGGTCCAGAACATCTGGCGCATTGCTTTGTAAAGTGCCGAGTCTACCATCTGCCCGATGCACTTTCTGTTCTTGTAATGGTCTCCTAAGTATGGCTTGTGGAACATTCCGTTGACATCCTCGTCAGCACACAGAGACTTCAACACATGCACTCGCAAACACACGACCTCTGCGTGTTTTGTAAAAACATATGGAAATTTGGTGTGTTGTTAAATGTTTCCAAATGGTGGAATAATATTTGAAATTGAGAATTGCAGAGCTGGAGGATGCCCTTCAAGCTATGACCTCATCACATTCGAACTTGAGTGTACTCATTTGCAGAAAAAAAAAGTCATCCAAGCCCAGCAGTGCAGTTCATGAGTGACAAGGCAGAGTACTATGCCCATTCCAGTGAGTCATGGTAACTTAAATTGTATTTAGCATGCGATTTGAAAGCTCCCAGCAAAGAACAGGTAAGCAGGGGCACAGCAAGAATTCAGAATTCTGAGGGGGAGTGGGGTCTCCTGGGTAAATTTTGCAGGCCGGAAGGGTGGTTCTGAGTAGATCAGCAGACTTTAATTCTGGGCCCCCTCCTATCCAGGGCCCAGAAAAACATATACCTTCCCCCCAGTGATGACCCTGCAGGTAAGATAGCCCCAATGCTCCTTTTCGGTTAGAAACTCACCACTAATAAAGAGGAATGAGGTGTAATGAAATGTAAAGATCGTGAAAGGTCCTATTGAGGGTCTGATGCATTATGTATTCAGCACGACAAACCTCACCCAAGGGAGAGAGTGTGGCAAAAGCTACCACAGCATGAGTCACCCAGTGTGGAGGAACATCATGCCAACAGGTCAGGCTCAGCAGACCATGGCGGAACTTGCCGGAATCAGCAGTGTACAGAACAAGCACGGGCCATCGTCACCGAGGAGAGGTAACTGTGAAGCCGTCAGAGCTACACCACATACATTCTGTATCACAGGGACATGGGAGCCTGTGCTCAGTCTGCTGGCTCGCAAATGCGACAAACCACTGCACTGTGAGTGGGGTGTGTAATGGAGTGCGTGTGGACATCCCGGCGATGGATCAGCCTACTGTATCTGCACACCGCCCTAAAGTCTCCAGTGATTCAGCAAGGAAGCAGTCGCCTAGATAGGGCGTCGCCATGGGCCAAGGCAGCGTGGCAGATGAGAAAAGATCATTCCCATCAGGCTGAGCATATTTAATCAATGTAGAACCAAAGTGCTTCAGCGAGGCTCTGCAAAGCAGCCTCTCGCTCCTGGGAAACCATGGAAGTATGCTGGGCCAGTGAGCGTAGAGTCTGGGGCGTCTTGCAAAGTTAACCAATGACAGTAATACATCCTGTAACGATTCCTGCTGAAGTGCTATAGGCAGAGGCAGGTGGGGGGGGGGTGGTCACTGTTACCCTACCTTTCCTATATTTGGGCATCCTTTCCAGCTCAAGTGCATTTAGTGTGTGTGTGTTCAGGTCCAGACAAGTCAAAAATCCTGACCGTGGTTCTGTTTGAGCCAACCAGTTGCCACAGCCACAGAGTACTCAACTGGTTGGTTGAAACAAAATCTTGGTCTGGATTTTTACATACCAGACCTGAACTACCCACCGCTGCTTCCATGTATAGGCTGTGCATGCATTTATATCCACGTGCAAGCATATAACTGTGTATATATATGAGCGTATTTGATTATAGCTACTTATTTTGAAACTCATACAACTTATTAACAGTCTGAAGTCATTTCGAATGAGCTGCATATTACAGCAGATCTGTGGAGTCTGTATGTCTAACATGGTCTGTCTGATTTATCATTCAATTCCCCCCAGACTTCTCTAATGAGACGTTAAAAGCCATCTGTCAACATGACAGAATAAGATGTGGAATGTGTGGCTGAAGCGTGACCAATTTCAACGGAAACAGCCCAGTGAAACATGCTAACACACTGACACACACTTATATCCTGACAAGCTACCAAGCACGAACACACTAATGTACTCATACACACTTTCCCTGTTTGCACAACTGGTATATATAACTGTATATAACTTTGTACACGTAACTATATATACATATATACAGTACTGTGCAAAAGTCTTAGGCAGCCAAAGAAGATGATTTTTAAATGATCTTTATGTTGGTGTAAAACTTTGTTATTATGCCTCTCAAAGTGTGTTAGCTTAGTCATTTCAAAACCTCTGCTAAAATCACCCCCTTATTTCCAGCAACCATCCAATACACC
>JAAGVU020000038.1:10294574-10305488 GCA_011763525.2 Mormyrus iriodes
GTAGATCGACTGGTAAATCGAGAGCTTTGCCTTTTGGCTCAGCTCTTTCTTCACCATGACAGACCGATGCAGCGCCCGCATCACTGCAGACGCCACACCGATCCGCCTGTCGATCTCCCGCTCCATCATCCCCCCACTCGTGAACAAGACCCCGAGATACTTAAACTCCTCCACTTGGGGGAGGACCCCATCCCCGACTCAGAGAGAGCATTCTACCCTTTTCCGGCTGAGAACCATGGTCTCGGACTTGGAGGTGCTGATTGTCATCCCAGCCGTTTCACATTCGGCTGCGAACTGTCCAAATTGTACAGTATATCGATATTTTTTCAAAACGAGATATAAGATGACAATACTGTTGTTTATCGATATACTTGAATTGTGCATTGATATAAGGGCCTGAATAAAGATTTTTAAAAGAAATCAATAGTATTCCATCCTTATAGTGAACATCATGAGAGCTTTGGTCATGATGTTAAACAGAATCCCAGAGTTATGGCTAAAATCAAAGCTAGTGCTGTCTCAAGGGGAACAGAAGGGAAAAACACAGAATCGTTAATTGCTTCATTCTGTTTTAAAACAAAGTTAAAAATATCGTACTTTGAATTTTTTTTTTTTATTTTGTTGAATGTTAATACCTTCGAATAAGGATCTTCTCAGTTATTCAGCACACATTTAATGGTTTTCAGGTTTGTAATTTTACAGCCACATGCCAAACAGCTTCCAGATTTAGTTTGTTCCTAAATATTCACCTGCTGTTTTGAGAGCAGTGTCATAAAGTGAGGAAAAACAGAGTGTTAGTGGACATAGTGGAGTTAGAGTCATGTTCAAAAGAAATTACATTGTTTGGCTGTGTAACCAAATGAAAATATGTTTATATTAATAAACACTGGCAATTTTTCTCAACATTGCAGACCACATGCAAGAGAAATAATATTGTATCCCGGGTAGGGGGGCCCCAAACATATTTTCCTGGATACAGGGGGTCCTGGGATTAAAAATGTTTCGGATCCACTGCTCTGTGCTAAGCAGTGTGGGCTCTCTTCTCACAGCTGCAGCACACCTGGGGGTGCCAGGACCACAAAGAACAGCAGTGGGGGGGGGGGGTAAAGGCCACTCAAGGCTTTGCCAGCACATACGTCACAGCAGTCCAGAATACATATATTTATACATTTGAGTGACCTATATGTCATTTTGACAATCTCTTACAACAGGCTACTGAGCACAGTAACACTGCAAAATTGCTAGTGCTGTCCGTAGCGTGTGTCAGTGTGCGACTGGCTGAATGATTTATTCATATGGTGCGTGTGCGTCATTCTGATGCAAAAATACAATTTTTAGGGGGAGGGAGCGTCACTGAGAGGTGGAAGAGGGAGAAGCAAAGGGGGGGGAGACAGAGAACGAAAGGCAGAGAGGGAAAAACGGGAAGGGGGAGAGACAAAGGGAAATGAAGGGAGAGGAAGATGGAGAGGGCTTCGCGGACACTTACCGCCGGCAGCTGCCATCAGGGCTTGGAGCTGTTCGGCCTCTGTGGGGGGGTTAGGCCACGGGCCTGTGGCTGTTCCAGACATGGGGACAGCTGTTTCATCAGGGCTGGGCCCAGCTCTGGGGGGAGATGAGCCATTAATATTACGTTTGCACACACGCACACGCAGACACACGCATGATCAAGGCGGCATCCGTTTCGTTGCCGGAGCCAAGATAGAGAGAAGAAAGGAAGCAAACAAAGCAGGCAGGGGGAGGGAGGTGATCAGACAGTACTGACAGCGGCCGCTGCGCCATGGCCAGTGATCTGCAGGACGCAGCGCGTGATGCGTGTGTGTTCGTCACTGACGGTGAGCACGGTCTATACGGAGGAGCCAGTGCTCAGCCTCTGTGCATGAACTGCAGTGCCGGCGGAAAACACGAAACCGCTCATCACTCGCTAACCATCAACCCAACAGCAGCAGCAGCCCTTACTGTGATGGCCGCCGTGAACTAACACAAGGTAACAGTTCTACCACAAGCAAGGAAAATAATGCAATAGACTGACAGGGTTAAGTTCACTTACTGTCCCACTAAGCATCATGAATAGCTAAGATGTCCGACAGAAGCAGCTTTGAATGTGATGTAATTGAAAGTGCCATGCGTGGTGGTGTCAGCTTATCAGAAACACAGGATTTCATATATAAATCAAGGAACATCTGGCTAATTGCATTATTGTGGTCAGAAACATCTGGCTAATGAAAGAAGTCAGTGGAGAATGGCCAGATTTGGTAAAAGGGAAAGTGATTAGTTGTCATTGTTGACACGCCATAGCACACAACATCAAAATGTGTCCTCTGCATTTAACCCATATGTCACACCGTGACATAGCAGAGGGCAGCTAATTCAACGCCGGGGGAGCAGTGCTTGGGGGTGGTACTTTGCTCAGGGCACCTCAGTGGTACTTTACTGGTCAGGGATTCAAACCAGCAATCTTTTGATTATAAGTGCATGTCCCTAATCATTAAACCACCACCACCCTAACCTAACAAGGGGACGACAAATACAAAAAGCAGCTCAGGACAGCAGTGCTGCACAGGAAACTTCTCTCAACTCACAACTCATCTGTCCTCAAAGTGGCTCTGGAACAAAAATGGGTTCTATCCAGTACTAGCTAGGTATAGCTAATAAAGTACTCACTGAGAGTATGTCCAGCAACTCTCCATGAAGAAACATATCATCGCTGTCCAATGAAAAACACGTATCCCCAGCATGGAAACTACTTTACAGAACAAACCTCACAAAACCCAGAGGCCCCAAGCATGCAGCCCTCGGTGCACTGTGTGTGTATCACCATGAAACCTGTGAGATACATACAAATCAAGCCTTATATTCACAATTAACGACGATGTTAATTAGCTAGCTATCTAGCCATTAATGTCAAGTGAGTAAAATGAGCGATAACAACTAGTACGGACATTAATATCAGGTAAATCCATGACTTCATAAAACATCTTTTCATTGGTCAACTAGATGTCAAGCACTGTCAGTAGACAGAGGAGAACGGGCATATTCCATCTGTAGGAAAAAGTCACTGTCGTCAGAAATTGGGCATATGGGTTTTTCTTCAAGCAGCGACGATATGAACATCCTTACCAATCAGCACCAAATGATAACTCTTACTAGAGCCAGTGAGGAGACTTACGCCAATATTCATATTCTTAGCAAAAATGGGCTCATCCCAGTGAGAAAAAAGTTAATAAACGTAAGTGAATAAACAGAGCCCATATGAATACAGAAACTGCAGAGTGGTTCCTGAGAGTGCAATGCTCCCATTTCTGGTGTTTTTTGTGCAGAATCAGTATGTAGACGCATTACCGCCATCACTGCACCCTCAGCACACAGAGATCAGTCAGAAAGCAGAAGGCACAATGACAGACGCAGAGACTATCCTACGGGCACAGACTGAGCAGCCTAGCCAAGCCTAGCCAGTCCTACTGAACGAAACATTTACACATATCAACACTCCATCTACACTAGTATACCTCATTATCCCATAGGGAGTCGACCTCTCGTGTGTAGAGTGGAACCTGTTCTTACTGAAACACAGAGGACAGATATTCAGAAAAAGTCCAATCCTGGGATCCTAATCCACCAGGCAGATCATTATTATTATAATTATTATTATTATTAATAATAATAATAATAATAATAATAATAATAATTTCACTCAAGAATCGAGGTAGATACATCACATTAGCTAGGCTAAGTATTGCTGTAAGGTTAAGTGTTGAGTTAGCATGCTAGTGCCCCCGCAGTACAGTGGAGTACTGTATGTGGTAAACGGGTTGGGTTCACTGTGCTAGCATGGCAACACAAGCCATAACACAGCAGCACTGTGTGCAGTAAATGGTTAATATACACTAAGCTAACATGCTACCACAACCTTGAACAGTGGAGCATTGTGTATGTGTGTGTTTGTGTGTGTGTGTGTGTGTGTGTGTGCGTGTGTGAATGTGTGTGCGTGTGTGAGTGTGTGCTTGTGTGCGTGTGTGTGAGTGTGTGTGCTTGTGTGTGTGTGAGTGTGAGTGTGTGTGCGTGTGTGCGTGCGTGCGTGCATGTGTGTGTGTGCGTGTATGTGTGTCTGTGTATGGTCATGTATATATTACATTGTGGGGACCAAATGTCCCCACAATGTAATAAAAACTTGATATTTTGATGTTGTGGAGACCACCTTTTTGGTCCCCACAAGGGGAAAATCAATTTTATAGAAATGTTTGACTGCGAGCAAAAAATGACTGCCAAAAGTCTCATACTTTGCTTGGTTACTTATGGTTAAGGTTAGGGCTGGGTAGGGGTTAATGTTATCATAGTTGGGATTAGGGTTTTTCCCATGGAAATGAATGGAGAGCACCCATAAATATATGAACATAAACATCTGTGTGTGTTCTCCCTCTGTTTGTGTGTACTGTAATGCATGAATACAAGCAGAAATTGTATGACGGTGCCCTCACCCGCTGGGTCCAGGTCTCTGGTTCTGGGAGAAATGCCAGTCTGTGTTGGACGGGTTCTGTACGAAGAGATACAAGAACATTTGAAGCGTTCTGTCAGACTGAACAGATTTCAGGTTGTGGCCCAGACTTGCCTGTCAGGAGTGTTAAATCCAACAGAAACTAGCAGGACTTGCTTGCATCAGCTTTAGTTATCACAGACATTTGAGCTGCAAAGGAAAATCCAAGATAAGGAGATACCAATACCAGAATCCTGTGCACTGTACAAATAAAGGACCCACGTTTGTCAGAACTGGAGAGCACTGTCATCCACATCTGTAATCTCCACAGTAAAATTAGCTCCAAATGTCTTGAAACATTATTTGAATGTTCATGAGTGAGGAAAATAAAATTCACATAAAGTAATAGATCTAGTCATATTCAAAAAAACAGACGATTCATCTATTGTCCAAGCCCGCACAACCAGCTTAGGGTCACAATGAGTCTGGGGCCCATAACAGGACTGGAACAGCGACTGGAACACTGTACTGCACAGGAATTAGAAAGAAAGACAACTGAATTTGGCGCAAATAAGCTCTTTTCCAGTTAAAGAACTTTATAATGTACTATTATAATAGTAATGTTAATATATAAGTATTGTCAGAGGTGATTGTTAATTCTGATTTTGATCCTCCAGGTGCGCGATAGTGCTCGTTTGCACCCGGATCTCGTGCACCTCACCACCAGGGGGCAAAATTTGTAATACGTACCGAATTCATTACAATCACATTTCAGTCATTTGAACTTGACTAATGTTATAACCAGGCTAACCAATAAAACACACACACGCATAATTTATTCAAATTCATAAGGAAACATGTTCCTGATCCTCGCAAAGAGCGAGCTGAAATGCTTCTCCTCAGCTGTTCCAATATTCCCCTCAACCAGAAATACATCTCGCCTCTGACCTACAAAAACAAATCCCACGTGTTCATGTGGGAAGATGTCATAGGTACTACCCGTTACCCAATCAGAACCGAGAAAGGTCCTTAGCGCTCCCTTTCCCCCTAGCAACAATAAAACCTTTCCATTATGCACCATCACAACAGGAACAGACAGCTGCTGCCAGGGAAAATTAACATTAAAGGCACAATCAGGGGGAGGGGCAATAGGTAAACAAAAGCTAATAATTACAGTGGTAATACGGCATGGGACATCTCTTAACTAGAATGCTTTTAGAGAGCGTAAGCGATTGTGTGTGCGCGCTCAGTTTCAGCACCACCGCGTCGAACAGCGCCCGACAGACTAAGGCGCATGCGCAGAGCCCCGCTGCATTGCCTGGAAGTATGCGATTCTATGCGCCATTATACAGACGTTATAGAATACAGGCGCATATTTTATTAAACAGTGCACTAATATTTTGTTCATAATTATATAGTATATGCACCTGTACTTCTGAATATCCAAAAATGTATGTATTATAACCATAACATTTCATATAATATGAGATATTTAAACCGCAAATTTCCTTAAATATTTATACATTTATATTGGTTTATATCTTTCTTTCCGAAGGATCACAATAACACCCTTACATAAAAATCATTCCAAAAATACTGATCGTTTTTCTGATCTGTTTTTCTAATTCATTCTTCTTCTTAATAATAACAATAATAATAATAATAATAATAATAATAATAATAATAATAATATATCTCGTCCGTGTTTGGAGTGTACATGTTCTCCCGGCATTTGTGTATACCCTCTGGAAAACTAATCCACGTGATTTGTACTCCACTCTCCTCCTGCCTTAATGCTGTTGGAAAAACTGGCATCTGTAAATGAACCATTTTGTGTGTGTGTGTGTTCCCTTGGGATATGTTCCTGGCTCACTGCAACTCTGCATGAACAAGAAAGAAAGAAAGAAAGAAAGAAAGAAAGAAAAAAGATAGATAGACAGATAGATAGATAGATAGATAGATAAATAGATAGATAGATAGATAGATAGATAGATCAGGGCCAATTATCTGGCTTTCATACACCCCCATCTTGCAGGCATAATGCACCCCCTGCTTCAGTTTCCTAAAGTGGCACAGTCCGCAAGCAGTTGCCATAGCAACACACCCCTGCTCTCCTGCCTGCTATTTTCTGTGGAGGACGCACAGGGATAGAATCCTTCAGGAAGCCCCAAGCATGCAGCCCTCAGTGCACTGTGTGTGTGTATCACCATGAAACCTCTGATATCCTGGGTCACAAATCCTACGGTCCTACGCCCTAATTCAGTACTGACCTCATAATAAAACCTTCACACTTGCTCTTCACAGTGGGTGTGTGTCTGTGACTATGATGTATCACTACCTTTATTTCACTGTTTATGCAGTGCTGCCTATACTTTATATGCTCTTTCACCTGACAAAGTTTAATACACACAGCAGAATACCACTGCGTCTGCTATCCCAGTATGCAAATGCACTTAATGGTGACGTAGAAACAGTGAAACAGATTTTCCACATTTAGCGACATTTTGCAGGCTGTATTCCATACATATAAATTAAAGTCTTTTTGCATATATGCTACATAGAGATCGTTTGGTAAATGAGAAAGCATGATGTAATGATATCAGTGATGATTATTTAGATAGATAGATAGATAGATAGATAGATAGATAGATAGAGATACTTTATTTATCTAGAAGGAAATTCTCAACCCTTTAGACCCCCTATAGTACAAATCTATACCTTATATCTATATATCGCTTATCCTGTATGACAGACTTTGTTTCATTCGTATCAAATTTCATTTGCTCTGACTGCAAAGTCCGACACACTAGCAGTCGCTCTCCCTGCAGTCAGTCACCATGCGTATCAGTTCTAGTACCTCCTGAATCTGCACAAAAGGATGAATAATATGATATAATTAGGAGATTACAATTAGAAAAAACAATATAAGATATACTTTCATCAATTCATCAACATCTACAATCTTAAAATCTAAATATTTTAACTGAATTATTACTAATTATAATAGGAAGGATACGACGGCCAAAACCAGGACTAAATAAAGGGTCATTTTAATTCTTGTTGGGAATAAAGTCACATCAAAATCCATGGAGATGCTGTGAATGTTTGTACCTCTGCATGCAATGCTGGATTTAGGTCAGGAAATATGGTTGATTGCTTCCTGTTCTCTGTGACGGATGCTAAAAGGAGATGGCTCAGCCTCACTCTGATTTGAGTGATGCTCAGTACATCCTGTTTCCATTGTTCTAGTACCAAAGGCCAAAAACCCTGCTTTGCTGCATAATAAATGCTCAGTAGCTCTGACCTCCCTAAAGTCTTATCAAAGATTTAATCTACTCCCTCTATTCTCAGCACCCTTGAACTACGTCAGTTCACCTGACATTCTCCCACAACCTGCTCACCACTCTTTCACACCTTGACACTCTCAGGGGAAATTATGTTTGATTAGTATCTGTAGTCGTCAGCTCACCACCATAATTCCCATCATACTGGCCCCCAGGCTGCCGGACTTCGATCTCTCTCAGTAAATGGATTCCAGATTTCCTTACAGGCAAACCTCAGGTGGTGAGAGGGCTGCTGTATTTCTCCAAGTGTCATCCTTAATTCAGAAGCCCCACGAGGTTGTGTCCTGGGTCCCCTGTTATGGCAAGTGAGCCGATGATACAGTGGGACTTGGCCTGATCTGTGATGATAAGGAGATGGCCTATCTGGATGAGGTGGAGAACCTGGCTCTGTGGCGCCGGGGTAACTGCTTCTCACCGAATGTTTGCAAGAACAAGGAGATGGATGTGGAGTATAATATGTAAGCAGCTGAGGGCCTATACCCCTCTTATTATTAACAATGCCCCAATACGAGGGAGTGGACAGCTTCAGATATCTCAGATATTCTGTCATGGTCAACGCACACTCAGCTCAGATCATAAAAGCTAGCCAACATTTGTATCACCTTAGGAAATTGTGGAAATTCAAATTCTCCCCAACGATCTTAAGAATGTTTTATACTGTATGTACCCTATAGAAAGCATCCACTCAGTGAGCAATATGGCCTGGCATTATAATCGCTCGGCCCTACATCGTAGAGCTGTGCAGAAGCCGTCACATATAACAGAGCATGGATTCAGGATTACACTCCCCACCCTGCAGGATATTCACATCAAACAGTGCTGGAACAGTCTGCTGAGGTCTGGCAAGCGCTACCATAGTTACGGAGAGGTTTGGGAGCAACATCTATTCTCAGGCCACTAGGCTCTTAAATTCACAAGTCTAGCACAATATCTTAAGTTATTTCTGTTCACAAAGATCTGTGGTTTTACATTTTTTGGAGTATATTCACATTTTTAAATTCTATGATTAATTTCATTTGCGCATTTACAGCTCTGAACAATTTTGCACAATTTACTGGTTTTATGTGTGTAATTGTATATCATTACCACATCTATCCAATAATATGGATGGATATTAACTTCCAGATCTGTTGCTGAGTAGAATAATGTGGATTAGGCCTTATTGCTAAGTGGGTAGACAGAATATGTGTTTTTTTTTCCTTCAAGCATCCAAGCATGGTAATTCACATCTCACGTTTTTACTGTGATCAGCGCATTACCTGTGAGAGGACAGACTCCTCCGCATGCTATAGTATCAGTCATATCACATTAATTTATATTACCACCAACACTCATAGTCAGTCATAGGTATCAGGGTACCGGGCATTGAGTCCTTAGCCAGTGTGCTGGGAAATTATATCTTAGTTTTATTATAAATGTTACCATTGACATCAATATTGTCAATAATGATTTTGCTACAGTTTGGTATTCTGCCATGACATCTCGCCTTCACACATACCTGAAACATGGCTTTCAACAATCTATTTTTCCAACATTTATAATCTCACTATATTTGGGCTGTAGGGTAAACTCCAGTTATAACTTGATCAAATTTATTCAAGACAAAGGGGGCTGGATTGCTCACCTGTGTCAGGGGAACTGGCGGTGAGCACCAGTGCACTTTTATCAGAATTTATTTTTTATCACAAATGCTCTGTATCCATGTTCTATCTTCTAATTTACATGCTCCCCAGGGTGCAGTCAGTCCCTCTGCAACATGTCAATATTACCATCGATCTCCTTCACCTTTTATAAGACAAAGCACACCCCAGCCAAGGCTGACTCACTAACATTCAATCCAATTTTGCCTCTTATACTGTCAGAAACATGGTACCGCCATGCAACAGTTTTGCTCCCCAAGGTACAAACAATATTAATGTGCCCCCAATGATACAAAAATATTCTCCAGAGTTAATTTCTGTACCTAAAATTAGACTAAAAGGAACATTTACTTTACAGCCCCAGTGACAAGTAATTGTACCCTAAAAGGTACAAACTGGTACTTGAAAATCAACACTGTTGTCATTAATGTCTATTGTCTCCACTGTGACATCATCCCTTTCTACTGGATTTTCCAGAAAAATCCTGAAATTAAAGCTACACTTAAGCATATCCACACATATTTGTTCACTATCTACTACCTGTGCACAGTCGCATATCTTCTCCCGGTGTCAGATTAGACAGACACACCACCGCCCGCAGAAAGACACACCACCATTTAACAATTCATCATATATTTTTCTGTGTAACAGGGTTCTGATGTGAGGTTCATCTGGACACAAAGAACCATCCAACTTGTGGTTCACATGCAGAAATACACTATGTGTCATTCTAATATGCGGACAGTAAAAGTAAAGCACTTATATTTCAGTTTTAACATCCAAAGCTACTGAATCTTGTATGACCTGCAAATGAGTTTCAGCCCTAAATGTTTTTATTCAAGACCCACAAATAAACCATAAGCACTTCTGCAGATCAAAGTCCTCTTGAAACCAAACCTATCATTTATATTACAATAAAACCTATTAAATAATTGCACCAGCTGGATTATTGAAACAGATTAATCTTTTGAAATGTGAGAGACAAATGTTTCTCTTTAATATTTAGGTCTATTACATATAGGTATTAGCCATGTGGCTTTGTCATGGGGGATATGCATTAATGTAAAAAAAACTAAACCCTCACCTTAATAGATGAGTCAGCTTCCCCGAGTCTGTTTTTCAGGAGCACTGTGCCAATGCCACCCATATCAACGTTTAAGGTGCTATCACAGCAGGGTCTTACATACTTGGCGTCACTCTTTCTTGAGTCAGTCGTCATATACACCTCGTAGTTGTGCGCATGCGGTAAAGTTCCGGCACCTCCGGCGTCCGCGTAAAATGGTGGATAATACGGTATAACTGGGAGATTGGACTGGTAAAAGATGCGTGATTGTCTCCATCTGTAGATTTTGACAGATATAATCACTACTAAAGATAAAATAAAGAGGAAGGACACAACAGCCAGAGCCAGAACTAAATAAAAAGTCAGGTTGTCATTGTAATCCTTGTCGTGAGAAAT
>JAAGVU020000038.1:10345749-10359851 GCA_011763525.2 Mormyrus iriodes
CTCAGCTGATTTCGGTCGGTGAAATCAACAGGGCAAACCAACTGAGGAAGCATGTACCAGAAATAAAAAGACCCATCATCCGCAGAATCGACGAACCAGAGAAAAATCCGGGATATATATTTAGATATGCTTGCATATAAAATCCGCAATACAGTGGAGCCGCGAATGTCAAAGCGCGATATAGCGAGGGATCACTGTATTACTGTGTTTCCCTACATATACTGGCCAATTACCTGATGCATAATAAGGTAAGAAATTCGGGTGACTTTTCTGAGGTACGCCACAAATAAAATAATAATAATTAAATAACAATAGCTTGTCAAGTTTTTACTGGAGGGCGTTCCCTCGTCAGTCTCAGTATTTAACTGTACACGGAAGGCCTACCATTTCTGTCACCTGAATAAGCCCTGAAATGAACAGAAACCAGACTAAAAACCGATAAAAAGAATAAAGATAACAGAGAGCCCGTCTCACTAATCTTGTATTTTCTGACAGAGTAGTTAGATCCTCTTCTTCAGTTTCTAAGGCTTAGCATCGCTGTTAGGCCAAAAAGCTTTGGGCAGATTAAGTGTTTTCTCAGACAAATGTAAAGTGCTAACACACAGGGCTGGTGTAGTACTTCAGGATGCTTCATCAGTGCAGTGCATCTGTGGCTAATTCCTTTTAACTGGTCAATGGTGAAATGGATACTCTTCCTGCAGGTGACCCCCTCTAGAGCCCCCCCCCCTTCCTTCAGAGCCTGCATTAGTAAAGCAAGAAGCTGTCATCGCCTTCATTCCCAATCTTCTGATCAGTTCAGGCCACACCACCACATACTACCTAATCATAGTTCTGGGGATACAGACAATCAGCTTCCTATTTCTGGTACCTACTAGGCAATAAGAGCTAACTAATGCTACTTCTAAAAACCTGCAAATTAGAAATAAGGACACTAGGTGGCTCCATACACTGTGAGTTAGTGGTTCACAGCAACCTGGTACATTCAGTACTATATAAAAGGATGGATGGTGGTTTTGAAAAGACTTTTATTATGAAGCTTGAGCAGAAGTCTCAACTCTCCTGATTTGGTGCATGAAAATTTCCACTCCCCTCCTTCAGTTCCTCCGCTGCGCTATCCTTCGAGTAATGTAAAAAAAATATATGTTGGTGTTTTCATATATGTCAAGGAATAAGAGTATATAATAAATGTGCAATATGACTGGAAGAACAACACCGATTATTTT
This sequence comes from Mormyrus iriodes, assembly GCA_011763525.2. NCBI lineage: Eukaryota > Metazoa > Chordata > Actinopteri > Osteoglossiformes > Mormyridae > Mormyrus > Mormyrus iriodes. The sequence continues at coordinate 10,346,973 of JAAGVU020000038.1, forward strand.
ACAGGTGCATGCATTGGGTATGATGGGAGTGGTAAGTTGTGCAAGCCTGTGTGCAGAGGTGGACATTTCCGGTCCAGATAGTTAAAGCAAAATCTTGGTCTGGATTTTTACTTTCTGGACCTGAACTGTCCACCTCTGCCGTGACATTTAAGCAGCTTCAGAGCTGTGTTTCTTAAAATCTTGGAGATATGTCTGGTAGGATTTACAGGGCTGTAATTTAAAATTTTATTAACAACTAAATTTAGATGATATACTATGTCTTCAGTAACTCCTCACTGTACTGTAAGACCATGTTTCTATAAAGTAGACATGATGAGTAATAAATCTATACTTCTGTAATAAACCGTTCAAAATACCACTGCATACTTCTCTGTAGCACCATTGCCTTGCATCTTTAGTGCGGAGGGTGTTCAGAGTTTGCATATTCTGGGATAGACTCTGGCCTGTCTTCAGCCTTGTCCAGGATAAGTTGTTAGAAGACAGATAAACATCACCATGCTCTGAAGGAAGGGACCCTAGGGAAATGAGCCACTTCTATGCTACACTTTTTCCATTTATTGTTCATTGATTTGTTCCTTCTGGATAAAGCACAAGCTTAAAAACACACCTAATAACATCCATCCATCCATTTTCTGTGCCTACTTCTCCTATTCAGGGTCAAAAGAGTCTGCAGCCTATCCTGGAGGCTACGGGTGCAAGGCGGGGAATAAGCCAGGATGGGATGCAAACCCCTAGCAGGGCACACTGAGAAAGACACCATTCACACACACACACACACACACACACACACACACACACACACACACACACACACACACACACAGAGACCTAGGGACAATTTGGTAATTCCAATTCATGTTTGTGGACTGTGGGAGGGGCGGAACTGAACTAACTGGAGGAAACCCCATGATGACACAGGGAGAACATGCAAACTCCACACACAGAGCCAGGGTGGAGACTTGATCTCTGGTTCCAGGGGTGTCAGGCCATCATGCTGCCCCCACCTGATGACGCTGTTCACACAGTAAGTGCTCAAGGTCAAGGCATATGACGGTTACTGTGGTATGTAGCAGTGTTTCCCAACTGAATCCTCTGGGACACACAGACAGTCTGTGTTTTTGTTCCGTCTCAGCTCTAGGGAGCTCTAGGGAGGGAGCAAAAACGTGGACCAGCTGTAGGTCCCTGAGGAACGGATGGGAAAACACTGGTATATATGGTTATACGTATCTGTGCATAACTGGGTCACTCTCATACTTATATACGTGTATAATAAATCCAGATGGCAATCCAACTTCTAAACAAATAGGTGCCAATGCATCACGTCGAGGAACCAGTAGTGTTCATGGGATACCAGTCCATCACAGGGTATCCAGGAGAAATCGGTATGACTCAGTACATGCAACCCCCCCCCCCCACACACACACACACAGAGCGGAGGTCACATTCAAACCCACAAGGCCAATGGTGTGATGCAGCAATTCCGCCCATTGAGCCACTGAGCCCTGTTTATACAAATATTAATTCATTTTCTGTGCCTGTAAAAAAGGCAAAGCTTCTTTTCATATTCATAATACCAACAAGACCACATGTCCATAAATAAACAAAGATTGCCCCAGCAAACAAACCTGAAGGACTGTTTCAAAAGCTGTTTCGAAAGCTGCTACTGTAAAATTTGAAGTTATTATTAATAAGACCATTCCTGGAAAGGGCTGATGACAGCATTTTATTGTAAATAAAGCAGGTTCTCTATGTTATTTCTATTCCTGATGGAACGGGTGCATGTATGAGAAGCACACCGCTCTAATTACACTCCCTGGCCTCACTTGACTCTTCTGTGAGCCTGGGTGCCAACCCCTGACTCAGTTTCGCACCGGCATGGGGATATAAGACCCAGAGCAGAGGTATTCAAACTGTGGAGTGCGCCTTCCTGGTGGGGCACGAAGGAATTGCAGGGGGTACAAATGCTAGGGAAAAAATGAATCAGATAACTGAGTGGGGGGGTTTGGGAGTTGAGATGGGGGCAAGCCTACTTTGAAATTGCAACCGTTAGTAATATTAAAAATAATATGAACGCATGATATGCCTGTACACATTATACGATGGCAACAAATCCATTCATCCATTTTCTGAAACCACTTGTCCTATTCAGGCTTATGGGAGGTCTGGAGCATATCCTGGAGATTATGGGCGCAAGCAGAACAACCCAGGATGGGGCGCCAACCCATCGCAGGACACACAAAAAGATTAAAATAATAACATTTTATTTCATTTAATAATTAATCTTTATTTTGGGTCAGTGTGTGTGTGTGGCAGGGGGATCAGGACAAATATGTCAGCCCTAAGGAGGCCCCATCAAGAAACTTTAATACCACTGATCTGGAGTCTCACCATTTGGAAATGCAAGGTACATCTAAAACACACCATCATTCTGTAGTTTAAACAAAGCACCAAATCATACATACAGCCTGATATTGCTATATGCTGATTTGAGTTTGTGGTCATTTGGGGATAAGACCCAGAGACTCACACTTAAGAATTCAAGTTTAAAGGGTAATAGCACTACTGAGGTCTGTTTCACGAACAGGATTTCTAGCTTAGCTGGATAACTTGTTGGATTTAAGGTAGTCTGGGCTAAATGTCAGTGAAAGAAGATAAAGTCCATTTACACTAGGTTACCTTAAATCCAACAAGTTATCCAGCTAAGCTAGAATCCTGCTTCATGATCCAGGCCTCTGCTGTATAGGTTGTACAAGGAACCCAGCCAGAGCCCTATGTGCCCCTAACTCTTAGATACATTTCACTGCGTGTTGTACCTGTATAATTATGCATGTGACAAATAAAGAATCTTGATCTTGAATCTTGATCTAGCTTTCCAACTTAACACCAAACCGCTTGTAAATCCACCACAAACATTCAAAAGACAACGATGTTTAAGCATAACCTTCAGATTTTTAAGAAAGGTTTTTTTTTATTTGTGATTTATAAACAAAACACATTACCAGTATTCATATAATTTTAAAAAAAAAAAAGAAAGTCACTAATTCACGGTCACACTGATGAGCAGGTGTACAAAAAGGTTCTAGCACAGAACCACACGAGCACGGTCAAACGGCTGGGAGCGCCGCGCTCCAATTGGTCAGCAGGGTTGCATGAGCACACACTGAACACAAGCATAGGAGGCATATACCTTTTTTTTGTCATTTTACTACTTTCCACTTTTTTTGAGGTTCTGGTTTCAGTTTTTCTTCAAAGGGAAGGTCTGTTCACAAGCGCATACAGAGTTCACTTTCATGGTACAATGTTAGAGCGTAATTATTTAAAAGCGTAATGCGAAGGAGAACATAACTGACAAAAATTATAGGAAAGAAAAGTTGCGTTGAGAGCGTTACACTGTAGCATTACACATATCTATAAGGTTAGTTTACGTTAATGTTCAGAGGAGGAAACCAAGATAGTTTCTCTGTGTATTTCTGGGAAATACATTTTACCAGAGAGTATATGTATCTCTGGGTGTTTAATGGAAGGAAAAAAACATAATCTCTCTATATATATCTATCTATATATCTATATATTGTATCTCACTTAATCATAACATGCAAACAGCCACTTAGTGATCCGACAGCACAGAACCAAGTTTCTCAGATACCTGGAGACAGAAGAAATGTTCAGACCAGTAGCAGCAAAAACTTTACTCTTGGACTTTTCCTGACTGATCAGTGTTGGTAAATACACAATGCCATCGTTTCTGATTGGTTGGTGTGGGGGGGGGGGTGGAGACAAAGAGGGGCATAATGACAGTTTGCATGTAAGACATCCACCGAAACAGAAAGAAAAAAATTCCACCAAAACTCCCAAATCTACACTGCTCTTCACCACACTGACACACACGCCTCTTATTCCCCTCAATATCAGCAGTATCTATAGGAATATAACTCATACAGCTTTAGGCCACACAGCCTACAACTCAAGTGGTAATCATTGAGAACCTCTCTCACGCTCTCTCTATCCACACCAGTGTCTCCCAACCTGGTCCTCAGGGACCTTGCAGATAGTCCATGACTGTCCTTCAGACAGGGAGCTGGGAGGGAGCAGAACTGTGGACCGTCTGTGGGTCCCCGAGGACCAGGTTGGGAGACACTGCCCTACACTATTCCCTCTACCCCTTACTCCCTCTCCCTTGCTCCTCATCGCCCCCTCTCTCTCTGCCTCAGCACTGCAGCCAAATGAGTGAAGTCTTTGCCACTGAGTCAGGATATGGGAGTCTATAAGCTCTGGGGACTGGGTGTCAGGTCTCCAGACCAAAAAAAGGTCAGACTCCAGCTGCTTGCAGATGCTGTCTGAATTGCAGACTATTATGGGATGTCTCCCCAGGCCACTCAAAGGCAGCCATATCTGGGGCCCTAGCACCTGAGTAAAGGCAGCACAAGACTGGGCTCTAAGCGCAAACATGCCAGAACGTCAGGCAGCATTTTCATTATTCGACTTTTTCATGTATAAATCCAAAAAAAATGCTGAATAGAAGGAGGAGGATCAAGCTGGAAGTAAAAAGTAGACGAGCATCATTCCTACTATTCTACTGCTTTGCTATTTAAAGTCCAGGAGAACATGTCCATTCAAATTGCAGGAGCGGCCACCACCGTCCAGGTGCATCCCTGTCCGTGGGGGGGGGGTGTGCACATTTGTCTCCTTAAAGGGCTTGAGAGAGTAAATAAGCGCCCTTTTTCGGGCTTGAAGTCCAGCCAGACACCCGTTCCGAAAGCAGAGATAGTTCTGCGTGTTGCATGGGTCTCGTTGCGTTTTACAAAAAAAAACAAACATTTTGATTGGTTGTTTTTCTTTTCTTAGTCTGATTCAGTCGTGGTGTTCTACAAAACGGAGTGCTGGGCAAATCATACAAAGGCCGAGATGGGTGGGGCCTGCAAAGACACGCAGCTGTGTGGGGGGTGTGGGTTAATGGGACGGCAGGAAGGCGGGATTTCGGTGTAGTTTCTGTAACTATGCATCTGCAATGCGGAGGCCTGCCAGGTTCTCTGCAGCCAGTGACAAAATGCTATGAGACACGTATTCATGTTGACGAGACCAGCAGGTCAAGGAAATGAATTGGCATTCTAATGGACAAATGTATTTGTGGGCCAGGGTGTTGGGGATTACACGGTTGGTATCAGGGAGGCTCTCTTTTCATAGTATGCTTCCGTTTGGCTGTTGCTTTGCACGCCTACGCTACTCATCTCCGTCATCTTTGCCCTTCTCCCTTTTGTCCTTTCCCTTCTTCTTCTTCTTCTTCTTCTTGGTCTCCTCCTTCTTGCCGAAGGTGATGAAGTCGCCTTTGTCATCGATGCCGGCCTGGTCCTGCCGGATGGATATGATGGCAGGGGAGCCGGGAATGAGGAAGGCCTCGGGGACCTCGCCAGGCTTTAGATGTTGCGGGGGCCCGTAGCCGGGACCCGGGCCATAACGGAAATGCCAGCTGTTACTGTTGATGCCAGCGCCCACTGGAGGGGAATGCTCACCACCCTCGCCATCTACCAAAGAGGGAGACAGAAAGCATAGTTACACCTTCTCTTCAGCAGCAATATCACAGTCATCAGAATCATCATGCACTTATTCTGCTTCCTTAGCTTTCTTTTGTCAGTCATTTCTGTATATAAAGTGTTTTATTATATCATTATATTATATCATTTCTGTATTATGAAATGTTACAATGTATCGTCTCAGTATTATTAATAGTTTTTCTTCTATCATTCCAGTATTTTTAACTGTCATTGATTTATCATTTGAGTGTTATGAAATGTTACAATGTATCATTTCAGTGCTATTACATGTTATTATTCTATCATTTCAGTATTATTAAATATTATTCATTTACCTTTTCAGTGCTTTTAAATGTTATTGCTCTATCACCAGAATTCTAAATATTTTAATCAATAATTGCAGTATTATGAAATGTTCAATCACTGACATCTATCATTGTGCTGTGTTTGATCAGACTGCAGGACATTCCTGTTTAATGCAGTGCTGGTGGGTGTGTATTTCTGAAAGGCCAACAGCAGAACCCTAGCACTGTAGCGATAAGAAGTTATATTAAAGTAGGTTGAGGGGCATACGATGACTTCAGGCACAGCTGACACCAAAGCCGTCAGCAAATGGTGTCTTGTAGCATGCAGAAAGGTTACACTTGAAAGAAATGACTGATTAACAAGAAAGCAAAAAAAAATGGCAAAAATAGCTGCTGGTGTGACTTTGTACCATCAGATGAAGAATATTTTAGAGGGAGAAACTAAAAGATGCAGAGATATTACATTGCTGACCTACTTCTAAGCTCCTTGCTCATTTTAAGCCTCACAGACTCTTTGCCTCTTATGATAGAGCCCCAGGCGCTACAAATTAGGATTTTTTTTTTCTCGTGAGAACAATTGACTATACAGGTCTGAGCAAGTTCAACCTTTGAACTTAGTTTAGCATTTATTTGCTAAGCTAACTGCATTAGCTCACTGCAGTAAGATGACCGAGCTGATGTATTAGTATGCTGTAGCTGAGCTTTCTGCATTAGCATATGCAGTCCCTGGGGGCCGTGTCTCTGCTGTGCGTTAGTGTTTCACAAGCTCAGCAGATTCAAGTAACGCAGCTACCCATCTCATATAGGTTCTCAATACGGAACTGAGGCTTTTTACGTTCTGAGTATGACTTCCTTAAGGTGACATTGCAGACTGGAAAAGAAAATGAAAAATCAGAGCATGGCAACACAGGAAGTACAGTGGCCCTAACTGAAGTGTATTTAATGCAGTGTTAATATGTAATTACGAGTATGTCTCTGTGGGATCTAACTAGGGTGACCAGATAATCCATGTCAGGGAGGATACTTTGAGCTAGGACGGGATCTGTAAACTACCATTTCAATGAAAAAGACCTGGATTTCACTTAAGCACTGAGTTCTTGCTGTGTTCTGATTGGTCAGTCTCCTATAGTCATGCGTGTGTCACTGATGTTAATGTGAAACAGCTGGATGAGTCTTTCAATCAAGGAAACGAACCAGTCAAAGCACAAGAACTGAACTATTTAGCCACGCAAAAGCGCCTGTCAGTTTAAAAGCAGTTTGTAAAACCTGAAGTAGCTCGCCTTCTCATCCCTGAAGAGAAAGGGGAAGAATCGCCAGTCTACACTCCTCAGTGTTACTACATCTCCCCAGTGTTAATGGGCATATTGCAGGGTGACATCATCCGATATCTTATGACTTAAGGTGGAACAGAAGTACCACATTCAATTAATCACTGTGGGAGGTGCTGCAGGAATATGGCATCCTGCGGCTAGTACTGTGTGCCACATTCATTTACATTAATTTATTTAGCAGATGTACAATTGAGAGAGCTGAGTCTGCCAGTCCCTAGAGCATTTGGGGGCCTTGCTCCAGGGTCTGACAGTAAAATTCATTCTGCCACACAGGGGATTTGAACCAGCGACCTTCCGATCACAGGCACAGCATTCTAATTCACACACCACCCCCTCATAAGAATAAAGTAGGAGTTGCCTCAGCATTCTTGGCATAAAGTCAAAGTCATTTGGAGTAGGTGTTGTCCTCTGGCAAGGGTGCATCTTGTCTCCACTCCTGTTAGTGATTTTTTGGATAGAATATCAAAGCACTGCTGTGCCTAGAAGGCAGACCAGTATAGGGGCCTAGAAGTGACATGCTCGCTACTTGCACGCTCATGGGAGTTTTACTTCCATAAAAATGTTCTGAGGGCAGAAGGAAAAATGATTGGTTCAGAGAGAAACATCAGATTAAATTTGTCCTACCTCCTATAGTATCTTGGACCCACCTCCTCTATAATCTGATTGGTTATCTCTCTATCGTTTTTCATTTGCCTTCAGAATACTTTTGTGCAAGTAAAACTCCCATGAGCTACTTGCACATGACGTCACTGTCTGAAAGAACAGGGGTACCAGTATTAGAATTGGGAATCAGTTTTTTCTACAGTGTTTCCAAGCACATTCATGACAGGGTGAGGCACATCCCGCTGTCAAAGGCCCAGGGGCAGACCAAGGACAAGGGAAAGGAATTACATCTCCCAGCTGGCTTGGAAACATCTGAGGAGCTAGAGTATATTGTATTGGACAGAGAGGCCATTCCACCGCCACAACCCTCACGCAGAGAAAATGACATAGATCATTTATTTTCATAGCAGATGCTCTTACAGATCAGTGCAATAACCGCATAAGTTAACAACAAGGAAAATTACCTATAAGCAGCTATAAATGACCCATAAGGGCAGCAAATGTCAGGCATGCATGAAGGTCCAGCAGAGACTGGCATGCTAAAGGTCTGGCTCCAGTAATCCCCCTCCTGCCAGTTTCAAAATAAGCTCATAACCAGCAATAACCTAAAAAGTATTTAGTGCATCACCTAAACAGGGAAAAACTAACTTTAATCGTGTTAAAATACTGCATGTTAACAAACGAAAAAATTTGACAATTCTGAGACGGAAATCAAACAAAAGAGGAATGGATTATCAGTTAAAGCAGTGGTTCTCAATCCTGTTCCTGGCACCCCCCTCGGTTTCATTCCAACCCTATTTTAATCAGGCTCATATGGTCCTTCATAGGTTAAAAATGAATGTGGCAAATTGAAAGCAGTGTGGGCTGGCATGAAAACATTCTGGCAGGGGGGGAACCAGGAACACGATTGAGAAGCACTGGGTTAAAGGATAACTACTTATGTTATAGTGACTGTAAGTTTCGTGCCTGAAATATAACGGCATGAATGAAGGTAACCGCAGAGGCGGGAAGGTGAATATAGCTGACATAACAGGCGTTCTTTTATTTGCTGAGGATATTTGGTCTGCTTTTGGAAAGGGGCCTCATCCCCATTTTGTATTGAGTTTTTGTGAATAGATGTATTTACTCCCTGCTGTGCTGCACCTTTGTCCTGCCCCGTGGCTGTCCTTCATCTTACTACCACTGTGTGTGCAGTTGGTAGGAGTCAATATGCTCTGTTCGTATGTGCTGGCAACCTGCACTACAGCGTGTGTACATGAGTCTGTGTGTGCAAGAGAAAGGATCCCTCTCCACTGTTTTAAGCTCACCCTGGTGCCAACCACCACCTGCATCTGTGTGGTCAAAAGCCGAGTCCAACCCGAATCAGAGCCCCACATCCACAGGGTATAGCACACAAGCATAAATGTAGGTCTCCACCCCACCCTCATTTTATTCTTTATTCTTCCATCACTCCCCAAACCTTTCTCCTTTTTCTCACCCTTTCTCCCCTTCTCTATATTGAGTAGGGATGTTCCAATCCACTTTTTTGGTACCCCAACCCTATCTGATCCATTCAATATTTATATTTGCCAATTCCGAGTGCCGATCTGATCTTTTAATACATACATATACAATAGGCACCGGTGCATTCTTCGTCTGAGTAAGCCTCGCAATTTCTCAGTAATCTTCTTTATAATGTTTCTGCAAGTGCCTAAAGAGATTCATTGTACTGAACCATGCTGTTGCTACCTCCTCTCTAAAGGATGGCATTGCAAACATCGCAGGTAACTGTTTGTCTACTTCGACTTTCCAACTCAAAGAATTTCCACACGGCTGACATTTCAATAGTTTGTAGTTACAAGCCATGTGCCCCAGGCTTACTGCGGCATGTGATGTAATCTTACAATCTGCGTAACTAACATTAATTAGGTGGATGCGGAAAATTAAACGTATCAGGCTTTGGACTGGGCTACAGTAACTAATTCCAATAAATTAAAATACGTCTGGGTCGGCCCCAATTCCAGTCTTTGATATCGGCTCGGGACATCACTGATATTTAATCTCAATTCCTCTCTCCTTCTTCACTCTGCACTCCCACCTTAAACTGGGATCTGAATGTGAAAGGTTGCCTGGGAAACGGCGTATTCACATCCAAGCAATGCTACTGATAGAAACTGAAGTGGCTCCTTAGCAACCCGTTACTCCCGTGGCAACCAGTCGAACAGGAGCCCGTTAGTAACCACATATTCTGAGGTAGCCTCTCTCTCTCTCTCTCTCTCTCTCAGTTTTTCCAACAGTACGTACTGAAGATGGCTCATTCCTCTCCAACTCTGGTGTCTCTTGCCACCTTCACAGCCTCCCTCAGAGTGCAGGTCTGAAGTGATGCTTCCAGACAGACCCCACGGGAGGCTCACGGTGAAAAGCCCACAGACCCGCAGTGTGTTCTCATCTGCAGGGCGGCGTGCAGTCTGTCCACGCTGCAGTGCCCCTCCCAGCCTTTAAAACCCTCACATGACCTCATACCCCCCTCCCTGTCCGGTTCTCATTGTCTCATTGTTCAAGTAACATTCATATTCAGAACTGCTTGACAAGTCTTCACTGAATTATAATACACCTGCTCTCAGCCAAAATGACATGGCACTGGAACGAATATATCATACAGATTTCATTGTGCTCTGTGTGTGTGTGTGTGTGTGTGTGTGTATATATATGTATGCACGCACACACACACACACACACACACACACACACATGCACAGTACTGTGTAAACATCTTAGGGAGTTAAGGATAATGTTTAAAGCTAATTATCTGGGCAGTAAGTGTAATTTGTGAAAAAAAAGAAAGAAAATGCAGTTTAATATTTGAATATACGCCATTTAACAGTAGCACAATGCAACCTAACAAGAATTCCTTCTCTTCTCCAAAACGTCACTGGTATCTTGCTGGATGGCTACATGAACACCGCTTCAGTTCCCACACCTCTCCTCACGGAAACCTCAGCCGTTCCATGTATTTGTTACATTTCACCACCAGCTCAATTAATTAATTAATTAATTAATTAATTAATTCAGTTAAATAATTCAATGAGGTATAGATTAGCCAAACAAGGCGGGGTAGTGGTCGAGTCAAAAAATGCATGGGTGTATTGGACAGTTGCTGCAAATACTGGTGTGACTGTAGGAGAGGTTCTGAAACTGCTAAGCTGACACACTATGACAGACATAAAAGCAAAGTTTTACACCAACATGAAGATCATTTAAGCATTATTTTCTTTGTCTGCGTAAGACTTTGCTCAGTACTGCATGTTCACATTTTCTCCCAAGGCCCCCTACCTATTAGCAGGGGTGTCATTAGGCCTAATGGTTTTTAGCCCCCTCCAAATAAATGTGTATTTATTAGCTTATGTCATGAATAGTTTGCCATCACCACCCCCCCCCAGTAAAGACTCTGCCCCCCTATCCATTCATCTCTAAGTACACTCACGCCCATTAGTACTGCTCACCCACCCAGCCAGTCCCCCAGCCAAACTCCACATCTACTTTACACATCATCACTGACAACACTGTAGCTCTGCTGCAAGCCTCTTTAATAAGCTGCAACACTACAAACACTCCTATCCTGTAGCAACATGACACCCTCTGACCTTGAGTGCATTGAACAAACAGTGCAGGCGAGAGAAGGAGATTTAGGGCCGGAACTGCGCACACACACACACAGACACAAACACACACATACACACACACCCTTGAGCAGTGTTGGACGGGCAGTGGTGGGGAGGGCGTGGAACAGGTTGTCGACTGCATCACAAAGATTCCCAAGAATCAGATAGCAAGAGAACCCTGGTCTGGATAAGCCCCGTTCAGCACCCTTCTGCTTAACTGTAAGCAATTTCTCTTACCTCCAGCAGCACTGGACACGGTTGGCCAATTCTGTACCAGAACCCCCTGAGCGCCCTGCATCACCGAGGACTCTTCCATATGGACCGAGCTGGAAGATAGAGTGAAAATGTATTAGACACACACACACACTGTGCCAACACAAGTCAGAGCAAAAGATGGAAAGTGCTGAACGCTGAATAGAAAAGTGGGTGAAGGTGAGTCACCTAGGTCAGACTCAGACACTGATACTGCCTATGTCAGCTTGACTTGTCCGTCGCAGTTCATGTGATACATGATGTAGACCTGAGATTTAGACACAGCCCTCATTAACCATCTTCACTGTTACATGATTTATAAGGAGCATTATCTGCACAGGCACATGCAAGGAAAGCTAACTTACACAAATTCATACTTTCACTTATTCATACAGCTACGCATTCCTGACCCAATTTAGGTTGAGTATCTAGGGGGGACAGGAGGCAGCCCAGTCAAGAGACTTCGGTGAAATGTAGGACACAGCACCGCAGCTAGGAGTGACATTTTTCAGGTCCTCTGAAAAGACCAAAGCTGCCATGAAAGGGCGTCGAGGCGTTTCTGTAAATGCTGAGGGACCAACGGCTAGTCGCCACTGTAGAACGCAGGTCAGAGCCTTAATTCAATTACTTTTAGATGGAAGGCGATTTAAAGGCTTAAAGTCATCAAGTAGAAGGGAATCTTTTGATTCTTTTTGCTGTGCACAGACTGAAAGACTCACAAGTCCTGAAGAACACTAAGCCGCTGCTGCTCAGATCCACTCAGATCTGTGCACAGACAAGTAACTTCTCAAAGGAAATGGCCAAGCCTGCACTGGGTTCATAAAGACAAGTGATAAGGACAGGGTACAGATCCCAGCATAAAACATCCCTCATATAGCACTACTGTACCCGATACCTCACTGGGGTCCCCTACCTTCCTCCTCTAGGTATCGTCCTCTCCCACCCACCCTAATGAGCACAGCTCATGTCCAGTAATATGTGTGCAAGCATCATGAACAGTGGATCTGTTCTCATAGCAGTTACCTGATATCCAATTACAACAAATGCCCTGGTTTTGTACTGATCTAAGATCAGTTTAGGGATCTGGTGGGGGGGGGGGGGGGGGGGGCCTTGCACTTTATGGCCCCCCAGTGGGGAAAAATTTTGATCTGCATTTTACAAAAACACATTTTACAGGAAGCAAACAAAAGTGTATAATTAAAAAAAAAAGAGTTCG
>JAAGVU020000038.1:10407946-10425176 GCA_011763525.2 Mormyrus iriodes
TCTGGCTTTTATTCACTATTGATTTACACGATTGTTACGCTAATCTGTGGCAGACAAATACTTATGCTTTGTTGGAGAGGAACATTGGGACGCTACTTCGCATGCATACCTCCTTTTCTCCTGTGACATATGCCAACACGTATGGCTGGCAGTGAGGCTTGGGGTCCGGGCACAGGGCCAGTCATTTATCCTGCACCTCAGCACATCAGGGGATTAGCATATCCCCGCGGTACTGGATGCTGCAGTTTCAGGACAGCAACTGTAGGTCCCTATTCTTACACAACAGCGCCACCTAGCAGTTTGGATGCCCAAGGACTGCATGCATAGTATTAACAAGCAGCAGGACAAGATCGATGACAAACATGATCATAATCATAAAATAATTGATATTTTAAATTTGCTATATTTACTATATATTATGATATATTATATCAAATGTAATATGCACATGTGCCGTATAATTTTATGTTATTAAAATACATTGTCCATATATATTTTATAATTATATATTGCATATAAAAACGACAATGATAATAACAATGATTATTATTATTATTATTATTATTATAATATTCAGGGTATAAGAATAAGATCCTCCATTACTCTATTAAATAACATTTTGGCCCCTGTTGGTAAACAGATCATTTCTTTACGTTTTTCCTTGATGTTATTTTAGCAAAAAAGAATAAATGGATTATTTGACAATTACCTCTTGGCCACTCTGTAAGGCAAGAGCCTGGAACACGTTCAAATTAGGAAATCGGTCCCTTTGCAGAAATTGCAAACCCACAATGGTAAGGAACATGTCTGGGCATTGCCAGGGTAACATCGCAATATGCCTTGCTCAAGGGCCCAATGGACATGTGACTATTCTGATGAAGATACGATTTGAACGAGCTACCTTCTGATCACAGGAACAGAGGCCTGAGTCACAAACTGCCCCGCCCCCGCAAACTTACCTAGCATCGGACTCAAACACATAACCCTGAGATTAAGGGTCGTTGCTAACTTAGTGAAACAGGCTGCCTCAACCAGCTCTGCCAGCTAACTGGCTCAAGTTCTACCAACTCAGCTGACCAGCTGGAACTTCTGTTAGTGACACTATTGTCATACGGATTCTTTGTTATATGGAATGGGGCAGCCATGTTGGAATAGGCACTACACGAATCATAATAAAAAAAAAATATTATTATTATTTGAACAGCCATTTACCACTTCCTTTAGTGACAGACATATTCACAGCTACATGGACATTCAGACAAATCCTACACAAAAGGTGGAATCCATTCAAACAGAAATGCCAGAATATGAAAATGCATGACGGGCACTAATGATTTCTGACAAGGAAATAAGGTTATCTGTGTATTTCCATCTGTCAGTCCTTCAAATACTTATCCTGGTCAGGGTCAATGATATGATTACTTCTGCAAAAAAAATATTAATGAATAAGGATTGGTTATCATGCGCTGCATTTGTTGCAATGACATTTAGGTGATTAAAGGAATGACATTATAAGCAATGTTGAGATGCAAGTTAGCTGAACTGCATGTCATTGAACTGTCAGAGGAAACTTGCACATTGCAAGGAAAAAAAAACAAACTCAACAGACAGTGGAGGTGGAATTAAAACCCTCAATCCCAGAGGAGTGAGGCAGCAATATTCCCATTCTGCCACGTGTGCAGAAATTTGTAATAAATATGATGTAATTAAATACAAAATTGTCAGTTTTGTTTGCAAATTAAACTATTCCATTTTGCAGCACGCAGGCCTGTTTCAGCATTTATGGTTGAGATTGTAAGCCTTCAAATACAAACCTGCTTTTCCATGAAAATGCAACAGAACGTGCCAAAATGTTTTGACACGCCACAGGCTGAACATTCGACGGGCTTTTTATTGGATTAAAATGAATTGTAGGTGATGTGCGTGGATGTAAGATGCAGTATTAATGAGTTTTAATGACATCCAGGTGGGTTTATTCCTTATAAGCTCAGACCGTCTCTTTCCTGGTCATGTGATCTTTTCTCTTGGCAGGGCACATGAAATAGTGGGAAGGAAAGTGGAGTTTGAGGGCTGTAGGAGATGTGCATGGATAGGCTAACCCGGGACATAGCCTAGGGACCCGGCAAACAATAAAACCCTGTCCTTCCTCAGGAACGCAGAGAGGAAGTTAAAATGCCAGCAGCTGAGTGCCGGGCTAAGGCTCTCAAACAAGCTAATCCAGCCCTGGCAGGAGGAGAAGCTGGTATAGTGAATCCGCTAAATATATCCTACTGTACAAGTACTGGCTGTATTACTTACATGGGACGTTTTCTGCATTCCTACTGCTGTCCTTATCTGTGCCTGGTATTTGGTTCATGGTAAAATGTCTGTCAGGCACTTCTGCATAAATATATGTCATTTATATCAAATAAATTATAGGAAAAATAAAATATAAAATCATGAATGGCACTATGTGTGTGAAGGACGGATGCATGAGCTTGCAAATGTCACCGAATTTCTGTCATGTAGGGAATATATTATTACTGCTGCTATTTCTACTACTAATAATAATAATAACAATATAATAATAATAATAATAATAATAATAATAATAATAACAATAACAATAATAATAATACTATGGCTGGCCAGTGATGGAGCGCCGTCCCCCGGTGCTGCCCGGGTTCGGCTCCAGGCTCCCCCGCTACCCTGACCAGGATGTGTGGTTAGAAGATGGCTGCCTTATTGTGGGTTTACTTCCTCAGCAGGGAAAAACCTCATTCAGGTTATGTTTCAGGCCCATTTTTCTTACTCGCACGACTGCTGTGTATTCCTGTGTGAGTGTGATTGCGTCACTGAGCCCCCTCCCCTCACTACTGGGTGAGGATAGCATCTTGTAAGTACGGAAATCGGGGACACTAAACTAACTAATCCGAATAATACATTTAATTGGTTCATGTTCCTCCTGACAGATTACAGTACAATTTATAATATTTTATTCTCTTCTTCCTCCTTAATGTAGAAATGAGGGACTCCCTGCGTTGCCATGATAGCCTAGTTTCAGTATCTATGACAACAAGCATTTTCTGTTGTCATGGAAACGCCATCTCCTATTACATATCCCAGGCACAACTGTAGTGGATGGCTTGCTGCAGCAGGCCAGGGCTCCACCTCGATTCCCAGAATGCACTATGTTCCCCTGCAAGCCAGGGCAGCCAATAGGACACTAAAAGCCACTTCCTGTGTCCCATATTGTGTCTTGCTTAAAGGCACACACACGTACAATCACACATACATTTCACATAAATATGCATTTGAAGCTATGTGTGTCTGCGTTTTAGGTTTGTCTTGATATCATGCTGTGATTTTATGATCTATTTATGTAAAGCACTTTGGTCAGCAAGGGCTGTCATTAAAGTGCTATATAAATAAAGCTGGCTTGACTATGTAATATTTTATAATATTAATAAACATAAAATAATTTTTATTTTTAAGTCAGAATAATATACATAGACATAATTATTTAACAAATCTATTGCTGTTGAATGATTTGGTGTCAATATGTGGCTTTTTATAACAATGAAAAGGCTTAATACAGGAAGCCTGTGAAATATTTTCACTTGTCTAGGATACAAGCAGACAGACAGTGTGCAGAGTATTTCCTGTTAGCCAGTGACTACAAAACATGAGGAAAACAAGTTTCCCTCAACGAGTCCTTAATTTAGCATCAAAGTATTATAATAAGCTCATAAAGTTCAAAGAAAGTTAAAGGTGTCAACTATGCATTACTCCAAAGACCACAAATGTCACTATGCCTCTGTGTTTTCTGACATAATTTTGATTAGGATATTGAGGGTTTTTTTTACTCTGAGTTAGCTGATGTGCAGGTGTGTACAGAAAGCATTTGTCATGAGCTTTTTTGAGATGTAAATGTAACATCCGCATGGAGTTCTGCAAGGAGTTCTCCTTACTTGGGAGTTTTTGGTTCCTCTCCTCCGTTGTTATCTGGCCTTCCAGCTTTCTTTTGTCAATTTGTCCTTTCCCTTTTTCTTATCTCTCAATGTCATGTAAAGCGCTTTGGGGCGACTCTGTTGTGAAAGGCGATATATAAGAATAAAATTGATTGATTGATTGAGTGTGAAGCCTCTTAAGGAAACCCGGACAGGATCGCGGACTATAGTAGGGAAACTCCTTTCCACACAAGGAACATGAGCCTTTCAAATTCTTCCTTACAACATTACAATGTTACATCCTAAGTATCAGACGCACTCTGACATGCACAGTCAGACAAACACAGACATTAAAAGTACCACAACTCTTATACAAACACACATACACAGATAGATTATGTAAAGCAGAAGTTTGTTTATTTCAATCCATACATGAATATTTAGAGATTTTATTTACCTACATAGCATAAAGCACATCTTTACCTAGGAATGCGTACAACTGGCCTTCGACCCTTCCTCACTGCCACCCAGATGAAGCCAAACCTAGCAGGTGGAGCAGGTATGGCTTGGACAGATGACAGTTTTGTAGAATTGAAGTCAGCCAGTGTGGGGACACCATCACAACCACCACAAGGAGACTGGACAAGCCCCACAGGGCACACAGAGCATCATATGGTTACTACCCAGGATCTGCTGGGAGCCCCAGAGTCCTTACTCATTCACTGTTGCTATGTAATGCAACAGTCAGTAGCCAGTCGCTACCAAGAAATGTTAATATTGTTCAATAATCGGGTGGCAGATGTACAAAAGAACATGCTAGTCTCTTACTAGAGGTGGTCACTAAATGGCTGTTCAGAACTATATATACAGTGCGATTTAACATCAGTGAGTCGCAGCTAATAGAACACCATTAACAAGCAAAGCTACAGAAGATACACGAGAAAATCGAAAGAAACGAAATGATACATTTTAGTTATGAAAGAACAAAGCGGTGATCCTCTTATAAAACAGTTATGTAAATATACATTGAAATATAAAATCCAAAAAGTGTGATGAATATGTACAGTGTAACATGCGCAACTCTGGCTTCTTTAAACAATATATGAATTTCATACATTTCTCCATGTTAAAGTTGCAATACTTAACAATTTTCAATATTAAAACCACAATGGCAAACCAAAGCCGGATCAGTGACATTTGAGCCTCTCTGGGCTATTTAAGCTTAGCACTATTACACCACGTGTGTGTATTCCAAATCATATCACAAATAAAAAAGTGCACAGGAATATTTACCTGACAGACACTGCACACTAAAAGGCTGACAGGTGTTACGGACATCGCCTCCTTCTCACGTTGTAGAGGCTGTTCGACCCTGTCTATTTTTTTCCAAAACTTATCATCAAATATCACTTCTTAATGCTTAATGCCACATTAAAAGCTACAGCATTTCTCTGCTATCTGCAATGCATTGCTGGCAAGACTGAAAATATATTACATATATATTTGGATTTTATATTATAACATGCATGGCATTAACCTTGGAGAGATAACAGAAAAAAGGGAGAGCAGAAAGGTACAAACAGAATGAGAGGTAATACCAAATGCAGTGCAGCAGACATACAGCTCATGGAGACACTTAAAAAACCCAGACAATTGTGAAGCAGTAGATCTCCAGCAGGGGGCGACGACAGCAGACCCAGCCCTTAGATCATGCACATTATATCATGT
The DNA here is from genome assembly GCA_011763525.2 of Mormyrus iriodes. Lineage (NCBI taxonomy): Eukaryota > Metazoa > Chordata > Actinopteri > Osteoglossiformes > Mormyridae > Mormyrus > Mormyrus iriodes. The sequence continues at coordinate 10,413,604 of JAAGVU020000038.1, forward strand.
CTTTGTGCTGCAAACGGTGTAGAGAAAGGTTCTGGAAAAAAGCAAAAAAAAAACAGTATACATTGTCATATTTAGCCCCAGAAAACATATTTCCTTCATAACAGCGAGAAGTAAGGTCTAGAAAAAAATGTACATTATTCACACTGAATGCATAAGTTATATATGAAATATTAAGTGATACGCGTTGTCTTAGGATGAAGGGCCATAACAGCATATATAATGTTAAAGTGTGTGTGTGGGGGGGGGGTTAAAAAAGGGGCTGTAAGATAAGATGAAGAATCATGAAAGAGAATGCAAAACCACAAAATTACAGTGAGCCAACAGTGAGATCAGAAGAGAAAATGCTATATATATATATATATATATTACAGTACGTACAATATGTACAACTGTAATCAGGTATGTTGATAATTAAAAAGCCAGTCAAAGTCATTATGTGAAAAGGGCAAGTCGGAGTTCAAAGTCAGTAAGGAAACAAAAACCAGACAGCAGGAATGGAGGGGCAAAGATATAGAACAGCACATCAGCAATGAAGAGCATGAAGAAGTGAGCTTCGAATCTGCTGCGGTCCTCTCCCTGCGGCACTTTTGCAGAACACGGAAGACGGGCAACAAGCCTTGCAGTGGATCACGTGGGTGTGGGAAGGGACTGGGGGAGGCGGGGGGGGGCAAGGTGGAAAATCAGGAAGGAGGACTCTGGATCACGGTCTATAAAATACAGGACCACCTGGAACAGAACACAGAAAGCAGAAAGGCACACAAAAAGGCCATGCGGGGTCTAACAAAAGGGAACCCAAGAATGACCCACTTAAGGTTTATTTCTGTCTCATTTCATTCCCATTTTCTTGCTGCATTCGGATGGTAAATATCTCCGGAGGGCCAGTGCAAAAAAAAAAAAAAAACACTGTCGCAGTGCTGCCAGCAGAGTGAAAGCAGAACGAGCATTGCAGGGCCAGGCTCTGGGAACCGGTCTGACCAAGCCATCACCACCCGAACCACTCCCATGCTCACTAAACTTTCCACATGACAGCAAGGCCAAAGAGAACAGAAAGACAAAGAAAGTGGACAGACAGAGACAGGAAAGCAAACAGACAGGCAAGCATAAAAGACTGACAGACCTGCAGATGGATAAACGAACAGGCGGACATGCAGGGATGAGTCAGACAGACAGACATGGACAGACATGCAGACAGAGACATAGACACAGACAGACAGGCAGAGAGACAGACAGAGAGAGACAGAGAGGACATGCAGAAAGGAGTCAGACAGACAGACATGGACAGACACATAGACTGACAGGCAAACAGAGACATAGACAGACAACCAGACAAAGACATAGACAGATAGACAGACAGACAAAACACCTGCAGCTAGAACTGCACATCCAACCCAAATCACATGATAAATGTGAAATGATGCCTCGACCAATGCAGCCTGACCACAGGCCCGCGGAGCTTCAAGTGTGTGTATGCACGTGTGGTGAGCATAACAGCCTCACTGTACAAGCTAGCCTCTGTGTTCATAGAGGGAGAAGGCAGCCATCTCAAAAGCGGGGCCCCTCCCAACTCCTCTCCCGGATCCTACTGAAACGGAAGAGCGGTAGTGTGTGCGTGTACGTGTGCGTGCGTCAGCTGGATGCCATGGTTACAGCTCCACATACTGTTTCTGCATTAAGGGGAGAGAGGAAGGAGCTGGATGTGTCGTGATATTACCAGACGAGCGAGCCTGCGGCCGGCAGGCAGTCGCTTACCTCCTATACTGAAGCAGATCATAGTTTATCCCCCAGCAGAAGATGCAGATGATTTATTGTTTCACTGTGTTTGTTACACTATTCTTGTGCAGCTATACTTATTGTTTACATACGAATTGAACGATGTATATAAACCCTTGTGTCCACCCCCCGTTTGGCATGGTCCTGTGTTTTGCACTCTAAGTATTAGAAACACCTTCCTGTGTCACTTGCTGCTAGTCGCTGCAGTTTGTATGTTGCACCCTGGTCTTGGCAAAACGTTATTTCATGCCACAGTACATCTGTATATAGATGGTATGACAACAAAGCCCTTCCTTAACTCAATCCACCCCTCTCGTCTCACCGATCTCCTGTATTGTTCCTCTTCCTCCCGGCCACTTAGGTTCTCTGACCAAATGCTGTTGGTTAAGACTAAGCTCAGAGGTGACCGTGCCTTTCTGGTGCCCGCCCTTAAGCTTTGGAATAGTCGTTCCCTCCATATTCGGCCTGCTCAAACTTTGATCACTTTTAAAGCGGATTTTAAAGACCCATTTTTGTCCAGTAGGAGTCTTTGTATTCGTTTTAATTTTGTCTATTCTATATGTATTTATCTATTGTAAATTTTAAAAAATTGTGCAGCACTTTAAAACTTCAACTTAAATCCCCCTGACTTGGCTTGACTTGAGCTTAGCTGCTTTTCAGAAGCACAAACAGCGTGTCAGAGTGCGGCCACTCGGTAACATGGCCGTTTGACACTCCCATTCAGCAGGTGGAGTGCTGCTCCTCCAGGTCAGGACAGGAGTCTAACAAGCGGCCTCTTTATCATGTATCAGTACAAATAAATCTGAGCATGTTAGCCTGCGCATTACAAATATTACATGGAGAAATGTGATCAAATAAACAAAAATATGTCCTTTCATATGTAATATTCATTCATTCATTCATTCATTGTCTATTCTGTGTGTCCTACACAGGGTTGTGGGGGTCCAGAGTTTGTCCCAGGCATTTTTGAAGAGCATCAGTGGATTATATAGAATAAATTTTAGATTTTTGATATTAATGACCTTTGCCCTGGAACCGGGCTTCAATTTTGCTATCTTTTCTGAGAACTCGGATCTAATTTTCATTTACACATTTTCCTGCAGTGAGCCTCTAATCCATCAGGCACAAATGAACAATGGCCTATTTTTTTTTTTATGAAATCACAGCATTACACACTCACCCAGAGGTATGGCATTGACAACCCCCTTTATGTTTATTGCATCAGTGTTACTGTACATGCTTAATATAGACGTATCCGCATAGCAGAATGCGTCTTCATGACATCACAGCTTTACTGCACACGCCCAGTGAAGACACCCACTCTCTGCTCACAAGCTGCACCTGCTCCCTCACGCCCCTGCGCTTCATATCTATGACACAGATTCACACCTCCTCCCCCGGGACTCATCGCTCCACTTCACATGGATCCCTCCCACTTTCCTGAGTCATTTGCAGTGGCAGTGTTCTGTCCTTTCTGATTTCCATGTCCCCTTTCAGTGTCAGCCCAGTAGCCAGCCAATGGAAGCACTCCAAACTGTCCGAATGCCTTGCATAATCGTATTGTTCTCGAGATGACAGCATCGCTGGGAACCACACACACGCTTGCCGCTCCAGCCAATGGCAGCAGCTGCAGCACCCTGGCTGGCAGCCAGCTGTCAACACTCCTGTTTCAGGCAGCACTGCAGTCAGCACGTGGTCACCCTTCTTCCCGTGCACTTCTCCCTCGTTACAATTTCATTGTGCTTGCACAATGACAATACAGTTCTAGACTCTTGAATCTCCTCCAGGTGGGTTGAATAAACATGGGGTGTTTCTCAGTACCAAAAAACACGAAGATCATACTTGTGGTCTTAACAAGACTGGTCTTGCTACCGTGCCTCCCAAGAATGAACCTGGGGTGCAATGAATCATTGGATTGGTCTCGTTTGGCGAGGATGCAACCAATGTATGGCATTTCGGGCGGGGCAAGAACGATATCTGGGGATTTTTACCGTCCTCCGTACTTCTGTTCTTCGAACTGGAACTGGTCTTCGGCGATGGAAGATGATACAAAATGGGTACATGAGAATACAAGTGCGGTCAAGTGCGCATATTGAGAAAAGCCCCCAGTCCCTCCGGAGCCAGTTCTCATGGGACCACTGCTGTGTTTATGCACACAGCCTGCCACAATACCCACACTGCACTGCTTATTTTCCAGATATGCTGTTTACATAGCTGCATTGCTTTCCACTAAAACATACTGGATTGAGGGCACAGCAATATGCTACTGTACTGCTGGGCCCAGAGGAACCTTTTAAATGGGTTTCCTAAGTGCCACACAGCAAAAATGAGGCTGACTGACTGACATTACGAACACTGCTCGAGGGATGCTTGGGAACAGCACAAGCTGTACAGCAAAAGATGAAGATGTCCCAGTAAACGGCGAATGAATGAAACGCTCATGAAAGCTGGAAAGCAGAGGGCTGAGAATTTGCGCTTCGACATAATGCAGAAAGTAATCGACACATCAAAGACAAAAACATATGAGTGGGAGACAGATATTCACACATGCATGAAAACAGGAGTGTAAAAACCAGCTGACCATTTCGCCACAGAAAAAGGAAATACAGGCTTGCTTGAGTACAGAAAATATACTAAACTTTACCAAAAGCCCTTGGAATTAATAGCACAGGGAAACCGGAGACGCTTGGATGTACCTGTGAGGCCCCTCGACACACTCATCCACACACCTCAGAATGTGGGAAAATCATAGCAGAGTGTGCAGGCATTTATGTGGCTGTATCATCAGACGTGTCACATCTAACACACTCCTTAGTCTCATCCTGTATAAGCGTAAGCGTCTACTGAAAACTTCCTGGCCACTGAGAACTCTCTGGATTCTACTTTCTGCTCTGTGTTTTTCAACTGACCCGTTTTTCTGGGGTTGGTTGTTTCTGCATTAAGGGGAGAGAGGAAGGAGCTGGATGTGTCGTGATATTACCAGACGAGCAAGCCTGCGGCCGGCAGGCAGTCGCTTCCCTCCTATACTGAAGCAGATCATAGTTTATCCCCCAGCAGAAGATGCAGATGATTTATTGTTTCACTGTGTTTGTTACACTATTCTTGTGCAGCTATACTTATTGTTTACATACGAATTGAACGATGTATATAAACCCTTGTGTCCACCCCCCGTTTGGCATGGTCCTGTGTTTTGCACTCTAAGTATTAGAAACACCTTCCTGTGTCACTTGCTGCTAGTCGCTGCAGTTTGTATGTTGCACCCTGGTCTTGGCAAAACGTTATTTCATGCCACAGTACATCTGTATATAGATGGTATGACAACAAAGCCCTTCCTTAACTCAATCCACCCCTCTCGTCTCACCGATCTCCTGTATTGTTCCTCTTCCTCCCGGCCACTTAGGTTCTCTGACCAAATGCTGTTGGTTAAGACTAAGCTCAGAGGTGACCGTGCCTTTCTGGTGCCCGCCCTTAAGCTTTGGAATAGTCGTTCCCTCCATATTCGGCCTGCTCAAACTTTGATCACTTTTAAAGCGGATTTTAAAGACCCATTTTTGTCCAGTAGGAGTCTTTGTATTCGTTTTAATTTTGTCTATTCTATATGTATTTATCTATTGTAAATTTTAAAAAATTGTGCAGCACTTTAAAACTTCAACTTAAATCCCCCTGACTTGGCTTGACTTGAGCTTAGCTGCTTTTCAGAAGCACAAACAGCGTGTCAGAGTGCGGCCACTCGGTAACATGGCCGTTTGACACTCCCATTCAGCAGGTGGAGTGCTGCTCCTCCAGGTCAGGACAGGAGTCTAACAAGCGGCCTCTTTATCATGTATCAGTACAAATAAATCTGAGCATGTTAGCCTGCGCATTACAAATATTACATGGAGAAATGTGATCAAATACACAAAAATATGTCCTTTCATATGTAATATTCATTCATTCATTCATTTTCTATTCTGATATTCACACATGCATGAAAGCAGGATTCTAAAAACCAGGTGACCACTTCGCCACAGAAAAATGGAAATACAGGCTTGCTTGAGTACAGAAAATATACTAAACTTTGCCAAAAGCCCTTGGAATTAATCCTGTATAAATGTAGGTATCAACTGAAAACCTCCAGGCCACTGAGAAATCTCTGGATTCTACTTACTGCTCTGTGTTTCTCAATCGACCCTTTTTTCTGGGGTTGGTTGTTTCCCCATACAGCATGTTTAAAGCACTCAACTAAAGGCCTTTTAGGGGTGGGATTCACCATATACATATTAACAACCCAGGAAAGTGTGTGTGTGTGTGTGTGGAGGGGGGGGCATGCATATATAACATTATAATAAAAACCTGACCTGCTATTTTGACCTTGAGGGAATATTTTTCCAGTCCTCACGAGGAGCAACCCAAACAACTACAAATGCCAAAAGTCTTGTATTTTGTCTGGTTACTTGTGGTTAAGGTCAGGGCTGGTTAGGGGTTAACGTTGTCATGGTTGGGATTAGGGTTTTTGGGTTCCCATAGAAATGAATGGATGGTCCCCACAAAGATATAGATACCTAATCTGTGTGCGTGTGTGTGTGCGTATTTATAACCTGGGAAGGAATGTGCTTGTGTGTGTGTTTATAGCCCTGGAAAGGGTGTATATGCACGTGTGTTTGTTTTTAGCAGTAGAAAGGGTGAGGATTCCAGTCCCTGTTAAGGTAAAAGACCCCTTTTCTATTGTGGGAAGTGTTTCCAGTGTGTTTGGCATCTATCTGACAGCAAAGCCACTCACAGCCCCAGTGAGCCTGAGGTTTAGACAGATGCGACACAAGACACCAGGTCCGACTCGACTAGCGTAAGTGAAAAAGCTGTTATAGTGCTGCTCTAAGCTCCAGCTGGTGTGGCAATCTGAGGGGTTCTCCTCTAAGCCCTAAGGCCCTTCCTGACATCCAGTGACCCCCAGATGGGGCATCTGCCAACATGCCAGAAACCCCGAATCATTTTGGCTGAGCTACCTGAAATGGACTCTGTTCACACCACGGGTCCAGTTTAATGGGACGAGGACATAGACACTCAGACGCCAAACAGGACAAGACGTTGTATAGTGTTTGTCAAAGGTGCAGCACACAAGACTTTTAAGATAATAGGCAGAACATTTAAATTGCCTGGACACTTGGCAGTGTACAGACGTCACCCAACTCAGCAGCCTATTCAGTATAAAGCAGAGCCATTCTAGTCTCTCTGTTTCTATAGCAACAGAACTGCCAGGGTAAAAATGCCCCCTCCCCCAAAGACTTTTTGATCACAGCATCCCTCCTCTCTGTGCCTGTGGGGCTGGGGGTGGGGCTCTGAATTCCCCCCGCATTGTGAGCGAATCAGGACTGAGAGCCACACCCATAAACAATACAAGCTCCTCGAGGAGCTCTGGGTATGACATCATCCTGTCGGAGAGTCTATGCACGCACGCATACACACCCACGCGCGCACGTACTCCCAGACACACACATTCACAATGTCAGCCTCTCATACTCAATAGGTGAAAAATAAAAACAGATCTGTTACTGTGATTCATTATTATGTCATTCTTTCGCTTATCTCTCTCTATTAATTTTCAGAAAAAGAAAGACACCTGCACTTGAATAACATCCCCCTGTTATTCCGGCGCTTTCCGGCATGCTCGAGATCACGCCCGTTTTCTCAAACGCAGAGTAGCTGCAGAGGTATCAAGACCAAACTGCTCCTATTATTGAAACATAAGGATGTTCTGCAAAGCAGCACTCATTCTCCCTGACTGCAGTGCAGCCCTGCAGCCAGCATAAATACAGGCTCAGGGGGGGTTATGAAGGAGGTCACTGAAAGCATCACAGAACAGCGTGACTACGGAGAACAGAAAGTGGGCGAGGGAGGAGAGTGGTACAGATTAAATTAGAGCTCGCTTGCTAGGTCGTGTCATGAGCCACAAGCGAATAAGAGGGAGACTGTGTACAGTTTGACATGTTATAATCCTTTAGGCACTTAGAAATGATACATGTTAGTGTCCATCGATGAGGCCTCTTGCTTCTGCAGTGCAATTACCATATTATTTATACACTGTGATTACATCACACAGTATCCGCAGCAGTGAAGTTCAGGCACGGATTCTGTACTGTAAAGTGGGGAACTGGTTTTGTTTTCTGTATCAAACGCCATGCATGTATGTCTCTGAAAGAGTGTTTCCCTGTTTGTTACAAGCACCATATACTGTACAGACTAGGTACACACCATATTACAGCTGTACATAGACTACATAAAACTGTAAATGTACTATGCATAGAATATTTAAAGGCCTTGTACAGACTATATAAAAAACACATGCAGACAGTGTGCAGAACATATGAAAGACTTGTACAGCCTTTATAAACTATGTAAACTGCAGAACACAGACATGATATATTTATTCGCTGCACATTCTGCTTCAATGCCAAACTTTACCAGCTGTATCAGTCTGCACATCTTTCCCCAGCAATCAGATGGTAAATTGTGTCTCGCTGTCTCTGTCTTAATGTCCATGTCTTAAATTGTTTGGTCCGTCTTGTATTTTTACTGGTTTGTTTCCTTGTTTGAAAGACTCATTCGGCCGTTTCACATTAACATTAGTGACACATGCATGATTATAGGAGACTGACCAATCAGCACACAGCAAGAACTCAGTGCTTAAGTGAAATCCGGGTCCTTTTAATTGAAATGGTTGTTTCTAAGCCCTGTCGTAGCTCATATAGTCCCTCATGACATGGATTAGGTGATCACCTTACCCCAACTGCACAAAATACATTCTACAGGAGTGACGTGGAGCAGTTTGTACTGATCATGTGACCCGAAATTGATATTGCTGTGTCATGAGCATGTGCCGGGGGCCCCCCCCCCCCCCGGAGGTCACCTGACAGTGACTGACACTGTTAAGTGTTACGATTCCCATTACTAAAAACTTAAGGGCTTAATTTTCATTTCTGTTTTGCACCTCTACCTCAATCCTGCATGTAGCAGCCTCTGGGATAAAAGAGCTGGGAAAATAAAACAGACAAAGGAAGCATTACACCCAAGCTATATGCATCTCTGTCTGACCATTTCGCTGCAAAAGTGTTTCTACTGTCAGTTTGTTTTTGGTGTCTTACCCTGAATCAATTACATTTCGCGATTAATCCCTACTGCCTGCACAGCAGCTGGAAATCCTTTCTATTTTTATTTTAGGCCTAAGAATAAAGGACCAGAATAAATGTGCATCCTGTGAGGCATAACATTACTCACTCCCCAGTGATGAGCAGTGATATTGACTATCTGGCTTTTGGGCAACTATGTGCTCTATTTACAGCTGCCTAAGTAATTTCAGCTTCAACATTATGCTACAGGCTATTAGGACTGAGCGGGGAGTTCCATCACCGGGACATGTAACATGTGGCTATCTTTAAATGCAGGTAGCCAGAGCGGCCCTACAGACCGGGTGCGCAAGAAAACCACCCTGCCCTGACACCGACTGTTATTGCACAGAGGTATGAAGAAAAATCCAGGGACAAGGCCTTTTATCTTGGCCAAAAATAAAAGACACCTGTACTATGAGTTGTATCAGTCTGATATTCAGTAAAATTTTCAGTGCAACACATTATTAGGAAAACTAAACCCAGCTATTGGGACCCACACACATCAACAAAATAACTTGTTTAGCAGTAAATATAATCTAAACCTACATTTCAATCCATCCCTAAACTACAAACTGTAATTATTTTAACTGTATTATCATTTTATAGATCATCCGTTAAAAACCTTATTTATAACAGTACTGTGTAATATTTTTAGGCAGTCTACAGCTATTTATCTGAGTAGTAAATGTATATCTGCTCAGAACAAAAAACACAATTTAACATTAGAACGTAAGTAAGTTAAGCGAAACACAATAAAAACGAACAAGAATTTCTTATTTTCTCCAAAACGTCACTGATATAATGCTGGATGGCTACATGAACACCACTTCAGCTACAAAACCTCTCCTCAGGGGCACCTCGGCCGTTCCAAGTATTCATTACAACTCACCACCAGCTCACTTAATTAATTAAATTAGTATGAAAAGTCCATGAGGTATTGAATAGCCCATCTGATGTGGGGTAGTGGTCTAGTCAAAAAATACATGGGTGTATTGGATGGTTGCTGCAAATACTGCGAGTTTTGGCATGATTAAGTTAACACACTATGACAGACATAATATCATAGCTTTACACCGACATTAGGATAATTGAAACATTATTTTCTTTGACCACATTAGATTTGTGCATATTACTCTATGTTCTTTGTCAATTTTTACAGCTATTTGTTGACTGTGACCAGTAAAAAGAAATAAGAAGGGAAAAGCAAGGAAGCCTTTCTGCTAGCAAAGCAGAGGCGAAAGCACGAAAAGGACAGAATCACCTGCAGAAACAAGCACAATTCACTCAGGATGTAGAAGTGTTTATGATTGGAAATACCTACTTCATTGAATCATTAACTGTCTCTGCTTTTGTAAAAATAGCTTAATTTTGGATTCTGCGCCTTACAAAATGCCCTTAATTCAGACCACCCGGTCTGCATAGGGAACAAAACAGGAGAACATTCTGGATGGGATTCCAGCTCATTGCAGTGCACTTGCATGCACATATTCACACGCTATGGACACAAGAATGGCACTTCAGCACAAGCCTTGCTTCTGAATCAAATCACACAGCACAATTTCAACCCGGGGATAATAAGACGTTTTCTGATTCTGTCACTGAGAAAATGGGCTTATTAAACAAGAAAACATTGGCAAACTGAACGAAAAAAAACCTAAAGGCCGAGGTTTGAGGTTCCCAACCTTATGCAAAAAAATTATGCAAAACACTGCAGCCCAGTGGAGTACAGGAATACCTTGGGCTGGGACCCTGCTGTAGGTCATATAAACAATTTTACAGCTTTACAAGTTCTGTAGTTCAGAAGTCATAGCTCAAAACATCACATCCTCATCGTGTGCCTGCCCCATTCCTCACTGCATGCAACAACAAACATGCTTTTTTTCATATGCATAAGTAGTACAGGTACATTGCAATGCTTCTCTTTGTAAACTTTGTCTTGCTCTCCATAGCTTGGGGGGGGGGGTCACAGCACAGGGTCAGCTAACGTGCAGCACCCCTGGAGCTGTGGATTAAGGGCTTTGCTCAAGGGCCCACTGACATGTGACTGTTCTGCTGAGGCCAGGGCTCAATCACAGGCACAGAGCCTTAGCCCACTGAGCCACTCACCACCCCCTCAGTGCATGTTTATTCCTCACTGCCTGCCTCAGGGAACATCTGTTCCTCACTGCATTCCTCAGTGTATGTCTATTCCTCACTGAGTGCCTCACTGCATGTCTGTTCCTCACTGCATGCCTTATGACCGTAAACAATAAACACAGACCAACACACAACATGTACAGAACAGCATTAAATCTGATACAGGCCTACAGTAAAATATTTGAAAGCTATATACAGTATTTATGAATATACATTTTGTGGATAGTCATTTGAAAAGTTATACACCCTGCGTATTCTGAGAAAAGTTCAGTCTTTGTGGAATAGGTGCCAAATTAAGTGTAATAATTAATATAACTGAAACATTGATATGGTAAAATTACTTCCTTACCTCACCAGAAAATCTCTGACTGTGTTCATGAACCACAAGCGTATTTCCATTGCTGCCAGGGACAATAGTAGAACCGATACTCATCCTGGGTCCAACTAACATGTACCGTTTCTCTCCGGACCTGTACTGGATGCTGTGACACAGAGTTCCGTTCCCGCTCGTGTCTATGCAGTTGG
>JAAGVU020000038.1:10447325-10457813 GCA_011763525.2 Mormyrus iriodes
CGACTCTCTGTCTAAGCGGCTCTTTGTTACTAATGAATAGAAATTGTCCTCACTTGAATGTTTTAGTTCAAACGGCATGTCCTTGGGTAGTGTACAAACTACCTGTCCATTCACACCTGAGTCAAGGTCGGTTACTCCGATCAGCGCCACTACGGTACCTACAGGCGCGTTCTCAGGAATCTGGTTGGACTGAGAGGTGATCTCTATCTCCGGCCTGTTATCGTTCTCATCCTCCACCTTCAGAACTACGCTGCATTGTGTTTTCAGTGGTGTGGCTCCTTTGTCAGAGACCTCAATATTTATTTCATAATTTTTCCTTTCCTCAAAATCTATTAGCCCCTTCACTGTTAATTCTCCGGTTTTAGAGTCCAGATTTACCAGTTCACTAGCTTTGCTTCTGAATTTCTGTCTGAATGAGAATTCCACTTCACCGTTAGCTCCCTCATCTGCATCAGTGGCATTAATTTTTAGTAGAAAGGTTCCGATTGGTACATTTTCTTTTGCCAGAACTGTATATTGTTGTTGATCACACAATGGCGCATTGTCGTTAGCGTCCAAAATAATAATAGTAACATTTAGAGAACCAGATTTTGATGGATTGCCACCGTCGATAGCCGTAAGTGTTATATTATATTGTGCGATATTTTCTCTATCCAAAGGCTTCTGCAATATTAAAATAGGGATTTTACTGTCTTTTCTCAAATCCTTTGTTTCCAAAAGAAAATAATCGTTCTGACTCAGCTTATATGAATGCAAAGCATTCAGTCCGATATCTGGGTCTTGGGCTTCTTCAACCTGAAATCGTGCTCCGGGCAAAGTAAATTCCGGAATTTCCAATCGATCGTTTTTATCAGGAAAACTCGGGGAATTATCATTGACATCTAAAATCTCTACTGTAACGTGATGCATTTCCAGCGGGTTTTCTATCACAGCTTTCAGATTAATCAAACATGGAGACACTTTACCGCAAAGCTCCTCTCTGTCTATCCTCTGGTTCACAAACAAGGCGCCGTCTCTTTGATTTACCTGGAAAAGGTCCTGCTTTGTTCCCGTCACAATACGTAGATTCCGATCCACCAGCCCGTTCTTATCGAATCCCATATCTTTAGCTATATTTCCAACTACGGTGCCAAGCGGCAGTTCTTCATGGATGGGGTATCGAATTTGAATAGTCCGTTCACACAGTGACAGGAGGAACACAAAATGAATGCACGGCCATACATATCCCAGTCTTTTCGTACAATACCCGCTCCGCATGATTAGATCTTTAATTTTTAAATACGTCCGCAGAAATAAATGTAATTCATGCTTGCTTTCATGGAGCGATAATTACGACGGAAGATTTACAGCCTTAATGCTTTGTATAGCGTTTTATCTGGCATCTAGCTCTTCTTTTGTGGTCTACTCCGGCCGCTAAGCTGATTTCCAGTAACTATGCCCTGTATGTTATGGAAGACGATAACGAATTTTCTTAGTTTCTTTGACAACACCGCCGCTGTGTGGCTCCATCTGATATTATCAAACCTCACAATTTACAATGTGTAAGAGTTCATCTACTTCGTTTCCAATGAACAATCAAAATGGTCCAGGATTTTGCGGTTGTTTTCCTGTTCAAATAAATTACACTTAACATATGCTCTTATTTGCTGAATCTTTGAATGTCCAGTTAGCCCAGGGATGCCAAACGGTAATGAATAGGCCTACTATAACCAGCAACGTGCTAAAAGAGTGGGACCTATTGTTTTTAAAGTTCACTGTTCCCATTCGGAAAACGTTGAATTTTTCCTCCAAGTTCATACAATCATCAATAGCCTACTTAAGTCAGGCACTCTTGCCATAAGTGATTTATGTGGGTAGCAAATCCAGAGGACCATTTTAGGAAAACTAGGGGGTTGTCATTAGCTTCCAGAAGGTGTCCAATAATAGGATGTATGTCAAATGGGTCCTTTATCATAGCTTTCAAATTAAATATCGACCATTTTTACCGCAAAAATCTTCTGTTTCTATCCTCTGGTCGTCAAACAAAGCGTCATGTCTTTGGTTTATCTGGAAAATGTCTTTTTTTTCCCCGTCACAATACGCACCAGCCGGCTTTTTATTGGATCCCATATATTTGGCTAGGCTGCATTCCCAAAAATCGTAGCAGAAAGACAATTCCTTCTGGATGGAGTTTGAATATCAAAATAATAAAAAAAGCTGCTCCCAAGTCTTTACCCTCACTAGCCGAATCTCAATGGCGATGATGCCACATAATATTGGATTATATTTCACGCGTAGTTCTTTTTTATCGACTGCGCTTATTACGTGAGCTGGTGCACAATTATCGTTAATATGACTGCTATATAATTATATAACATGATATATATTTTTAAAGAAACATGGAAGCAGTATTGTCACTGTTTGGGCAAGTTCTTTTTGTTATATACACCGTACCCTGTTCACTGAATGTAGAAAGCGCTGTTTGATATTACTCTGATGAACCACTGACACCTTGTGTTCATTAGTGGATATGCAGTTTCTCACATTGCTGTACTGGCAGCTTCGTGTGAGTCATTTTGTCCTGGAGATGTAGCCATGGGGAGTAGCGGTGCTTAATATATCAGCTATACAGAGACCCAATACAATGTGATAAATTTTAATAAAAAATTATTCTTTAAAACACGGATCAAAATAACGAACGCTGTCGTTATCATTCAAAGAAGCAATACAAATAACTAAAATGATAGTTGTCTTTTACGTTCATTAATTAATGACCGTCCTCCGTTAAATTGAGAAATACACCAACTTCATTTATCTGAGTTGTGGCTGAACATAACTGACAAATATAATTCAAGGCGGTTCTCCTGAATATCAAGGACACCCCATTACGCTCACGATTCCCCCCTCCCCGCACGAAAACCGGCAGGTTCCCGGATGCAGCGCCAATGCGGAAAGCGCGTCTGAACCCTGCCGAGTACTTCTGTGACGCGCGAGCCCTCCGCACTCCGTTTCCTTGGCGACAGGGCTGCGCGCGGGCGCTGTCCACGGTACTGAAACGGTCATACGTGAAGAAATGTAATATGCAGTATTTCTGATGTAGTTTGACAAAAGAATGAAAAAACACTTTGTAAATGTTGTACTGGTTTACCCAACCTATGAAATAATTCACATGGTAAATTTACTTGAATGCAATTCCGGTGATGTACACGGATATGATTCGGCTTTGGTGCTACTGCATCAGACACAGCGCTGCAGGGCAGAGTTGCCTCGGAGACATATACAGGCAGTCTGTCCTGTATGACTCTGTGGCAAGCAAAAACAAAATCTGAATAGAAGCAATGTCCGCAGCTCTTCCTTTAGCAAGTATTAGCGTTCAGAGTACGGCTGTGAAGGTTGTCATGGCAACAGTTGCCAAGGGTAACAGGCCGTTTTTGATAGGTAAGCCAGCTTTAGATGAAGGCTGACATCTGTTATTTCAATGGCTCCTGTCTTAGAACCTGAACATCAACACATTTAATAAAAATAAATTATATGGGCCACATCAGCTACTGTTCCCTAATTAATTAAGATGAATTATGCAGTAATGTGCTGCCCACCTTGTCAGCATTGCTGTATATGAGAGCATGTTTGTTTCTTGTTCTCTGCCTGCACCAGGATAGAGTGCAACAGCGAGCAAGAGGGAAACATGGGGTCAAAATGCATCACAAATCATCTACCCTCTCTTAAAAGACACACCTCCCAACCCTGGAAGACTCACATAAGTTACAGTTTAAAACTTTTATTCACATTGCTTTAAGCACAAATAGCCAGCAGGAACAACAATATTAATGGATGATTATTTTCAAAACAGAGAAGATTCAAGAAAGTGAGTGAATGAAAAAAATCAGGCTTGCTCCCAACCTACAGTTGAGCTGAATTATACTATAATCCACCTGGGAGGCACATATTTTACAAAGCTGGACTGCTTTGGAACAATTGGGCCTCTGATGCTGAAATATCGAAATTTCATACCAACTACAAAATACAAAGCTTAGTATATACAGTAAGCAGTATATGTGTATGTATATATGTAGGCACTGAGCATTACAGCTCAAGTACCTCTCAGAGAAGACCAATATCGTTTGATCTTTTATCTGTTTCCGTTCTGTTTTTTTGTTTTACCACATATCTGTATCTAAATACTGGTCACCATAGCTAACATAAAACAGTGGTCTAAAAGTCTTTAAAAATGTCTATGAAAATGAGTGATGTTTGGATGAGAAATGGCACTTTCTGGTAAGTTACAATAAGCCCAGTGACGCATAGGTTTCCCAGTGAAGCAGGGGGAGAGGGGACAAGATCTGTACAATCACTAGTGCATATAAACACCCACACCATAGGAACATGCTGCAGCACTTGGATTTGTCTTTAAAGCTATACATTTAATCCTTATTTTTTTTCTGTCATGATTTAATGCATTACTTATGCTCTACTTATGTTCCTTCAGCAGAAGGTGAAACGGTGCATCTGAATGCCACAGAAAAAAGCTACTCACCAAGACTACAAATCACTCAGAAAACACAGTCACTTCACAACAGATGTGATGCTATGCTGTTCACAAAACAATTTCTTTTTCAGAAAAGTTATAGTCACTATATATTGCATCACCACTGTAATAGTATACATAAAGCACATATCAATATATATATAACACAAAACAGCATTAGGAATTGTAAAAAGGAATTTTTTGGTTATATAAAATAAATAATAAAATAAATAAAATAAATAAATCTTTGTGCAATGTGCTGATTCCCCAAAATAACCATTAAACCTGTTATTAGAATTTTATATTTCACATTTTTGCTTGTGACTGTAATACATTGTATCTATAAACACATTTTTCTCAGTCCAAGAAGCATTTAAAGGCATTTAATTCTGGTTTTGTGAATTTTATGCAAATCAGTTGAAAATATTATTCACTTTATGTCTCAAGTTGTGCCTTTTCTTTTATAAAACATATCAGCAGACAGAAAGTCACCCCAGATCCCCACACCTGTATAAAATGGCCAGATTTGTGAAATAATAAACGCTATTAACCCCTGTGTTATTTTGGGGGTTGAAATGACCCCAGTCCGTTTTCAAAATGAGGTTAAATTCTATAAATTCTACAATTTAGAACAGAAGAAGTGAAATACACAAGGGTTCAATAAGAAAATCTCTACTCATGAATACTCCACTTATAACCATACCCGTAGCCAGGAATGAATTTGTGTGTGCGTAGGGGGGGGGTATCCGGCAAATTTCAAGGTGGGGACAAACTTTCCTGTCTTTGCCACAGTCCCCTCAGCTGTGGTAGCTGATTTTCCTTAATAGTTATTGTTTATTAATTGTCACATACAAAAGCCCATTCTGTTGCTGTATACATGCATATTCATGCTCGTGGAAAACAATGTTTAACGGATGGCTGCACTTGTGAGGTTAGGTGTCCTCTGAGGGGGGCAGAAGACAGTGGCAGGAACTTTCTGGCTTTTCACGTCTTCCTGGCAACACTCCCGGAGAAGAAGGGATGACATCACGGGAGATCACTGCTGGATTCCTGAGAACAGACAGATAAGGGCATTGGCACTATCAATATGACTGTGGTAAATATTACACTGTCAACACTCAGAAAAAAAGCCTAAAATCCAAGTCATCCTTACTCGTGGAAATGTATCTATGTGATCCGTGTTAATCTGCTTAAATATATCCTTGAGTAGGAGGACTGAAAGTACACCACAGCACCCAGGTTTCAGACACGAGAGCAAAAGAACAGAAAAATAAGACATGACAAAGCATTTAGCCACCCTAACACCAGATTTACATGCAGAGTGCTTGCAGATAACAACTCATGAAAGGTGATCAGTGGATACTGTTCTCTGTCACAGTAACGTGTTCTATGGTGGGAGGCAGGGTGTCGAGCTGCGATCAGGCTGCAGTCAAGCTATAGTCAGTCTCTTAGCAGGCCGCTATGGGGTACAGGCACACAGGGAACGAACTGATGGTAAAGTTGAGGACGTACACTGTCATCCTCTCCCCAGTGTGGGCTATCCCACTTAGATCTGGGCTTCTGCCAAATCACTGATTGGAGATATCAATATTCTGTAGCTGCGCTTGGCAGTCACCTTAAAATGACCTCAGCCTACATATGTGACTGGTTCCTCCCAGCTTATATACAGTATGGAATAATATAGAAAAAATTGCTGGTATACCTAAACTCTGCAGGTAGGGTGCTCGAGAAAGGCTGTAACCTGGATACTCTCAGAGCATTAATTTCTGCTTCCATAGGAAAAGGTGTGAATTTTAGGCAGAAGGCGATCAAGAAAATTCAGTTGCGAACTGGGGAGATGGATAGGGTGTGGGGCAAATCCCCCTTTATTAAAAAACAAGACAAAAGAGCAGTGAACGGAATACAAAAAGAAACCAAAAGTATTTACTCTGGCTACATCATTTAAAATATTCCTACAACTGACAGTCTGCATACCTGCAGCAGCAAAATGGAGTTTCCTTTCATTCTGAATACTAAGAGAGTGAGAAAAAGACAGTGATTATAGTGCTGGTTATACATGCACACAGGTCAGGCTGCAGGTTTTTTTTCTTGTTATCTTGCAGAGGGGCACAGTTCATAGACCACACAGACGAAATTCGCTTCTTTGCTTATTTTGTCATTTCGAAGTATCAAAACATGGAACTGGCAAATTTTAAGGTGATGTTTTATTTCAAATAAGGCAAGATCAAAAAAATTAGCCAGTTCATGATCTGTATAAAAGACAAAACAATTATATTCTGCTTAAATATATTCTGAATATTTAATATTTAAAATAATGAGGGATCAAATCTCTAACATATTGGTGTTTCAATACATATAAATTCTTAACATTCCCCAAAATCAATCTATAGCATGTAGAACTTTAACACAAATCTACTGTTTTATCAGTATTTTCGTGTGTAGCTCAAAGAAAAGACGCAAATGGAGGTATTATAAATAAAAACATGGCCATCGTAACCACTTTGGCTCGTCAGAGAGCTGTGCAACCCAACCCGATGGTGGCACACATTCAACTGATGGCATACTCACCCGCTCCTGTTACAGATTAGCTGTTAAAAATAAACTGTTCCACTATCCGCACAAGCAGTGTGGCTATGTCAGATTCTGCTTCAGTTAGTTGATTAGTGCATAACATC
Organism: Mormyrus iriodes; assembly: GCA_011763525.2. NCBI lineage: Eukaryota > Metazoa > Chordata > Actinopteri > Osteoglossiformes > Mormyridae > Mormyrus > Mormyrus iriodes. The sequence continues at coordinate 10,454,505 of JAAGVU020000038.1, forward strand.
ACCCAAATGTGTCTCAGAGAAGCAAGATAAATAAACTGTGCAAATCCACTTCACCTGCCCACATGATGCTGTAAGAGTTGAGATTAGTAATGGCATGAGACCTCAGAAAACTGCATGGGTGAGACTGTGCAGCAGAACAAAGGCGCTGTGCTCTGCCTCAGCAATTTATCACAATAACAAAGAGCCTGGTGACTGCAGGAGGCTTCAATTAATGCCAAAGTTATCCATCATGCGCTGAGAGCTGGCCCAGTCTGAGTATTTCTTATACTTAGAGAAGGAGAGATCAGGCTCAGTCACGGTATGCATCTCTTATAAATACAGAACATCTCCCTAATGGGTCTGTAGCTTTTACACAGAGAGAGAAAGAGAGAGAAAGAGAGAGAGAGAGAGAAAGAGAGAGAGAGCAAGAGAGAGAGAGAGAGAGCGAGAAAGAGAGAGAGAGAAAGAGAGAGAGAGCGAGAGAGAGAGAGAGAGAGAGAGAGAGGCTCAGTCTAAACAGAATCTCTGAGAGGAGGCACTCTCAGTACATGAGAGGCTTCATAACCTCAGCTCCGTTCTGGGATATTATCTCAGGGCCTTCCCACCCCAGCACTGTTCTGTGAGATTATCTCAGGGCCTCCCTACCCCAGCTGCGTTCAGTGAGATTATCTCAGGGCCTTCCTATTACAGCTCTGTTCTGTGAGAATATCCCAGGGCCTTCCTACCCCAGTTCTGTTCTGTGAGATTAACCCAGGGACTTCCTACCCCAGCTCTGTTTCGTGAGATTAAGCCAGGACCATCTGTCCCCAGTTCTGTTTCCCCAGTTCAGGGCATCCTACCCTATACATTTTTGATCTGATGAATGCAGAGGTTATTAATACTTTAGGTTAGTTCTCACTACTTTTAGGCTTCTCCTACTTTTAAATAAGCTGAGATATTGCACAGGATTTGCTATTGGCCAATTAAGCAATATCCACAAACAACTTGCTTGATCAATCTAGTTGAGTCTGACTAACTCGACCACAGAGACCGCATGGAAGTTTACCACTGAACTATGTGATGCTTAACCGACAGGATGGAGGTTGAGGAAAGAATGGATTTATGAGTACAGGTATGCAAGAGCCTGTATCTAAGCCCCTTTTCACTCAGTTGTGGTTAAGGTGGGTGTAAAGTAAGCATGTGTGCCTAGTCTCATCTGTGCTGACTTGACAGTTTCCTATGGCATGAAAACAGCACAGACCTAAAGGAGTCCAGGATCATAGATTCCTGTGGGGCCAGCAGCATTACACATTGATATATTTCACTTATCTTTAAAAAGAAATTAAATGGAAACACTCCATTTTCAGACACCAGACATAACATTAATATAGAAGAATTTCAGAGGGATGCAAAGCATAAATTAGCAGATATACATGTATAACAAGCCCCAATACTGTTCTGAGATTAAAAGACAGAATTTTCTGAGAACAGATATACTTAATACACAGCACTCGAAAGCCAAACTAAAATATCCTGTGGAATCAGTAGACCACCTTTCTCAGGCAAACAATGGTGGCCTGCCCAGACACACAAAATCAAACTGCAATGTGACACACACAAGCTGAAGACACATCTATGCTTATATGTATAAATCAACCACAAAATCAAACAGAGCAAATACTAAGGCTCACGGAAGTCCAAAAGAGAACCAATCATGATCCAGATGTTTTTTTGTGAAAGTGTCGTACAGACAAACTCATCAGCTAGATTATGAAAGCTAAACTAAGAGGGTTTTTTTGGATATTCAAAATGCATTTGTCACCTATTCAGCAATTAGGGCTGTGAATCGATTAAAACAGTATATATCTAATTAATGGAACGGTTTTCGGTGATTAATCATGATTAATCGCACCTACCATTAAAACTTATGATCATAAATATTTCTATATTGAATCTCCAAATTAATGTAGAAACAACAAAAATGTATTACAGTATATTTGAATATTTGTTTAACAGTTTAAACTTGTGATGCACATATTATTCATTTCCAATAACGATACTACTTGTAGGCAAGTACAAGTTGAACTTCAATGCCTTCCAAAAGGCTATCTGAACACATGGCAATAAGAACACAGAGGCCATTGTATTGTAATAGGGGTGTCAAATGATTATTTTATTGCATGATTAACTCCATATATAGTCATGTTGTAATACCATGCAAAATGATAGTTTTTATTGATTTATTGTAATTTATTTATTAAATTAATTTATTCCAAAAAAGGCATCTAAATGAAGATAAAATAAGTTAGATGAAACAGTAATCACATAAAAGCATTTAACTCCACTATGTCCACCAAGAGACTGTTTTTTTTCTCAGTTTATGACATTGCTCTCAAAACAGAAGGTGACTATTTAGGAACAAAAACATTATATCGAAGTCTATAATCTATTTGGCAAATGGCACTTTGCGAGCTTGACAACCACAAAAACTTTGTTTAATAAATGAACGTATAAAAGAATAAATGATGTAGCATAATGTGTGGAATACAAAAAACACTTGAATGCTTAAATATGCATTTGCGAATAAGAATAAGTAATCTTTTTTATGAGATTAATGCACTTGCTGTTGCTGGTAAATACAGCATAAAAATAATAATAATACTGCAATAAAAATGAATCCATATTCCTTTATTTAATGGATTTATTTAGACCAAAAAACAATTTTACATACTCAGATGTTTTATTGAAATTAATGTATTATAGTATGAAGGTGAGGTACGTTAAAATTTACTCCACACTGAGGTAAAAACAACCAACGTTATATGAACAAACTTGAACACAAGGATTAACAGCACAAGAGGACTATACTTACCTGTAGGGTGGATGCTGTTGACCCACTGGTCTCCATCTAGTCTGTGTTTCTGGGCAGACTGGAATCAATATACCCAGCTCCCTTCAGCATTGGCTGCCTGATCACAAACTTGACCAGAAACAAACCGTACCAGTAGGCATCATTGGAGTTTAAGGCGGAGATCACTAGGGTTGGGTTCCTCTGAATAATGACACTTTTCCCAAAAGGAGGAACAGGATGGGCTTTGGTCGGGTTCAGTTTCCAACTCTTCCTTATGATATTCACCAAAAGACCACAGGAATAGCCTTGACCACTTGCTCTGCAGTTGACAGCTTGATGGTAACAGTAGCAGAGAGAGCAGGGCTGCCATTATCTTTGGCGACAACCACCAGCCGCTGATGGTGAGGGTCTCTGTAGCTGAAAATCCTCATTGTCCGGATCTCTCCATTATATTGGTCCAAGCTGAATAAAGTAACATCTGGTATCTGGAGAAACTGGTA
>JAAGVU020000038.1:10477556-10488581 GCA_011763525.2 Mormyrus iriodes
GTCCCGCCCCCGAGATCCATATACCCCACCGTGATTGGTAGGTTCGTTCAGCTCCGCACACAACACTGTAAAGTGCCGTACATATCAAACTCGCGGGCCGCTCTAACATTAAATTTTCATATTAAGGCGAGAGCCACAAACTATTGTCCTGCGGGCCGCGAGTTTGAGACCCCTGCTTTAGGGGGTATATACCAGCAGGGCATTCGTCATACTGCGTCATCACAGACCCACGAGTGCCTCTGTACAATGACATCTGCCGTGATTTTACAAGCCGTGATTATTTTGCAATATATTTAGTGTAGATTTATGTCTGTCACACTTGTGCTGCCCTGAACTCATATACTTACCTACAAGTCAGACAAAATCCATTCTAGATGGGAATCTGGCATTGCTCTACTGAATCGTTAAAATTATCTAATGTACGAAACTGAAATGAGACATGTACAGGCTCTCCCCTCCAAATTATGTCAGTGTGCCGTCCCCAATACCCTGACATGCATGCATGCAGTCACTCTAACCAGAACCCTACACCTTTTTGCTTGCAGAAGTAAAAATACACGCTTTAATCTATGCAGGCGACAAAAACGTTACTTAGACATTGTTTAATTGATGTACAGCACTTTGGACAAAAGCAAATAAGGAAAGTAGCACATTACAAGCTTATGGCTATCAAGGAGGCCTAAACACAAACTTTACTACATTTCAAATATTAACAAAAACATAAACAACATTAACGATGTCATGTGAATAACACAAACCTTTATTACTGTTATTCCGTACTGGCAGCTGAATATCTTTGTTTCAACATGGGCACCACTTTAAAGGGTGTCAGGGATGCCATATGCCCCCTGCCAACTGGCTACACATCAGTGACGTTGTCGTGTCTGACCTGTGATGTGAGAGCCTCCTCAGAGCTGAGAATACCTGAAGCCATACTGCAAACAAGCCACAGAGATATCCACAAATAGCAAGTAACAAAGGAACCTTATTTAGCTGATTATTTTAGACTATTGTAGTCTGATCTGTCACAATCAGGACAATGTACATTATTATAGTCACTGTAAGAAGCAGCAGTGCTAGCGAGTGTTGATTTTTAGAAATCCATTACATTATTTGACACTTTTATAACAGAACATATATTAGCATCCATACAAAATATGCACATACAAGGCAGCTCACTGCATATCACAGAAAAAAAAAAAACGAGACAGTTCACGGTAACCTCCAAACCATCTCCTTTAATACTACATGTTAAGGAAAGTAACCATGAGCAGTCACATAACACAGCATCAGCTCCTTAAATCATTTGTTTAAAACAATCACAGATGCCCCTTTTGCCTCAAAGTTGGATGTGATTGTAGTCTTCTTCCCAAAGGTAGAGAATGAGCTGTGGGCATGTAGGTCGCTGTGGGGGGTACCAGGGATGTAAACATTATGCTGATAGTCAGGTAACATGTGGGCTGTATATGGTGCTTCTAAACGCTGGACCTGGGTGCTGCTGGAGAGGGCACTGGGCACTAGTGATGTCACAGGGTCTGCTGTACAAAGAAAAAGATGGCTCAACGGGACCCAACAAGTGGAGGTATGCGATATATTTCAGTTTACACACATCATATTCTCGTTTCAAAGAAACAGTGTGGTTTTGGTGAGTTAATCTGCTATGACTGAGGAATACAAATATCTATATTCCTTAACCCAGTCCTGAATAAATGGCAATTTCACATCCCATCTTCGAATTGGTGTTTTTTTTTTTTTTTCACCGACTCTTTGTTATGTCTCTCCTTGGAATAGCATGGTCAGAATCAGAATCAGTGTATTTGCCAAGTGCACAGAGTACATGGGAATTAAAGCTGATGATACAACACAGTAGAAATAAAGAATTAGAATTAAAAGGTTAAAAATAGGTCATCAAAGGGTAAAAAAAGACAATAAATAAAACAGCAACAACAATAAACAGAAAAACGGCAACAAGGATTAGAACAGAAAAACGAGATTAATGGTATGAATGCAGCATAGTCTATTGTAGTGTTATGAATGCAGCACAGTCTATTGTAGTGTTATGAATGCAGCACAGTCTATTGTAGTGTTATGAATGCAGCACAGTCTATTGTAGTGTTATGAATGCAGCATAGTCTATTGTAGTGTTATGAATGCAGCACAGTCTATTGTAGTGTTATGAATGCAGCACAGTCTATTGTAGTGTTATGAATGCAGCACAGTCTATTGTAGTCTTCTTCATCAGAATATTGAGAAGGTTTGAATCATGAGGTGCCATGATTATGTCAGAAGATAACCTTGGTGCACAAGGCAGGTCATAATTATACTGCAGAATGCAACAGGCTGCAAGAGGAATGCATAGTAAAAACACCAAATATGCCTACATTTTGCCATGCAACCAAATATGAGAGAATAAGAGACTATTTGGAGATGCGACATACCATGCAGCTGAGTCCCCCATGACCAGGAGTGGTTGGTGACGTGGTCAACAAATGTTCCCGGATCCTTCTGCATCAGAATTCTGTCTCTGTCAACTGAGCTGTATCTAGTGAGCAGAAATGCAAATGATAACACATAGATCGGTTGGAAAATGTGCTTTTTACCATCCACCTTCAGTAATTGCTTATGTCGTACAGGGGCATGGTCAATTTGGAGCTCATCCTAGGAAGCGCAGGGCCCAAGCGCACCCAAGACAGCAGTCCGATCTGGCACAAGTCAAACAAAGAGTGAAATGCAATTTGAAGACAACCTATAAGCCTTTGGACGAGGGAGAGATAGACAGCCTGGGGGAATCCCCATACGAACACAAGGAGAACATGCAAACATACACAGAGTCAGGAATGGGATTTGAACCCCAAACCTGGTGGTGTGAGGCAACAGTGCTTTACCTTTTAGCCTGCTTACCGTTTCAAAATAATGTTCGGCTGATCTGAAGACAGAGAACAATCCATGTTCAGTTGCTTAAACTGCAATGAAAGCATTAAGATTTATTTTAATAAGTAAAACCAAGAAATGATCTAAATTCAGTTCTATAGCTGAATTTTACATCCAGTTGTAGGATTATCATGTAAACATAAGGGCACTTGCACTGAAACAGCAAGCTGTTACTACAAATAACAAATCTGAAACCGGCAAATGCAGTGCTTATTGATGTAATACACCTGGCCACTTGGGGTGGCACATAAGACTATGCAGAGCAACCTGGATTATGCTACTGCTGGGGCCTGTATCATGAAGCTGGACTTCTTACTTAGCAGTAACAGGCTAAGGCTCATTTTCCAAGGTGACGCAATTTATTTTCCAATAAGTTAAAACATCACGTAATAAAGAATCAACACATTAATCCACATAGAACACAGAAGGAATGAAACCATTACATTAAAAGAAATGCACCATACTTGTCTCATATCATAACGCTAGTCTTGTGTTGATTTCAAATAACGTAGCCTCGCTTGTATATTCTTCTTTTGTTTATTCCAAGGCAAATGCAAGCTAAACACATCCAAACGCCTTCCCTTTCCAGAATACTAAATACAAGAGAAGCGCATTACATTCGCGGAGAGAAAATATTCCTCTGGGAGCATGCAAGAAAACAGTGTTCATTACTTATTAATAGGCCTACTAGGTATTTAAAAACCTCTCTAATGGATGCCCTGAAGTTCGATCTAACACATCCAGATGCCGTCTTCCACAATCGGGCGACGAGCAAATGGTTAATGATCCTATTTTAAAGTTCGCCTGAGGAAAATTAATGTATTTATGATCTGACGGCTCCACCTAGCGAGTAGCAGTTTTAAGTGGTAGTGATTTTCAAACACATTTTAGATATTTCCCGATCCACTTCATATCCATATTCGATTCATTCACTAAACTTACTTATATTAGCCGATTACGAGTCAATATCGGATCGTTAATTATTGAAATACATATACAATAGGCACCGGTGCATTCTTCGTCTGAGTAAGCCTCGCAATTTCTCAGTAATCTTCTTTATAATGTTTCTGCAAGTGCCTAAAGAGATTCATTGTACTGAACCATGCTGTTGCTACCTCCTCTCTAAAGGATGGCATTACAAACATCGCAGGTAACTGTTTGTCTACTTTGAGTTTCCAACTTTAAGAATTTCCACACGGCTGATATTTCAATAGTTTGCAGTGTGAAGCCACGCGCCTCGACGCCCAGCACTCCTGTAGCATGTGACGGAACCTCATAATTACGGATGTGAAGTTCGGTTCCACTTACAGAATCGATTCTATCCAACTGTTCGTTTAAATGAATCACAAAATACTACGTAAAATGTAGGCCTAATGTTAGGCTATAAACTATTCATACTACATAGACCTATACTAAAATAAATGCTACATATAAACAAAGTCAATAACTATAGATTTGGTTACTGTAGCATTAATTAATAGTAGGCTTATCTATCTCTTAACTGAGCAAATTACATTTACGCACCGACTGGCGCAAAACAACTTTTTGGTTCAAAGGCCTATAGACTATATAACAGACTGCAGGCAAACGTCGTTACCGTATAGGTTGATTCTGTTCCTTTGTTAAAAGTTTTCCAGCCCAGTTCTGGACAGTCATCTCCTTTCTCATTGTTCTTGGTCTGGGTCAGACTACCAGCTTTTAGAAACATGAAATCGCTGCTGGCCGAGCCAGGGGTCAAACACACTTGCAAACAGGACGCGTGGGGATGAGCGCAGCTACTTTTTAGTTCACCAAACCCGGTGGATGCTGTGGTTCTCGCAGATACCGGTTTCCGCAGGTTGGAGTCTCTGGACCTGACCCCGCCGCATGAGCCCCAGGTGGGGTCGCGGCTTTCAGTGGAGCGTTTGATCCGATATCCTTTAATGGAGTTTAGGACGGTTATAGCCACAAGTAATACTAATGAAATGGCGCCAGAGGAAACGATCACGTACAGAATAAGACTAGAGGCTGGTGCGGGAGCCACATAGAGGTCGTCCAGATCAGACAGGGATTCTGGCACGCTGTCGACCACTGACACGATCATTGAAATTGTAGCCGAGAGGACTGGTTGACCGTTATCCTTGACTGAAATTATTAGTCTTTGTCTTCTGGCGTCTTTGTCTGTCAGTCTTCGAATTGTCCTAATTTCCCCTGTATACAGGGCAAGACTAAACAATGTTGGGTCTGTCGCCTGTATAAGCTGGTGGGAGAGACGCGAATTCTGCCCAGCATCCGCGTCTGTCGCGATAATTTTCCCCACCAGATAGCCCGCATCTGCTGACCTGGGTACAGTCTCAGTGGCGAACGTGCCATTCGTGGGCAAGGGATATATGATGACCGGTGTGTTGTCATTTTGATCCAAAACAATCACGTTGACCATGACGTTGCTACTCAAAGGTGGCAGCCCAGCATCCTGGACCTGAACTTGAATCTGAAACTTTCTGAATTGCTCAAAGTCGAAGGAGCGCAATGCATACAGGTCTCCATTGGCTGAGTTAATTGAAATATAAGTGGACACGGGCATACCTTGAATCTGGCCCCCCAAAATAAAGTAGGACAAACAAGCATTATGGTCCCAGTCAGGATCAACTGCTGTCACTGTGAATATGGAAACTCCCGGGGCATTATTCTCAGTGACATAGACCGTGTATGACTGGCGCGCAAAGACGGGAGCATTGTCGTTGATGTCAGAGACCTGAATTGAGATTCTCCTTGTTGTAGAGAGAGATGGTGTGCCCAGATCCCTAGCGCCAAGCGTAATGTTGTATTCGGGCACACTTTCCCTGTCGAGGAAATCGCTCGTAATCAGTGTGTAGTAATTTTTATAGGAGCCGAGAAGTTCAAAAGGTGTATTTTTGGGAATCTGGCAAATCACATTCCCATTTTCACCAGCGTCACGGTCCATGACACTAATTACAGCTATGACCGTCCCGGGAGATGCATCCTCTGGAACGCTCAAAGAGACTGAAGTAAGAAAAACATCTGGATGATTGTCGTTTACATCTAAAACATCGACGAATACTGTGCAGTACACGGCGACTGCCGACGGACCCCTGTCTTTAGCTTGGACATGTATTTCGTACATTTTGGCCTTTTCATAATCTAAAACCCCTTTTATTCTGATTTCACCTGTGGAAGAGTCCATCTCGAATAAATCACGCACTTTTAAAGGCGAGTGCCCACTGAAAGAATAAGAAATGTCCGCGTTGGAACCTTCGTCTAAATCTGAAGCGTTAAGCTTAATGACAATTGTGCCCTGCGGTGAATTCTCCAGCAACTTCACCCGGTAGACAGAATGATCAAAGACAGGAACATTGTCATTGACATCTAGCACAAAGACTGTGATTTGAATGGTACCAGATTTCTCAGGGGTGCCCCCGTCCACTGCTGTCAACACCATTTGGTGCATCGTCTGCTTCTCCCTGTCCAGTGGACTATCCAGTACTAGTTCCACAAACTTGGTACCATCGCTGCGTGTCAGCACCTCCAGCGCAAAATGCTCGTTAAGGCTGAGTAGATAGGTGTTCAGAGAGTTTACGCCAACGTCCATGTCCTGTGCGCTTTCCAGTGGGAATCGGGAGCCAGTGACAGACGACTCGGGTATCTCCAGTGTTAATTCGCTCTCAGGGAATCTGGGTACGTTGTCGTTCACATCCAGAACTTCCACTTCAATCCTATAGAGTTCAAAAGGATTTTCAATGACGACCTGTAAATGGAAAAAACAAGTCGGGTTTTGCTCACACATTTCCTCTCGGTCTATCTTTTCATTTACAAATAAAACTCCATTTTCCAAACTGACTGCTAAATACTGCTTTTTAATACTAGAAACTATTCTAAATCTCCGTAAGGATAGCACAGCAATTTTCAAGCCCAGGTCCTCGGTGATATTTCCAACAAAAGTTCCGCGCTCCTGCTCTTCTGGCGTGGTGTACCGTATCTGCACCAATGCTGAGTCCAAAACACCGAGGTACGGAGCCAAAGTTAGCAATAGAAATGTCCACCTTCCAGATATTCTTTGGTCCATGTCAGTGTCATGCAGTGCGCTGATTGCCATCCAGTGACACGACCAACTTCCTCGATCTTCTGAAAGCAGGAAGAAATATCTGGCGCACAAAGATCACAAGGAATTATACGTCAACATAAAATGTGTAAAAGTAAAATCCTTTTCAGAGGGTGTGCGTGTATGACGGAATGTGTGCCTGTGATTTTATCGTGCGGCTCTTTCAGATGACGCAACAAATTAAGAGTACAAGTTTATGAACAGGGAGGGGGTGGGCCGTCTCAGTGATGCGTGATCACATAAGCGCTTTATCCATAATTACACTGCAGCTTTAATCTTTCCATACTTAAAATGACAAGCAAGCAGGAGACCGAAACCAGAATACACATGTAAGTCTTGGGATCCGGAAAGCCCATCGTGTGAGTGTCACTGAAATCGGCTAAGCTTTCTGAAATAAATTTGAAAAGTACATAAACGCTTCACAACAATTAACAATGAATATAACTTTCTTGTTAAAAAAACAAACAAAAAAAGAAACAATAGCCTCAATATACCACTTAACCATCCCAAATGTAATCCTTTGGTCCAAATAACCAGAGCACATAATACGCTGGCAGATGGGAGACTTCCAGTGGGTTTTCAGCCTTTTTTATTAACCGATTGGGGATTGGGAAGCTGCAGCCAGCAGTGAGCACAATAAAAGGCAGCAAATGATCTGAAAATAATCCCGAAACATTAACAGAACAAGCTACGTCCATAAGCATTCCAAATATTCAAAGCGCGTCATGTCTAAATTGGGAAGTAATCTCCATTTTCTTGCATTGCTGGATTAAAACAAGGGTAAATATGACATGTCAGCAATTCCTGTAATATTTAGATACCGTAGACCTTGAACTGACTTGTTTAAAACTATCGATATGAGCAAATGGTAATGTGCAAAATCCTAGCGTGTTAAACAGGACAGCCATTTAGTAGTACGGAATAAATTTTATTTCGTTCATATTTTTTTCCCCAAATATATAAATATATATAAATAAAGTGGTTATAATCTTCATTTAATAAACGTGTTCGATACTCATTGTGGAATTTCTTGTCATAAAACGTGGTTTTCATGACAGGCATGAAGCTTACTTACGTCATAGAAAATAAATTATACATGTGACGCTATTATATTAATATTAAAGGTACAACTATATGAAGAGAACTTGTACTTGTGAAATACCACAAAATCGATTGCGCAAAAACTGGTAATTCGGCCGAATGCTAATTCCCAAATTAGCCAGTAGGTGGAGACAGAGACCACATGAGGTGGGGCCTGCACCTGGAGCCGCACTATTTGTTATAAATATTCATCTTTCCTAAAAGTATAAATATTCCTCCCACTGGCAGTTCAGAGATATGACAAAGGCGCTTTATCCAGGACAGCGTTCCCTCATACTATTCAGCAGGTGAATGTTAGGCTACTTTGGGCCACAATCGGGGGGCACACCCCCTTCATAAGAATGATAGGGGGCCCAGAGTAGCATGAAGCCTGGCATCTTATGATGCAAATACTCATGTGCATAAATAATGTGGTAAAGCACAAACCGAGCATGTAATCATACCGTCATCTACTCATTTCCAGAATAAGACCAGCATTGCAAGTGGGTCAGTATAGCACCACAGGCTGAAGAACAGAATTTTGCCTGCAGGTTAATCTGTTTTGCGTTGTTTGTCTTTGTGTTTCTCAAATGATCTGACCCCCCCCCTTATAACTATATCATTGGGGCAGGGGCATTTCTATTCTGACACAGCATTAACACTACAGACAAGCCTATGGGCTAAGGGTCAAAGGTCATTCTACTTTCTCTTGACACACCCCTCAGTACTGATATCACAGACTGAGGTCAAAGGAATGGGGAAACAGACAATTAACAGTAAATATAAACAAAATTAAGAATTGATTTAGTTTTATTTTAGGATATTTACCATTGTGATGTGTCATTTATCAGTTGTACGTCTGTTTGCATTCAGTTAACAGTCACCCATCATTAGTCACCAGTCATTAACATCAGCTGGAAATGCTCTGTTTGTCGGCTTCTATGCATTTTAGAAGCCGAATGGCAACAATGCCATGAGAACTTAAAACTTCAAGGTTAAAATATTTTCAATGCAGTTTCGATATTGAAACTGGGGGGGGGTGTGTGTGCACACCATAATAATTTAAATTTAAAGGTGGGTTTACTGGGGGGGACATGTGTCCCTCCCCTTCCTAAGCCCATGAGTGAAGAATCCAGGTGAACTTGGAGCTTCAAGAAGTGCGAGGCACGATCACACAAAGGAAAAACAATTGTGACCTTTAGGCTAATACGTTCAGTTCCCACCCCCTGCAGTGTCTGTATGGAGTTTTTATGTTTCTCCCCATGTGAGCACAGATCTTCATTTGGTAGCCTAGACGCACAGGCCTCTACTTCAATCAAAAAACACAGGGTGCATTTGTGTCTCAGAATTGTGTGTGTGTGTGTGCGTGTATATGCCCCTACCGTGTGTTCTGTGCTTTCTGATATCCATGTTCATTTAAATCCTGTGTTGGATAGGTAGTTGGAGGATGGATGGATGGATTGGTGGATGAACTGCAACTGCACAAGGAAGTCTCTTGTCTCTTGTTTGTCCAAGAGACTTCCAGTAAGACTGTCAGAAAACTGTAAGAAGCGAGAGAACAGGAGAAATTTGCTGTGCAAGAAACAGACTAAGCTCATTGCTGGAATGGGGACAGTAGTGGTGTAGGACTCTGGGGACAAACTCACTCATAGGCTACTTCAGCAAATGCTGCCTGACCATAAAATGCTGACATTCTTGGACTAGAGCATGAATGCCAGCTGATGGGTTGGACTGAAGTTGAGGGTTAGTGTAGAGCAGCTTCACAAACATGTACATAATAATGGCAAAAATGTTTACATTATTAGAGAATGTCAACCGGTGGAGGTGAGAGGCTTGTGTGATTGTGCGTATAGAATTGCCCAGACAAAAGGACGTTCACGTCTATAACATCCCAGTCCAGGTGATTCTATGTTATTAACAAGTTTGAGTGTTTCACAGTGAAGCCATCACCACAGACCGTTTCAGTCAGGAGCCGGGTTTGCAGACAGACTAACACAGATCTTCAGCAAACAGTCAAGCTGATGTGTAAGGGTATATGGGAAAGTCTCTGAGTATGTAATTTATGCCTGTGAGTTTTCTATGAATGTGCACGAATGTGTATGTATTCCTAACCCTATCGACACTAGATAATAAAACAGGCTAAATTCAGTTTTAAAAAGTAAGAAAACTTCAAAAGTACTTCTCATGTTTTTCAGTGTTGTTGGGGTTGAGTCAAGAAACAAGGAACCGTAAATCGCTTTGACGTTAAGGTGCAGGTCCCACAATGACAGGCAAATAAGTATATTTGTGCATGTGTCTTCTACTGTGTTTTTTGGCTTGTACGTTACTCCACTGTTCCTTGCCAGTATGAGCGTCTCCTTTAAGGAACAAGTTAGATGTCTTTGGCAGTGAAGGCTCCACATTTGCATTGTACAAATACTGTGGAAAGGCCATATGAGTCAGTGTTGACTGAAGAGGAGGAATCTGAGTGCCCGTAGTGGCCAGGGGGCTGTTTACTCTGAGGTCCCAGTGAGAGGAGAGTGCTTCCCCAGATGCAGGAATCACAAACCATACACTGTTCAGGGCAACACAACCAAAGGAGGTTCAGGGATCACTGGGATTGTCACAGAATGCTGAGCCCAGTGATTGCTGTAAGACACATTACAGTAACTGTGCAAAGGAGTGTGGTGCAGAATTTGCCAAGCAGTGGCGGCTGCAAGAGCATAGTGAGCAAACTGCAGCGATGACTGTATGCGTGTGTCTCAATTACATTGTATTTGCGACAGTGAGAGTCTGGAGATCACACTGCAGTTATAACAGCGGTTAGAGATTACACTGCAGTGGTAACTGTACGAGTTATAGAGATTACACTGCAGTGGTAACTGTACGAGTTATAGAGATTACACTGCAGTGGTAACTGTACGAGTTATAGAGAT
>JAAGVU020000038.1:10493127-10503513 GCA_011763525.2 Mormyrus iriodes
GGGGGTGGATTTACTCCAGTCAGGAAGGAGGGAGAGGGACCAGTTTTACAACAGAGAGAGAGACACGCACACACATTCAGGTCTGCACTTGCTATCGCATCAGTAGCCAAAGTCAGTTCAGGAGAAGTCAGAGAGTAAGTAAATCTTGCAGCTATACTCACCGTCACAGGAAATGACCTGCAATGCAAATTAACACATAAACACATGGTACGCAGGCACTAGAAGCTGTGTGTGTGTGCACGATTAGCCAGAGAAAGAAAGCACTCTGCTTTCAATAAAGAGACTCAATCAAGAGGCATGACATCAGCGGCCCAACTCCAGGGAGCATTGCGCAATGAACAAAGCCATGTGTGTGTATGTGTGTGAGAGAATGCGTGACAGCAGTACTGGAGGCTGAATGTGTGCATGTCAGTACATGATTTGAAGTATATATCTGTTGGTGCATACGTTCATATTTCTGTGCATACGTGCATTTTAACTACTGGAGCAATTAATGATATTGGGGGATGGGATCAACAATTAAAGGACACCCACTGAGCTACTAACACTGCAGCCAAACGACACCTCGAACGAGTGGCAGGCTCTAAGTATATGATGCTCTCAACTTCTTAATACGCTTTAACCCTGGTGCATTTTACTTCTTCCGTTCTAAATTCTAGAATCTACAGAATTTATCCCCATTTTGAAAATGAACCGAGGTCACTTCAACCCCAAAAATAACACAGGGGTTAAGCGGATATATATTCTAAACTATAGACCATGGTGAATTTCTGAAATGGCAAGATTCTGACCAAAGGGATACACTAACCGTATAAACAGCTGACACTGTGAGACTTTGACTACGGTAAAACAATGTCAGAATAACCTACTGGCATTGTGGGATTTTGAATATGGTGAAACGATGACAGCATGAACTGCTAGAATGGTGATATTTTGATTATGGTGAATTACTGGCAGTATAAATCACTGACACAGTGAGAATTAAGTCACCAGTTTCAGTGTTACATCTGTCATCTTGAAATTGGGGCCCATTTGTTGTTTTCACAGTGTTAGAGGGAGGTAGACTGTAGCCATAGGATCATAAAATAAAAATGTGCTGCTCCAGAGAGACTCAGTGTAAACTGATTTATGGAACAGAGAGAAGGTACTGCATGTGTGGGACCATACACATTCTCTCTCTCATACGATCTCAGCTCCATCTACACGGTACTACGTCCACCCCACACTGTCCTTACCCTCCTCTATTTCTCTCTCTTTCTCTTGTAGAAATACTGGGAATATAGATAGGTTGCCCTTCAGGGACACCTGTTGTTATCTACAGACACCGTTATTTTTTCATAGTGGTGCACAGAGAAGTCTATAGGGCTGTAAGAAGCAGTTTTCTAGGATACAGGTTAGCTATCGTAGTAAATCAGGTGGTTATGTTAATGAAAGAGGACATGAAGGGGTCCAGCTGTGCCAAACCTGATGATTCCTTGTCAGTGTGCTGACTAACCCCCCCCCCCCCTCCACACACACATATGGAATGCATTAGGACAATAAATGTTCCTAATAAAAACTAGGCTGACGTTCCAGCTGATGGTGCACATCGGTGCTCCACATAAATTTATACAATATTTGTCTTAGAGATGGTGGCTTTGTGGCACTGGTGGGACTTACGTTGCCTCCAAAAGTTGGAGAAATAATATAAGTCTGCCATAGGAGAAACGTTAAACTGATTGGGAAGACAAGAGACTGCTGATTGGCTGAGGATGGAGGCGGGACTTATGCTTGTTCCTTTGCGTCTAGCATCAACAAACAACCTCGCTTTGCTTTCAGTAAGCCCTCATTCATCCAGTCTCCTCGCCATGGGGAGACATTCCTGGAATTATGCCTCCTTGGACGAAATGGAGAAAAATTCCTTTGTGTTTTTCCATGAAAAAAGTGTCTATAATAATCACCCATCTGACCAGACAAAAGAGGGAATGATCAAGGGAGACTTAGGTAGAGCAGTGAAGAGTGAGACAAAAATCAGGAGGGAATACAGGAGTGAAGGATGAGGGTGATTAGGAGTGCAAAGTAAAGCCCACTCAGACCATGATTCACTACTCCTGATTTTTGCCCATACAAATCCAAAAGTTGTTTTCTTCATGTATAAACTTATCAAATGCAGAAGTACGACTAATGAGACCTTATATTTTTTCTCTCGCTTTCTCCACAACTTTTCATGGGGCAGCTCATCATATGATGAGGTATAACGGAGAGTACAAATTATCATGCATGCGGTGTGCAAAGCATCTTGAATCCGCACCAAGTAATTCTTAGACAGATTGAAGTGTAAACATGCCTGCTGTTTCTGAAGACTGGACAAAATAAGCATCACGCCAAAGGATGGAGCTGCAACACAGGTTCTTACAAATTCAGTTTGAAGAAAATTTGTAGAAAAACAGCACGTTTCTTGCAAAACATAAAAGTCAAAAGTGGAGTAGGAGAGACATGTATGGAGTTAAAGAAAAAATATGTAAGAACTGGGTGATCCCCATAGATCTGTCTTTGTCTTGTCCTAATCTGTTTTTGGAAAGTAAAATGACTTTGGGAAAATGTGGAGTAAAATTACCAAAACAGCCCCTCACATCAATACCTGGAATAATTATAAATAATTACAAAAATGTTTAAAGGCTTTTAACACCCTAAATATGGACTTCTACTGATTTCATTTAATGAAGAATAATCACCAATATCTTTTAAATGTTGATGTTTAAGCATAAAAGTACAAGAGCGTAAACCTTCTAGTAAAAAAAGTAAAACATGCTTTTCTTTATTTCCTCGAAATTAAAAAACAGGAAAGTTCTGAAACTCTTACGCCAGATAACTTCTTCAGAGTCACACATTTGAATTTACATTAAAAATTCTGCTGCTGTTTTGGTTTCTGTATTTTTTTCCCCCCAAATGAGAACATTTTGACTTCCTGGGGTGCACAAATCTTCCAGCTAGTGTCTTTCCATACCTGTCACGTGACGCTTCTCCAGCAAGTCAAGGTTCTGTCTCCAGGCTCTCAGTTTTCTTTTCCAGCCTTCCTGTGACCTGTTCCTTACATACTGTGAACCATACAGAACAACAGCTCTTTCCCCAGGGCAGCCAGGTTGATAAGGTGTGTATCATAGAAGAAGCATACAGAGACAGATAAGTAAAATAAAATAGAAAGTGGAAAGGACAATTAGATTGATCATTTTAATTAAAATTAGATCACTTCTAATTAGAACACCTTTTTGTGTGAATTCTTAGTAAAATTTTAGTTTTATAAAACATTGTTCTTTACAGAATTTCACAGTAGGCCTACATACTTGGGCTGTCTGTGGTTATTATTATTAACGTTAACAACTATAACAACAACATTATAATAATAATTGTTTGTTGTTCCAATTGCAGCCTAAAGTGCAAAGGATATCCTGGAATGGCACCACCTTGTGGACAATTTAAATATGACAATTTGGAAAAAGGCAGTGCTTCGTCCCTGGATGAAGAATCTCATTCACAGCTTTGTAATGCAGTTAGAGGGAAACAGTGGTCCCTACAAGGCAGCCCATAATATACACTATGCACACAGCTTGTCGTTACCTGTCTCGGGGCAGAAGGCCTCGATGGAACTGTGACCCCATTCTGACCCCTGGGTTAACACTGCAGCAAGTGCCAAAATGTGAAATGGAAGCTGTGGGCTAAGCCCAGTAGAGTCTGAAAGAAACATAAAATCTAAAACCTGCTGACAGAAGACAGAGACACACAACACACACATACAGGGAGAGGCAGACGGAGATAATGTCCCAGGTTGCCTCGCCGGCTGGTTGTCTGCGGGTCAGTAGCGGTAAGGGGGCGCGGACCGGGCGGCTCTGTCGAATTCCCCAGGAAATGTTCGTTTTGGATCCCTCTTTATACTTGCATACCTCCCTCACGCCCTCTCCTTCCTGCCCGTTCATTCTTGCACTTTCTTCATTCTCCCCCTCCCTAAATTCTTTGGGATTAGAATGAATCCCTCTCACTGAATTAACTGGTGTTGGACTTTCTTGTGCGCTTGGAGAGTCGGTTAAAAGCTAACTTCTCTTTCCCTACGCCTGTGACAATCTCCATGCACGCTGACCTTTGTGCATAGGGAAAGTCGCCTTGTGCACGGTCGCATGCCGTCTCGCAGCTGAGGAATGACTGCGAGGAAGCGCCAGCCCTCGCTGTGAGCGTTTCTGTCTCTCAGGTGTCAGACTACACCCGCAGGACCCTGTGCGTGTCAACAACTAGGAAACATGGCAAACAAGAATCACCGCTACTCCATGGGGACGGCTGAGCGCGTCTCCTCGCCCCCCCCCCCTTTCCCTTTGTTGCAGCCTGTTACCCTAACAATAGTGGCGTCCGTGGCCACACAGCATCACACACTGATTGACTAATCTCATTTGGATCCGGAAAATGTGCATGTGTGCCTAGGGGAGGTTGCGGGGGTAGGAGGAAGGAGGACTGATCTGCTGCTGTTCAAATGTTGTTCTTTTTCCCGGACTGAAATCCTTCAGTGGTCGTTTTTTTTTTTTGCTAAGGAAGAAAATCAAAGTGAAAAAGGTTGTATGAAATCGAGAAAACTTTTAAACAATGCAAAGTCAAACAGGTAACAGGGGAGACGCATTCGCTTTTAATTTACATGTCGAACAGAACAGAGCCCAAAGAGACAGACAGAGACGAGGCAGGTTTTGAGGTCGACTTGTCAGTGCGATCTCGTTTTCTCCGCAAACTGGGACCGACGACCCAAGCTCACCTCGACTAGAAACAACGAGACCAACTGCACTCTGCGACGTCCTGACTTGGCTTTTGGTATAAATGCAAAGTTCAAAAAAGATCGGATTGCATTTTTTCCTAAAAAAAAAAAATTGAGGGTGATGTCATCTGGCTGTGCTGGGGCTGGTATTGTGTGCGGGCTCCGTGCAGACTACCGTTGCGAGGCGAGCGGCTGGACGAGCCGAGTTGTCCGTGAACCAGGTGCGTGTGTATGGCCGTGACTCTCCTGCCCTGTCGCTGGCGGTCCCCGGCTGTCATCGCTTTTCCCACATCGCCTCTAGAAGCGCATCGCCGGATCGCCCCCCTCTCGCAGCTGTCCATGCTGTAATTCTTTACATTTACGCGTCATTGTCCCCCAACCTACGGACTCCGCGACCCATCTGAGAGGATTAGTCATGACAGAAGCCGGCCGGCAGCACCTGATGCCCGCGGAGCTGCTGTCACCCCGCCGCCCTGGTTTCCGTCTTGCCCAGGTGCCCTGCCTCCCGCGGGAACTGTCTTCGCACCTTTGGCACTAGCGCCCGCTTTTCCTACCTCTGCCCTAAACGGTCCCACCTCCCTAGGATTAGATGTTCAGGTCCGACTTCTCTACCGGTGCTCCCTGCAGACCCAGTGTGGATCCGCTTGTTTCCTCCAGCAGAGACCTGGCGGTTCCTTTCTAATCTCACTGATTTCTGAGAGAAATAACATAAAAAAATTGTGGAGCAGAAAAATCAATGATGAAATGAAGTAGTCGGAATCAAGCAGAGGACCTTTTCCCGTCTTTTGGTGGAAGCGCTTAGTGCACTGATGTGTGCTGGGCAACTTTTACGGTTCGCAGCTCTGGGAAAACATGAGTCTGAGCCGCGTCTGGATTTAATATGAACGGAATACGTGGACAGGAATCGTGATTTCGAAGGACGGAGACCTTTTCATGCATGCACTTCTAAAGTAACATTGATTTTCATCTGTAGCTTCAGTGGTCAGAAAAAAAACAGGAGCCGATTAAAAGGTGCCCCTCCTGTACAGGGATCCAAGCACCGGGTTGCGCTCATCCTAGAGCCCCCAGGTACTAGGTGGAAAGCACAGTTATTCTCAACGGATTACAAACCCACGTAATCCCCGTCGACATCCGGGGATCCGACCGCGGCTGGACGCGGTTCTGTCCCCGGGAGAGCGATGCGGTACCTTCTTTGTGCTGCAGCTGTCTTGTGAGTATATTTGGTTTAAAACTGCATGTGTTTGACCAGACTGGGCTTTACCAGTCTGCATGCCACTAAACGGTGGCGGCACCAGTTCCCGTCTCCGTCTCCAGTTGTGAGAGCAGCAGGTGCTTGTGTTCAGACACGCACAGCAGGTGGTAGGTGTCCCATGAAACTGTGATTCTGCTGCTGTTGAAGAACCTGTGTTTACATCACAAAAAGAAATAAACTGAATTTCCACATTTTTATTTAACGGTTCATCTGAAGGGCAACTCAAAACGTATTTAAAATGTTCTATTAATTTATCCATATCCACAGCTGAAAAAAACTCAGTAAAGTTTTTTAAAGGCACCTACTCTGGGATGAGCAGTGATACCTGCTGGGTTTATAGAGCACAGATCAGATGGCATCTTCTGAGAGCTGATCTGAGGCCACAGGAAAGGCTGTAGACCTACTCTGGGGTAACGGATGAAGGAGTCAGAGGTCAGCAGTCAGCATGATGAACAGGGCTGGAGGCCTCCTGGGAGTGTAGCTAGGCTTGAGGGCATGAGGCCATGGGGAGGCCAGAGGTCGACCTGTCATGACCACAGTGCTGTTCCTCTGTGAAAATTGTCTAACCTAAATAATTTAGAACACTGAGCCTGTAACAAAAGGGTAAGTGAAAACTGTAAGCCATTGACAAGTGGATGAAGTGGCCTGCAAGCCAACTAAGACAGAAGAGTGTGTTGGTCCAGATGAGTGTGAAAATGGATGTGGTGCCCATTCTCCCATAATGCTCTACTTCAACAGAGACTCAACACAGCTGTGACCTCTATTGCCCTCTCCTCCTCCCCCAACTGTTGCTACATCTTTCTGTGACTTGGCCCAGTAAGGGCAGGGATCCAAGCCCCTCCTACAGCCACAAGGGATTGGGGCACCTGACAGTGGGTGGGGTTGGGTGGGGAGGGGTGCGGTAGAGAAGGGGGGGAGCATAGCCAAACACACTTCCCTGTAATGCTGCACACAGATATGTATCATTAAAGTGTAGAGCAGCTCTGGATCTGCTGGACCTCTCCTTACCTCCTAGGACAGGAGGTAAGGAGGGTGTGTGGGCTGGTAATGCTGATGTTTCCATTACAGGTCTGATGCCTCGTTATGTTCCGTGAAATGTCTTAATGTTGCATTTCTGGTCATTGAATGGTCTTATTAGGATCTCAAGCTGTTGTGTAGCCCCTGCTCCAATCCTGCTTATACATGTACCTGGGCATTCACTGGAAGCTCAGCCTAGCTTGTATGGCTGTAAAATGTAAACATATATATATTTATTTAGCCTACACTTTTTGTGCCAGCCGACGTACAAGTGAGGTAGATAATACACCACAAGCTTATAGCTGAGCTGTAATCTGATGTTAGCGAAGAGCTCATATTAAAATATATTTTTCTCTGATGTTAATGGATGTTTCATATTAATCGTTCTCTTTGATATTCCGGTATCGCAAGCTACTTTGCAGTGAACTCCTAATGTTTTGACTGAATCCTCAGTAAATATGTTTGCCCTCTGCCCCTTTCTGCCTTCTCATTCATAGGTGTGTCCAGGTTCTGTTTGCAGTGTGTAGCCCCTTGCAAGTAAGTCCGAATATCTTTTGTGGTAAACTTGAAGTAGTGAAATGACAGAATGAATCACTGCTTGAACGAATTGTTGCTCCGTACATATTCCAGTTAAGTTTCACACTGCGCAGTGCATTTGTGTGACTGAATATCAGTGACTGAAAGAATGTTTGTGGCCCTAGCAGGTTTTTGATAGGGACGGCGTGAACTTCAGTGTGCATGTGGAAAACCAGACTCGTGTCCGTGACGCCATGAGCCGGCGACAGCACAGAGTGTATCAGCTGTACAGCCGCACTAGCGGGAAGCACCTACAGGTGCTGGGCAGGAGGATTAGTGCCCGAGGGGAGGACGGCGACCGATATGGTAAGAAACACAGGTGTGCACTTTCACAAACACATGTATTTAGATACACGGCTGCCTCTGCCAATCCCTTTTGCCGTATACACCGAGCTGGCATACAGAAACAAACAGCAGGACCCAGGGGAGAAGGATGGAGGTGAGATCTCGCAGCTTATTGATTTCCCACTTGCTCTGCTCTCTCCTCCTGATTAAAATAGAACATTTCACTCAGTCCCTCGTTTGAGTCTTTTCTCTCTCTATCTCTGGGCGTTTTTGGACCTTGTTTACAGAGAGGCAGCAAAGAGGGTGAGGTGGAACCAAGCCATACCAGACCATATAAAGGATAAAACAGGCGTCAAAGGTATACCAGTAAAGTAAATGTCTGATTCCACATTTAAGCTAAAGAAAGACACAGGGTGAGAGACAGTGACGGACAGAGTTTATTGATGTTAGTTCATGGGAGCTTTACTTAAACAATAATGTTTTGAAGGCAGAAGGAAATATTATTGGTTCAGAGAGAAAACCAATCACATTGTAGAGGAGGCAGGACCAACCAATCAGAATCAACCGCAATGATCACGACCAGTCATGGCCACGAAAGGTAGAAATCCATGCCTCCTGAAATCGTATGTGTTGTCTGTTTGTCTGTCGCATTGTCTGTCTCTTTACAAGCCCAGCTTGTAGTGGAAGCAGACACCTTTGGCAGCCAGGTAAGGATACGAGGCAAGGAGACCAACTACTACCTGTGCATGAACCGACGTGGCAAGCTGGTGGGTAAGGTGAGTGGGTGATGTTAGCATTAATAATCTCCAGCGCATCCAATGATAGCATCCATAGTGTTTATCTACATGCTAACAAAGGCTGATCTGCATATACCTTCCAGAAGGCCAGCAATCGCAGCCCCGACTGTGTCTTTGTGGAGAAGGTGCTGGAAAACAACTACACAGCACTGATGTCTGCACGCTACGCTGGGTGGTACGTCGGCTTCACCAAGAGAGGGCGCCCTCGGCGTGGTCCACACACCCTGCCCAACCAACAGGATGTGCACTTTATGAAGCGCTTCCCTCCCGGCAAGCAGCCTGACCCCCAGCTGTTCCGCTTCACCACGGTCAGCAAAAGAAGCAAGAGGGTGCAAACCACAGTGGACCGCTAACTCGATTTACTAACACATAGAGGTAGCTCACTCTGCTAGCCTGCTCTGCTAACACATCGAGGTAGCTCACTCTGCTAGCCTGCTCTGCTAACACATCGAGGTAGCTCACTCTGCTAGCCTGCTCTGCTAACACATCGAGGTAGCTCACTCACCTTGCCAGCTCTGCAAAAGCACCAAGGTAGCTCACTCAGTTAGCACACAAAGGTAGTTCACCCTAGTAGCCCGCTTTGCAAATACACCAAGATTGCTTGCCCTGCTAACCGGTTTTGCTAACACACCAAGGTAGCTCACTCGGCTACCCTGTTCTGCTAACACACTGAGGTAACTTACTCTCCATGACCATTTTGCTAATACACTAAGGCAGCTTACTCTGCTAGCCCACTCTGCTAAAACACCGAGATAGCTCAACCTGCTAGCGTGCTCTGCTTACATACTAAGGTAGCTCATGCTGCTAGCCTGCTCTGCTAACACGTTGAAGTAGCTCATCTTACTAGGCTACTCTGCTAACGCAATGAGATAGCTCACTCTGCTAGCCTGCTCTGCTGATACGCAAGCCTCTGACGTACCTCACTAACTCATTGCTGCTAACCCAACCCACTGATGTTCACACCGTGTATATACACTGCCTAGTATGTCCTGATAACACATTCCATTAATGTACCGTCCATGCCGTGCTCGGCTAATGTGTCTTGCTAACGCATCTCCATAGAACACCTCAGCCCCGGGCCCTGGGACCTTACACAGCATTGCTGGATACAAGCCTACAAAAACTGGTCTCGGACCGGACTACTGACACGGAGTGCAGGAATCCCAGTTTGATCTGTTGCTGGAAAGGAATTACGCTGTGATGCCAGAGAGAGCCGTGCTGGGCTGGTTGATGTGCAGCTACAGTACCAGAACCAATGAACTGGATCAGCTGGACTTAAAAATTAGATCAGCAGGACAGTCCGCAACAAGCCCAAAGAATGACGGGGAACATAGCACAGCGGATGCAGGAGCAGTAGGGGAAAACAGACAAAGAAAGACTTATTAAGTTTTCTGTGCCAGCTCTGTGTGTGTGCGTGTGTGTGTGTGTGTGCGTGTGTGCATGTGTGTGTGTGTGTGTGTGTGTGACCAAATACCCCAAACTCCAAACACATTATGGAAGCGGATGTTTCATCCTGTGTAATCTCTAAATCATACTAAAGATACCGGACTGCACAAGGTCCGTTTTTACCAAGAAGATAAGTCACCAAAGACTGTACTTTACCTTTAAGAGTACCCCCCCTTCCCCCACCCCCCCCCCCCCGCACCCCCCCCCCCCCGAGGAGACCCCCCAGCCCGTCACCCGGCCGC
>JAAGVU020000038.1:10504623-10543151 GCA_011763525.2 Mormyrus iriodes
TGTATGTCCATCCATCTGAACATATATCCATCCAAAAATACTAATTAACTTGAGGAACTGAATAATTAACCGATACCCTTTGTTGGCACTTGTGTATGGTTAAGCAGACAGTCGTCATCAGCAAGCGATGGCAGCAGAATGGGCGATTGTACAGTGGAGGTTAGTGACATTCATCTTGGCTCCATGACAGAATGAAATCTTTCCAGCAAACCAGTTTACTGATTTATGCCCTGATAGAGCTGCCCTGATCACCTGTAGTAAAGTGGAAGCATCTGGGGGCAAGTTCAGTTGCAACGTGGTGGGCTGCACAGACTCGCAGACAGGGACCTGATAACACAACATCAGTACCCAAGCTGAATGGCAGCAAATCCTACCAGCAACGTTCCAACATCTAATGGAAAGCCTTCCCAGAGCAGTAACAGGTATTACAGCTCCAAAGTGTGGATCAACTTCTTGTTGATTCCCTTGGTATTGGAATGAGATGTTGGAATGGCTGGTCTCCAGATGCACTATATGGACAGAAGTATTGGAACACCTGGCCATTACACCCACAGGAACTTTTATGACATCCATCCATCCATCCATCCATCATCCATCCATCCATCCACTTTTATGACATCCCAATATAAATCTATAGGCAACAATATGGATTTGGTCCCGCCAACTGCTACTCTTCTGGGAAGGCTTTACGCAAAATTTTGGAGTGTTTCTCTGCGAATTATTGCCCATTCATCCAAAAGAGCATTTGTGAGGTCAGGCACTGATGTTGGAAGTGAAGGCCTGGCTTACAATTTCCATTCTAGTTCATCCCAAAGGTGTTCGATGTGGTTGAGGTCAGGGCTCCGTACAGGCCAGTCAAGTTCTTCCACACCAAACTCACCCAACCATGTCTTTATGGACCTTGCTTAGTGCACTGGGGCACAGTTATAGTGGAACAGAAAAGGGCTTTCCCTAAACTGTTCCCACAAAGTTGGAAGCATAGAATTGTACAAAATGTCTTGGTATGCTGAAGCATTAAAAATTCCCTTCACTGGAACAAGGGGCCTAGCCCAAACCCTGAAAAACACCCTCATACCATTATCCCTCCTCCACCAAACTACAGGTGGCACAATGCAGTCAGGAGGGTAACGTTCTCCTGGCAACGGCCAAACCGAGACTCGTCTATCCGACTGCCAGACAGAGAAGCGTGATTTGTCACTCCACAGAACATTTCCACTGCTCCAGAGTCCCATGGGGGCGTGCTTTACACCACTCCATCCAATGCTTAGCATTATGCTTGGTGATGTGAGGCTTGCATGCAGCTGCTCAGCAATGGAAGCTCATTCCATGAAGCTCCCAGCATACAGTTTCTGTGCTGGGGTTAATGCCAGAGGAAGTTTGGAGCTCTGCAGTTACTGAGTCAGCAGATCGTTGGCAACATTAACGCTCTCTTTGCGTCCCAGCACTTGGCGACCCCGCTGTGTTACTTTACGTGGTCTGCCACTTCATGGCTGAGTTTCTGTTATTCCTAAATGCTTTCACTTTACAATAATACCACTTACAGTTGGCCATGGAATGTCTTGCAGGGAAGAAATTTCACAGACTGACTTATTGCAAAGGGGGCATCCTATGACAGTACCATGCTTGAATTCACTAAACTCTTCAGAATGACCCATTCTTTCACAAATGTTTGTAAACCTGATTGCATGGCTAGGTGTGATTTCATACACGTGTGGCGATGGGTTTGAACGAAACGCCTAAATTCAGTGATTATGAGGTGAGTCCCAATACTTTTGTCCATACTGTGTATAAGGACTAGGCCCTAAAATGAAGGAAGTCAGATTTTGATGGTCAGATTTGTTTGGCCATAGTGAAAGGCAGGGGTCCCTCTGCATTGATGACAGCTTGACATAAAAAAAAAACAATGATTGCACTATACAACAAGAACTTGTGGTTTACTCGTAGCAAATCAGCAATACTGATCACATCAACATGTGATGTGATCATGGGTGAACATGCCCAGATGTTTTCCACAACGGCAATGGCTGAAATGGACTTTTTAGTTGGATGGAGGGCTTTAACTAAAAATGAAAATGCAGATATAACTGACATTGCGCAGAAGCGCTGTAATGGCACAGTGACCTCCTTCCACGGCCCATCAGCAGGCCCCCTTCAGGAGGAATGCTTTCCAAGTCGTGCTTCAAAGAGACCCCCGACATTCCTGAGACCCAGAGCCAGTCAGGCCAAGGGCCGTCCCACATGGGACCTCCACCCACATCCTGTCCTGGCAGATTCTACCTCAAAGCCCACTGCCCCTCCTGCTGACCACAAACACTCCTAGTCTGGGGGACACGCCCTCACAAGCCCTTCCACTCAACGGAAAGATCTGGCTGGTGTGAGCATTTGTCTGTGATTATTTCTCTCTCTCTCTCTCTCACACACACACACACACACACACACACACACACACACACACACACACAGATTAGGTATCTGTATCTTTGTGGGGACTCTCCATTCATTTCATTGGGTATAACCCTAATCCCCACAATGGCAACCTTGACCCCTAACCAGCCCTAACCTTAACCATAAGTAACCAAACATTTTTTGATTGCTCTAACAGATATTTAGAAAACTGAGTTTCTCCTTGTGGGGACCGAGAAAATGGTCCTCACATCAAAACAAAAGGTTTTTATCACATTGTGAGGACATGTTGACCCCACAATGTAATATATACTTTCTCTCACACACACACACACACACACACACACACACACACACACACACACACACACACACACACACACAGGAAGGCCAAGGACACGCACACACATAAATACACCTTCACAGTCAAGGACTTTATTCTCCATTCAGGTCTGCTTTTTTCCCCCCTTAAAAAACCATGTCAATGTACAACACAATTTTGACAAGACAGCCTTGTTTACAACTAAACTCAAAGAGTTATGGGCCATTCAAAACCCAAGCAGGGATGTTGGGGGGCCAAGAGAACTATAACGGTCAGTATAATATTACAAAGACAACAGAGCCCCCCCCCCCCCCCCAAAAAAAAAACATAAATAAAATAATTCATTTTAAAAAATGTGAGGACACCACAAATGGAGAACCTTTCCATCAATCATGCACTTAAGTTACACAGTTCATAATCTTTGCATTTCTGTTTTATTTCTACTCATTTTCTGTGCCGTATAACAGGAGGGTGAAAGGGAATCCTTCAAGTGGCAGGAGGGGTGTGGCTTATGGGGGATGGGGGAGGGCATGTCCTACAGTCCGTAAGAGCATCAACAAGTCAGGATCTCCTTCCATTCCCCCAACACTCTGCCCACTGGCTGAGAAGAGTCTTTGTACCCTCTCTTCACTTTTTGTCTATCCACCTCCAGGGTGAGGACAACAGGAGAACGTCTATAAGGTCCAGCAGAACCATCAGTGTATGGGAGCTCAGAGCGACGTTTGGACTTTCGTCCAGCCCAACCCAATGGCACAGCTCAACTGAAAGCGACAAATCCAGGAACGAGGGAGGGGATAAGGTGAGATGAAGAGGCGATAGGACAAACTGTACCAAGAAGGCACACAGCGCCCTCTACTTGACCTAGAAAGAGAAAAGCACGATGAAACTAAGTGATACACAGATCCGACTCAACTGAGAATATCTGTCTGAGTGGATATGTGCCTCGAATGTGATACCTGCTATCTGGTGATGTAAGTGTAGGTCCGAGAAGGTGAACGTCCTTCCGTCTGGCCATTAGACGATACGTTCAAGAAATCCCAAATGAGTATAGTGTCGTCATGTGAGCTGCTGATAATCTGGAACTCATCGAACTGTAGCCGGAAAACACGACCAGAGTGCTCCTAGGAGACCATGAAAAAAAAGAGTCAGGTACAGCGCACAGCTAAAAACAGGCAGACCGTGACAGCAAGCAGCAGAGACTCACCACCAGTGTCCGCAGACAGAGAGTACTGGCGGGGGCTCGGGGGTCCAGGGCTGCTTGCAAATCCCACACTTTAATTTTCCTGGAAGACAGAGACCTGGGCTTTCAGACTGACGTACATCGCCGAGTGGCACTGCGTATAAGGCACGACATCATCACCCATCATAAGCTCCACTGACGATCCTCTTGTTGTCGAATCGAATGCAGCGGACCAGCTCCTCGTGACCCTCCAACACACGCAGACAAGCACCACACTCGATGTCCCACAGCCTGTAAATACGGTTTGTCATCACCTACACACACCCACCGTGAAACAGACATGTGTATACACACACAGAACAGTACACTGACCGGATGGTGTTGTCTGAAGAGCCGCTAACCACCAGCCTGTCCCGGTACTGCAGACAAGCGATGCCTCGTTTGTGCCCGTTCAGCGTGCGGACAAATTCACAGGTGCTGGTGCTCCATACCTGAAGAGGGGAAAGGAGCTCTTTCAACAGTGCTGCAAAACATCCATCCCTCCATTTTCTGTAGCCTCTTGTGCTGTTTATGGTTGTGGGGGAACCAGAGCCTATCAAGGAGGCTACAGGTGACAGGTAGGGACAACCCAGGATGGGGCGCCAACCTATCACAGGGCACACTCACACACCATTCACACCTATGGGTAATTTGGTAACTCCAGTTAACCTCAGAATGTTTTTGGACTGTGGGGGGGGGGGAAACCAGAGTATCTGGCAGAATCCCCATAACAACACAAGGAGAACACGCAAAGTCCACACACAGGGAGCCCTGGCGGAGACCTAAACCCTGGTCCCAGAGGTGTGCGGCAACAGTGCTGACCACTACGCCGCCCCCTGCTTCAGAACAGCTAATGCTATATGCTGAGAAGCAGACAGCTCAGAGAGTATTTCTACAACAAGAAACTGCTCCACCCTGTTTGTGGAAGACTGCCATCTTAAGAATGATAAGGACTGGTAGTCTCTGCCCTGCCCCATAACAGAAAAAAAGTTAATAAAATATTATATACATATATACACACACACACATACATACACATATAAACACACACACACACACACATATATATCACATTAGAAACAACTACTAATTTTAAGTAAAACATTCATTTCAAGTAGTAATAAATTGGAACCCAAATTATAGCTCTTAAAGAGCTGTTCTGAGTTAAAAAGTTTATTGCAGTCTCCCTGGGTGCTATTTAATTAGTAACACCTTTGTAATGACATAACACACCAAACATTTGCATTTACTATCCCTTCGGGGGCCGATGAATGTAACCGAAATTAATGGCAAGATGTCAAGAACAGAACTGAATGACTCAGTGAAAAAATGATGACACTTAATGAAAAGAAAATGTCTGTGCGGAAGATACTTGCAGTTACGTGAAACGCTGTTTGTCAATAGACTTTTGTTATGAAACCAATACGTTTGCAACATTTTTACAGAATTAAGCAAGCGTCCCAAGACTTTCAGCGAGCACTTTATACCACATAAACTAGTCCACAGACAGATAAAAGCTCGGAACCCCTAAAAGTGAGGGACGCTGCCACATATAAAAAGCGAAAGCTCAAAATAGCACATTCCACCTAATTTTATTTTAGTCAGAATACTACAGTATTACCTAAACACATCCAATCAATAACCTCTCCAGAGGGTCTACAGCCCACAATAATCCACATCTCTAGTCTGCTGTACTGTGTGCTGAGTAGTTTAGCAATCCTAGAAAACAGGCTGGTTAGGCTTCTCTTAACCTTAACACATCTAATCCGTCTAATGATTGTGTTCATGCTTTAATCAAATCGTTTATGGTTTTATACGTCTGGTCGGACAAACACAAATCCTCATTTAGCCGCCTTCTTGCAGTTGCAGTAAACGTCCAGAACAAGTACCATTGAAAGTAGTGAATGTTGCATATGGGTTTTTAAGTTGCATTGGTGACATGCACATTTCTTCGGGTGCAGGAACAGACGCAGATGAATGCGGCCCTGAAGTTCTGCAACTGAAGAGCTGTGCGTGAACTTTCCAAAGCACCGCCACGCCTTTGTGTCTGGAAGCCAGGAATTCCAGCAGCCCCTTCAAGGGGAAACCAGGGTACCCCAATCCTCTTATTATTTCATTTGAGAATGTTTTTGGAAAGGGGAACTGCAGGGTAGGAGATTCCCAAATGGGCCTTTTTCCCTACAGATGTGTCACGGGAGACTCCTAACTACACAAAAAGGCACAGAAGAGCCAACGTAATGTGTCAGCCGTGCACACGGGCTAAATGGTGTTTGGCAACCTATATGCTCCAGAAGTGTCCAAGTGGCTCAAAGCAGTTAGCATGGAAACATGCTAAGATGGTGTGGAAGGGGGGGGGGGCAGGAACCTGCGCAGCGGAGCCTCGACATCACTAACCTGGGACAATATCCAACACCGGGCGCAGCTCAGGAATGACACCAACTGGTATAGCAATGAATTACCGAACAAGTTGCCCTCACTGGTATTTATGGGGGAATTGCACAACACAAAGCAGAACTCAAAGCTATACTCGCTCCCAGGTAGAATTTAGGAAGCGCAGTGAGCTCAGCCTGACACCTCTAGATCCTGGCAGAGCTGAGCACGCTTCATGTGGAGAGCTCATTATTTTCTGCGGGCTGCCAGGGCATGACACACGTGCCGTTTACTCACAGATTAAATAGCGGGCGACAGCCCATTTGACGTAAAGTCAACCAGCGTTTAATTAAACAAGGGGAAAGAATACCTTGGCAGACAATTCAGAAAACTTTACAAAGGATTAACTTTATTATGATTTTTGGAACTGAAAAAGAGATGGAGAAATAGTTTAGATTATATGAAGGTAATTCAACACCATTTCAGGTTTTAAGTGGTAGAGTCCATAGGGAGAAGCTGGGGATCCACACGACTCACCTTGATGGTACGGTCCCCGGAGGCCGAGACGATATACTTGTCGTCGAAGTCGACGACGTTGACGGCGGCACGGTGGCCCACCAGCACGCGGCGCAGACTGATGTCGGTAGGTGAGGCCATATCCCACACGGCGATGGAGCGGTCCTTGGAACAGGTCACCATCAGGCCGTTGCAGAAGCGCAGGTGCAGCACAGCTTCATTGTGGTGAATCAGCGTGTTGAGCACCTCCCCCGTACTGACGTCCCACACCCTGGGGGACAGCTGGCTGTTGAGTACCAGCCCCTGACACTGAAGCCCTCTGGCATCCCTAGCGAACCCTCCTCACCTGACTGTGGAGTCAGATGAGCCGGTGACGATGACCCTCTCGTCATACTGCAGGCACAGTACAGAGCCCGTGTGGCCTGTCAGAACCTTCAGACACTCCAGAGTCTGCTTGTCCCAAATCTGAGACACAGAGGGGACAGAGTGAAGCATGTGTCACCCTTGTTCTCCTTCTCAAACTGACA
Source organism: Mormyrus iriodes (assembly GCA_011763525.2). Classification (NCBI taxonomy): domain Eukaryota; kingdom Metazoa; phylum Chordata; class Actinopteri; order Osteoglossiformes; family Mormyridae; genus Mormyrus; species Mormyrus iriodes. The sequence continues at coordinate 10,511,981 of JAAGVU020000038.1, forward strand.
AGCACACGCACCTTGATGGAGTTGTCCCGCAGGCCACTGATGATCTTGTCGTCGTCATACTGCAGACAGTACACTCCCTTGCTGTTCTCTGACCGACACTGAATCCTCTGCAGGTTGTGTCTTCCACAGCGCCAGTTAGCCTCAATGGTCTACGCAAAGAGCAAGTGGTCAGACGGCGGACCAAAATGAAGAACGGTTCACCGAGTCCTTTCTGGCATGAACTTATCGACTTACTTCGATGTCTTGGATGATTTTGGGGTAAAGCGAATGGTAGTAGCTGTTTGGAGGAACTTCTGCGGTACGATTCTTGAACAGATACTTCTCCCTACAGGAACAAGAGAAAAATGATGCAGGTGGCAGCCAAGAATGGTCCCTGCGCTGATGTGAGGATCTCCCTAACTGCCTCAGCCACGCAGAATGACCCACAGGCCACTAGGACTCACCAGTGGTGCCTCTCGGACAGGCCCTTCCAGAGCGCGTCTGTGCGAACCATGCGCTCAATGAGCTTCTTCCACAGCATGCCTTCAGAGATGACACGCTGCCACTCCTTGCAGACCAGCTCAGCCGCACACAGCGAGCGGGCATCCAGGAACGACAGGATGTTTTCCGCTATGTGGTCTAGACCCTGAGCTACAAAGCAGGCAGCAGGAGAAAGATACCAGTGGCGTCATGCATCTGCAACTGTGTGAGAGTGTGTGTGCGGACGCCGGCGAGGATGAGCTTACCCGGTAGCGCGGTGATGAAGTCTCTCTGCAGCATGGGTTTGAGGTAGGAGTTGATATGGCCGTGCTGGTAGTGACACATGCGGGAGATCAAGTGCTCAACAAATTCAACCTGGTCAGCCTCTGACCACTGGTCAAACAGCTGGATGCACCGATCCTTCTCCTTCTCATAGTTTCCCTCTGAGGGTCTCTTCCTGGAGCCCATCACTGGTCCGTTAATGATCTGTGTGGTAGGAACAATGTTAACACTGCATGTTATGCACCCTATTTGCCACAAGGGGGAGCTCACATGCAACAAACAGAACCATCAATGGCCACTAGATCCAGCCCAACCACCTACCTTTAACACTGTGGTCTTTGGGGAAAGGTCATCGTTCTGGGACTCCATGTTCTGCAAGAGAGGACAGTAGTATGGTGACTGAGTTGTTTAAGCACAAAGACAAATATGGTGACACTTTGGAGCAGAGGACAATGACCCATAAAAAAAAAATGTCATCGTACTATGACCGTTCTCCACACAACATTATCTCAGCAAAGCCAGTCAGAGAAAGCAGAGGCCTGCAGCGGGAGCAGGGTCATGTGGGGCAGATAGTCACATGTCACAGGACATGGGCAGCAAACACTATCTTCTCAAGCCTGAAGCCCAGGCAAAGGCCACACCCCAACTGAACCCAAAGTCTCAGGGATGGGCTACACTCCCCAATGATCTCAACGACCTGGGGATGGTACACACCATCATGCACATGAAGCAAAGGACTTCCTCATCAGGACCATAGAAGCTCCCAACAGAGACAATGACAGAAGCAGCTAACAGACATCTAGAGCCCACCAGGTGTAAACGCGCCATGTCAACCTGTGCAATGTCACTACAGGAACTGAAGACCCCATAGACATAGACACACACACTTTCAACCGGCAGCATGCTAACAGCCCACGCATCCAGCCGCAGACGGGGCATATGAGGGCTGGGAGGTCAGGAACAAGGACATGAGGGGGCAGACTGCACAGCACAGAGGGGGAGAAGTGAAGAGAGGCACCTGACTGTGGCCCAGGACACTGGGCATAGTCTGTAGACACTTGAGTGCACAAAGGCTCCCGGCCACCAAGGAGCAGCCCAGCCTGAGAGAGCGAGGTATAGAGCACTGTGGACAAGAGAGAAGGAGGGAAGGAAGGAAGGAAGGAAGGAAGGAAGGAAGGAAGGAAGGGGGGAGGGAGGGAAGGAAGGAGGGAGGGAAGGAAGGAGGGAGGGAGGGAAGGAAGGAAGGAAGGAGGGAGGGAAGGAAGGAGGGAGGGAAGGAGGGATGAATAGAGGGGAAAGGGGGAAAGGGGGAAAACAGGCATTAGAAAGCCAGTCTTACACACACACACACACACACACACACACACACACAAGGGGTTTACATCAGGGAGAGAGACAGAGACAATCCAGTATTGTAAAAATCAGCACTCTGGATATACCACACCTCCTCAACATTACCCCCAATGCTGTACCTCCTGAACAGTAACTGCCCCCCTGCCAGCATCGCATCCCCTGAACCGTAACCACCCCCACTGTACCCCCTGATCAGTAACCACCACCAACAGCGCCGACCCTCTGAACAGTAACCACCCCCCTGCCATACCACCTGAACAGTAACCACCCCACCGCCATACCCCCTAAACAGTGACAACCCCCCGTCGTACCCACTAAACAGTAACCACCCCCCGCCGTACTCCCTAAACAGTAACCGCTCCCCCACCAGCGCCATACTCCCTAAACAGTAACTGTCCCCTGCCAGCACCATACCCCCTGAACAGTAACCGCCCCTCGCCGTACTCCCTAAACAGCAACTGTCCCCCGCCAGCACCATACCCCCTGAACAATAACCGTCCCCCCGCCGTACTCCCTAAACAGTAACTATCCCCTGCCAGCACCACACCCCCTGAACAGTAACTGCCCCCTGCCAGTGCCGTACTCCCTAAACAGTAACTGTCCCCCACCAGCACCACACCCCCTGAATAGTAACCACTCCCTGCCAACAGCACAGCTACTCCAGCCACTGCTCCATGCCAATCCCCCAACAGTCTCCACCCCCTTCCTACCCCTCACTTGCTAAGTCACACACAAAGGCAGACACAAACCCTCATAAGGATTAAGAAGCAAAAGGCACCTTCTCTTCATGTTCATTTATTCCCTAAACTACACATGACCCCCTTGACCGCATCAGCTGCAAGTGGAGGGACATTGGGGCATGTATGACGATCTGTTTAAGGCCTTTATAAGCCAGACATTTCTTACGGGAGTCCTTAGCACGCATCGCTACCATGTCTCCACTATGTCCCTGGACAGTAAGGATCAGCTACTTATTACATGAGATTTCAAGTTCTTGCCTGCACTGTCTCTCATACACACAGAAACACAGTTCATGTTCTAAATGTAATAGCTAATGTTCTGACCTAAACACTACATTCATCTGATAAGTTCAGGATATCTAAAACGGGCTTGAACCAGGGTTTAAGGGCGATTCTAAGATTTGACCGTATGAGGGGCTCAGACCCCTGAGGAAATATGGTGGAGGGCAACATTATGTTTAGAAAAGTATAAGACAGATTGGTAAAAGGGTTTAAAAAAAAATATATTTTTCACAAGGGCTGAGACAAAAAAAAATTGTGTCTAGAACCTAAACAGGGTCTAGAACGGCCTATGACAAACTGCTACGGCCTTTGCTTTTGCCTGGTTTAGCCGTTCTATAGCCTCAGAGATCTTGCACCCAAGTAGTGCTCATTACACTGCTGGTCCTGTGGCAGGAGCAATGAGGATACCGTGTGATCGATAACAGACTGAGAGGATGACGCAGGACGTGAGGCAGAGTGTGAGACACCACTAAAGACACAGCAACAGGGTAAGAGCCAAGACAGGCGCAGACGTATATCAATTAAGGTAAACAGGTAACAGTGATAATGATATTTTGGTTACAACAGATCCAGGGATCAAGTGCAACGCACACGTGGGGACCCTCAACATCACCACTTTCAGGCAATCAAAAATTCGAAGCGCGGTGGTGAACTCATTGGGGGGAGGCGGCAAGACCCGTTGCCCCCTGAAAATAGAGGGAACCCCCAGGTACGCGGTTTCTTCTCATTGATTCTCCGTGACGTTGATCATTATATGTGGAACGAGGTTTTTTTCCAACGTATGTATATGATACAACTATAATTTTAGTAGTTCACAGAACTGCATGAATATACACAAATCATACCCAGAATTATTGTGCCTTATTAATAGAAAGAAATTAATGACAGGCTTCTTTTTCCCTCTTCAGTTGATCCTCTGAAAATAACCAGGAGTCACCACTATGGAAAAGAGTATTTTTTTTTTTTGCGTGCGTGCGTGTGAGAGAAAGAGCGGGAGTGGCTTTAAACAATCATTTCTATCGTAAGAGGCAGATTGTCAGCTTCTGAAAACGCCAATACACAGAAATTACTCTAAAACCATGCTCTAAACTGATATCCAAGAAAAGAAATATGCAGGTGAGCTCAGAGTAACACATTTGCGCTCTTGATATATATAGATATCTATGTGTATACATAACACACACACACACACAGAGTTTGGGACAAAGACATTTTTCCTAGATTTACCACTCTGCTCCACACTTTAAAGTTTCAAATCAAACAAACATTCAGGCATGATTACAGTGCACATTCCAGACTTTAACAGTCATTTGAATACATTTCAATTTCATCATGTAAAAATTAAGATACTTTTTATACATAGTCCCCCTCATTTCAGGGCACCATAACGTTTGGGACACAGCAACAGTACATATATTAAAGCAGCCAGGTTTAATACTTGCATATCCTTGCATGCAATGACTGACTTGGCCATTCAAGAATTTTCCATTTTTTTTAGCTTTGAGAAACTCCCATGTCGCCTTAGCAGTATGTCTGGCATCGTTATCTCAGGACAGGATGAAGCGCCGTCCGATGAGTTTGGAGGCATTTACTGGAACGTGAGCAGATATGAGGGTTCTACACACCTCAGAATTCATTGTGCACCTGCTGTTAGCAGTTACAGCATCAATGAAGTTTAACAGATGAGCTGGTATGCTTTGGGTCTTGGGCAGTTCCTTTAGTCTCGACACTTTCCTCTTGCTATCACTCTGATACAGGTTCATCTCGGTGTCACCTGCCCATAAGACCTTTTTCCAGAATTCTGCAGGCTCTTTTAAGTACTTTTTCCTCAAACTCTAATCTAGCCACCCTGATTTTATGGCTAACTAGTGGTTTGCATCTTCCAGTGTAGACTCTGTAATTCTCTTCATGAAGTCTTCTGCGGACAGTAGTCTCTGACAGAGACGCACCTGCCTCCTGAAGACTCTTTACCATAGTGAAGATTCTTTTGGCACCAGCAGTGGAGATCTTCCGTGGCCTACCAGTCCCTTTGTGATCACTAAGCACACCAGTGCATTCTTTCTTCATGATATGCCAGACAGTTGATTTTGGTAATCCTACGCTTTGACCAATGTCTAGAATGGTTGTATTCTCGTTTTTCAGCCTGATAATAGCGTCATTGACTTCGGCATAGCTTTTCCCCTCATTTCTACATGGTGAAATTGAAATGTATGCAAATGACTGCTAAAGTCTGGAATGTACACTGTAATCATGCCTGAATGTTTGATTTGAAATTTTAAAGTGTGGAGCAGAGGGGTAAATCTAGGAGAAATGTGTCTTTGACCCAAACGTTATGGAGGGCATTGTATTTACACAAGACGTGTGACAATGATACAAGCACAGTGGATAAACCATCCTGGCAGCCATGGAGCACAGGACACAGATTAGAATGAATATTTAACAGCAGCATAAACTGGTCTGACAAAAAAAAATCTGGTCAATGTCACGCACAGAGGCCACTATTCCAGACTTAAGGGGCAGCTTAAACCATAACTCAAACACTTACTATAATTGTCTGCTAATAGATGGTCTTATGAGGGCGGAAAGGACTGAATATTCAAACCTCCTAAGAGGTAAGTGTGGCTATAGCAGAGGAAAGAAGCGTATCTAACATGAAGATTCATGTATGAAAACATTTCAAGGTGATATGAGAGAATGTTGGTAATAGTTTAAGGTGTTTTTCAAAGTAGGAACCCACAATCGATTCTCTCTCAGCCTGATTACGACGAAGTCAAGGCAAAAAAAAAAAAACCTTCGAATATGGCTACTAACTTACAGTTACAGATACAATATATAAGAAACAAAAGATGCATCCATCCACCTTCTATTCTGTTTATCCCGTACAGGGTCACGGTATGCCTGAGGGGTATACTAAATCTCAGGCCACAGAAAGATCTACACATCATCACGCACTTGACGATTACAACATGACTGCACGGACTGTCCGGATGAGGGGGGTGATGTGCTTATTTTACTGTGCATGCATTTAGACTGCGAGAGGAAACTGGAGTAGCCAGCGGAAAGCCACACAACATGGTGACAATATGCATATCCCACACACGGGGGCCGGGGCCGCATCTAGACCCCAGTCCTGGAAGCGTAGGGTCACGGAGATACGCACCCATCCAGCACGAACAAAACAGACAGCTTTCTATATGCACGCTCGGTTTTACATCACACAGCTAGCTCTTCCATAAAAAGTCACACATTCCGGGGTGAATACAAAGATTCGCCTCCAAAACCAATCGATGAGCGCAGCACATACGAGGTGATTCATCTATCAAAATCACAGCAAAACCATTAAATAGCACAATAATAACACATCTAAATTTGAAAAAATATTTTAGAGGGCAATCCCCCCCCCCGATAAGTATGAGCTGGCTACCTTTAAAGACGCCTGATATTCAGCCACAGCCCCAACAAATGCACTCGATGTACAGATGTATACAAGTACGGCAGTGTGCGGTGGTCAGTGCAACACACTTATTTTTATATTATATATACATACATACATATATATATATACACACACACACACACATCATTTATAGATATGCTTGCCATCTTCTTGCCGTACATTTTGTGCGGAACGGGGCAGAGACCGGATGGCCGGTAATTTCCCGGCTCCGTTCCGGGGGCGTGTGGGGGCGCTCCCGCGCGCCCCAGCACTCGCCGGTCCGGCCGAATTGCGCAGCGGCGCCGCAGTATATATATATTAACCCGGAACTGGAGCCGCGGAGCTTCGCACTTAACCGACACCCAGAAAGGGAACCAGGAATTGGGAACCGGTCGCCTCGACGAGGCAGACCCCACCGACGTCTCCGCGGAAAGAACAGGCGGTGTGTAACAGGGGTTGTTTCGAACAGCCACGCTGCTATTGTCTACCATTTCGCTCCTTTAGGCCTTCCCCCTCCAGTGCAACGGGACAGTTTCATCGGAACTTACCATCAGCTCCAAGGTTTTGTCCTCCATCTCCGGCTCCATATTGACGTTTCCCCGAAACCCGAAGCGAAAATGGAAACCCAGCCCTTCGTCGCGCATTTGGAAGGGGCGGAGCAGGGATTGGAACGGCGCGTTTGATTGGCCGATAGCTGACAGAAGGCGTTGTCAGTTCGGCGATTGTCTTGCGTGATTGGCCGTACTGCTGCTATGGCGAGGACAGCGGCGAGTCCCGGCGACTGATTGTCCGACTGAAGCTGTTTCAGAGACCGCCGGTCTACAGTGGTCACGTCTTCACCATTCGGCCCATTAACCCCTATAACCACAGCAACCGCAGGCGCGCTTCGCCTCATTAAATATAAAGACAACGGAATAGGCATTTGTCAACAAATTCGGATATTTATGCTTTATAAAGGCTGAATGAACTGTGTAGCTGCCAGAACAGTGAAACTCAACACAAAAGGTAATTAAGCCTAACCTTACAATACTTTTGAGACTTGTCATTAATATGCCAGTGACATCTTAAAAGGTCCATCACATGGTCTCAAGCCCTCAAATCAAGAATCACACCCCTGCAGGATTAAATTTCAATCTTGACCTCTCATGGTCTAACCAGGGATTGGCACACATTAGGTTTATGCTGCAAAGTAATTCTATAATGCAAACTCATTTATTCATTTTCCATACCTGGTGGTCTGACGCAAGGTCACGGAGGGAGTCCGAGCCTTCCCAGAAGCAGCAGGCATAAGTTAGGGAATAACCCAGGACAGGGTACCAGCACACCAAAAGGGAACACGAACGAACGAACGAACGAACACGCACACACATTACGGGTAATCTAGCAAGACCAATTCACTTTTTTTGGACTGGAGGGGGAAACCAAGTACCTGAAGGAAGCACCACAGAGAGGACATACTCCACAAATACAGAGCCAGGGCAGAGACTCCAATCTCACTCACTAGAGAGGAACTCTATGCCTCCATCCAGGAAAACACATATGAAGAAAACGATATTGCTCCGAAACATACTAAGAAACAGTGTTGCTCTCAGAGCCAGTAACTGGAAAGCCATTGGCTTAACAATACAAAACCTCTGCCTATCGTCTTCGTTCTTTAACGTGCAAACCACAAAAGGCTTGTATGAAACAATCAAAATGGTTCAGTTGTAGCTCGACATACTTACTGAACATAAGTTCTGTATATGGACATATTCACACAACACACTGACAACCATGCAGAAATCATTAATGAACTAACACCGATTTTGCAAACAATGAGAACATTTAATAAGTGTGGCCTGTTAAAATTTATACAAAATCGTGACTGAAAAAGAAAAGCAACAGATATTGCAAGGGGACAAAAATGAGTATGTAGACAGAGGACTTACACTGCAGTTCAATTCCATCATTACACTCAAGACCATTAAGGAGACGTCACCCAAAATGGAGACGAAGTCTAAACCATACCACACACCCTGGCTAACCCTAGGGATGTTTACACACATTTGCCTCACTGGCCACCATGCTGAAAATATTCTTAAACAGGAGCCAGAGCAAATGTCTAAGTGGACTAGTGATAGGAAATCTTGTTGCTGGGGGAGGGGCTAATGGCAATTTCCCACAGGCTGGTGATTAGTATGAAATGCTGAGCTAGCATTAACCAAAGGACACTGTGGACCAACAATTTCACAGAACAAAATTGGTTGAACCTCCACTTTTCCCCTACCCCTGATGACACAAGAACACATGGATTAAACATCACTCCATGTGAGACTTAAGACAAACCACAAATGTCTAAAAAGTGTATAAATAAGTTCTGCCCAGTTGTCAGTCCAACCACATGGTAAGCCAGCCTGTGGGATTTCTTTCCTGTGTATGCACATCAGCTCACACCATGTTCCTTTATAAAGCAGGAGAAACACCTGAAAATTAGGGTTATTGGACCTGCCATACCCCGTCCCATTTGTGTTCTATTCCGCTTCCTTGAACTTGGAAAGTTTCCTGACCAGAGGGGTTGAACATTATATCTGCATTGTATTATGATTCTGACATGTATGAGGACACACAAAAAATTGTGAATGTGAGACGTTTCATATTATCTAAAGCTGGGTGAACTGTGGAACAGCTGAACACCCCACCCCTGCCATGTAATTACATCATTCATAAAAATCACCCACACCACCACTGTACTTAGAGTACAAGGCTAAGCAAACTACATTTTAAAAGTTCCACTGCTTACGTCGTAAGGTAGACACCCAAGCTAAAGACACAAACTACCATCTCAAGCCAAATGAGATTCAATCAGGCCCTGTAAAACTGCCCACATCACCCATTCATTGATTATAGCCCTTGCTCTCCCAAAGCATGTAGTCATCTATGGACACATCTAGATATTGCACAGTGAGTCTGATTACCAAACTACAGTTTATCACAAGCCTTACATGATAGGGTGAGCAATAGAACTTAAAGTAGTGTAAAGCTAGAGCACAACCACTAAACCATCAGCCTGAGCAGGACTCCTAACCCTCCACCCAAACCAGGGTGCACATCTCAATCAGAATGAGGAAATCTGCAAAAGGGAGAACCTACCATGAGAACGCAAGGATAGGTAGGAGGCACGGCCTCCACACCATACGTAGCTCACCTGCACCCTGTCCCTGAATCAGACTGCAGGACGAGAGAGGATAAACCAAGCAGCGGTGCAACAGGACAGAGGATGAAACGGGAAGCCGGACCAGAGTGTGGATTGGTTTTGTTAAGCAGTTCAAATTTAATACATTGCCTGCTTTCTACAGGAACCCAGGTTAAAAAATAAAATACAGATGCCAGTTTAAAAAAGCAGGGTAAATGGAGGATAATTTATATAAGAGTCCAAAGCACTGTGGGCGGAGCAGGGCAGAGTGCAGGAGGTGTGACCTTTCACTGCTAAGTTGACGCATAAATTTACAGTGTGGAGAGAAGATCTAGGCAAGTTATATCCAACCAGAAGATGGGATCACTCCATTCTAAGGCAGGGATACACATGTATGCTTTCCCATATTTGGAATTCTCATTGCCACTCCCTCCCGTGATTTTCCTCACTCTTTCTCAGGGGAATAGGGGAGTGTAGGCCTCTCCCCTCCAAGCCAGTCTTGACTACCTAGTAGTCATCCAAATCAAAGAACTCATCATCATCTCCTTGGTATTCCATGCCCTGGAAATCCACCCTGTACCGCAAGATACCTGCAGGGGACAGAGAGAGAGAGGCAGGTAATCAATCTAGGTTGTGGGGGGGGGGGCATAGGGCTGGATGTTTGGATTGGAAGAGGTTCTGCAGGCATCAACACAAGGTGGTCAGCCATTGGTGAAACTCACCGCCAATGCCACCAAAGCCTTTGACAAACTGCGATCCCTCCTGGCTCTTGTCTGTGACTATCTCCAGTGTGGCACCAAATTTCTTATAGTTGTTGGCAAACCACTCAAGCAGTGGCATGCTCTCAATCAGTTCATGCTCCTGGCCTGTCTGCAAACACAGGAACTTAATGAGTAGGGTCATCTAGATGCCCGCAGGCATCACACTTAAGCACTGGTAGCCAGACTGCTTGGGGGTGCTCACACCCTAGGGTGAGTCAGGCTGTTGTACCCTTAAGTACCTTTGGCTACCGGTTCCAGGTGCAGAACTAACCGTGCCAATACGCTCTTCACATTTGATGTGGAGAGGTAGACATACTCACCTCCTTGTCTGTGAAGTGAGATTTGTCTTTCTCTTGCTCTGGCGTCAAATACAAGGTCTTTTCATCTGAGGCAGACAGGAAATGTAGTGTCACATGGGGATGGGAGAGTCACACCAATTGCATTAAACGTTTCTTTAATAAATCAGGAGTCATTGACATTTTAAATATACCTATACCCCAGTATGAGATTCCATCTAATTTAGTGCCATTATTTCTTACTGGAAATCCTACCTGTAAACTCAAATTCCATATCACACACACACACCTACTGTCTATTGCACCTTACTCTATTATTCACACTTTCTGGTTAGATGCTAAACTGCTAAATTGTACCTGTACAATGACAAAGTTGAATTTAATCTAAACACCATAAAAACTGGAATGCAGAATCCCAAAAATGTTAGAAACAAGTTAAAAACACTAATAAACAAAGGTATAGGTATAGCTACTGGACAGGAGGACATCTCCATGTGACCAGATAACACAGACATGTGATGCTTGCTTTTTCAGGCATGTGTGCACACATACGGCTGCCCGTACCATTCTCAGGTGTGCTTCCTTCAGTGCCATGACAACGTAAAACATAGCGCATGGTGTCCAGGTTTTCGTAGACTATGAGGATCTCCACTGCACCCATTTCCAGGGCTTTGAGCGTGTCCTCCACCCCAAAGCAGTACTTTCCTGTGTCTTGACTGATCTCATCAAAATAACGCCCTGCAGGATCAGAGGAACAGTCCAGACCAAATTAGCATTCTGAATTCAGATATCAGTATCACAACTGACCTACTGGTGGGGGATTCAAGCCCCCACACTTAAAGAGAAGACTGGTGTAGACAAGCACTGACATACCTATGAGCTTCTTCTCTTGGATGAACTTCACATTTGACAACACTTCAGCTGACAATTCGATGGCTTGGTTGAAACCATTTTCTCCACCATACGAGATGTCTACCAACTTTAGGACCTTGGCTTGTAACCTCTGTTAGACAAGACCAGACAATTAAGCTCAGGTTCAGATCTGCCCAGATAAGCCCATAACCAAGAAGGCATCTACACACTCCAACTGTCTTTATGGCACTAACCGGGTCGAACATGTCCGATTGACTGAGCTCGGTCTTGAAGTCAGCAGACCCAGCTAGGACCATACCAGCTACGTTGACCTTGTCGTTGGACACGAAGAGCTGGACTGCCGTTTCTGCCACCTTGCGCACATAGTTATGCCTTTTTTCCATCCTCAAACGTGCAAAACGCAGAGCCGACTGGCCTCCTCGTCCTGAAAAAGGGATCTTGATCACCAACATTCAAGCATCTGCTCAGGTCACAAAGGATATGGATGTTCTGGGCACCAACACAGGAAAACAGCTTTAAAATACAAAAAAAAAAAAAACAAAACAAAAAACTGCAGCTCCCTCAGTTAAGATATATTCCTTCTGAGAACAATCAAAGCACATCACAGAACCGATTAGTTTCTAAATTACAGTTCAGGTTAGGAGGGAAAAAAGGACCCAGGACAGGATGGTGATACAGTAGGGGCAGCAACAGTTATTTTGAAGGATGTGAGGTTAGAAGCAGTTACCATGCTTCTTGGGCAGGTCCACTGTGAATTTGTGTAGCACTTCTCTGGTGTTGCCTTGCAGGGTACCAAAGAGGGCACCACTACCATCAATGACAATAAAACCAAACTTGCTATCATCTGAGAGCAGTGCTGTCAGAGCCTGGGGGACAAGGGCAGAGAAAAACAGGCACTGATGTCTCACACTGCAAAATTACTCACAGTTTATGATTCATTGTGACGCAAAAGGTCAATATGACATCTTGATTCTAAAAACCTGACCAGGGCCAAATTCCTTTATAACTTTCACAAGCAAACAGGAACACTTTGAACAGGCAAGACAATACAATTATACTTCCAATAAACTCCATAAGGCAAGGAGAGATGCCCTACCTCTGTGTGAAACTTGTTGTCACAAAGATACAGAGATGTGTTGATGGGTTTGAAAGGCTCAAAGTCGATATTGACTTTTTTCTCTTTGCCTTCCTCAGTTACTATAGTGCCACAGTACACCACTAGCCCATTTGGAGGCACTGCAACGACACAGATACCCAATCATCTCGCAGCACTAAACACAAATTCATCTCCAACACGAAAAAATTTAATGATCAATTTATATTCACGATAGGTTTCAGCACCAAGGGGCTCTGTCATCATTGTTTAACAGCAACCTTCAGAGGTGTGACTGACATTTGGAAACAAGGCATTAGTCCAGACCAAGCCAGGACAAGATACAGTCTCTTCAGTACTGCCCTCACTTGTTCAGGTCACTGTCAGTCCAGCATTTGCAATACACAATTTGTGGAAGGCTACAGCAATTTGCCTGTGTTCTGCTGCCCCAAATAGATAACCAAATGCATGCACACCAACCTTTATTGTAAAGCTTCAGTCTTTGTTGTACAGAAGTAATGGCACCCAGCACTGACAGCCGGTTGACTCTGCTCTTGATGTTAGAAGCTGTACCAAACTCATCCGCCAGCATCTTAGCTACACGAGAAATCTGGTCTTTGGGGGGAATGATCAAGGAGATCATACTAGTACCATTCCTGTGAAGACAGACAAGGGCTGTATCAGTTTTACACACATGTACACTTCTACTCAGACACTGGAATGACAGGAATATTTTGAAAATCTATGTAGGTGGGAGGGGACTAGAAGATAAGTGATTTAAAGATACTCTGTGCATCTTGGATCTTAAGTTTTACATAATACTGCAAATTTTCATGCTATAAATTTTAGCACCTCACACTTCCACCATGTAACTTTAGAGGACTCTCTTAAACATTTACGCATGATTACACACTGATTGACCCTTTGGCTTCTCTCCTTCAGTGTATACAATAAACACTAAGTCTACTTGGTGACGTACAGAAGAAGGAATAACAGGTTCAACTATAACAAGTCACCGGGGCGCACGCGCACACACACACCAGCCTCATTACCGGCCAGGGAAAGTCCTAGCGCACAGCATGCAACACTGTTCAGCACATGACGTGGGTAGAACTTGAGTCAAGGAAACATTGCTTCAAAGAACCTGCTCATCAGACCTCTAATGAACCGGATCAGTGGAAACGGTCTAACTACAGGCCATCTCAGAAGGGTTATCGCACCCCTTAACCCGAGAACAGGGCGACAAGAAATATTCCATACTGTTAAGCAAATAGCAAAGCAGCACATCCCTTTTAGTAGCGCCCAAGACGAGGCCTTCATTCATTTCCGTCATACGGACCAACACCCCACCACACCGACACGCATGTGCTCTAGCAGACCACGCTGCTTACAAACGCCATACGTCCCCCAAAGCAGCAGGCTTATTGATGTCGGACTAGGTTTAAATCACGAGATATCGTATACGATTCAAACAATACACGCCATAAAAGCAACGAAAGCTCTCCACTCTCGATGCCCCTATTCCTGACTCTTTTCCCTTCTCCTAACTCTCGGCCTCCTGAGACAGCAGCTGCCTTCAGTGGTCCAAGACCCGCACACCTCCCGAAACCTCAGTGCTTCTTCGAATTAAGCCTGACCCGCCCTTCGGCTTAGCGACTCTTCCCTCCTTACCCCCGAGCCGCTTCCAAACTTTTGATCAGCTTCTTAATCTTCCAGATCTCCACATTTCTGTCCGCAGCACTTGGGTCGTCCGCCATCTTTCCTTTAATCGATTCAGCGCCTAAAAAGTGTTTTAGAGCCATACAAATATAAGTCAACAATAACAAATAAAAAGAAATTAGATACCGGCACCCGTGCGTAACCGAATATCTTACAAAGAAAGACAGGAGCTACCGGCAGAGCTTACCTAAAGCAGTGGAGACAGGAGGCCCCTTCCCCGGCTGGGAGTCTCAGGAAAGTGCGCGGCTGTACAGGCCACAGGTTCCCCCCCAGGCCCTAGAGTCCTCCGCGTTTACCCGGCGCTATTAGCCTCGTGCCCTACCCAATGCTTTTCCCATCTCTTTAAACTTACACTTACGGTGGCTAAAACGCGCGGTTGTGAATGTCAGGCCCATTAAAGCCCGACGAGCGCCGTTAATGAAGGGCAGGTGTGGGCTTTCTCCTCACCTGAGGCTCCGCCGCTCCGCTCCGCCGCTTCGCTTGGTCTCCGCGCCTCGATCGCCGTGTGACGTCACCCTGCCGGTCAATCTGCTGCGCGTGGTCCGCGTGGGGGAGGAGCCCAAAAGGTCCGCTCGGGATCATTTCCGGGGCACCGCGGCCACGCGAGGCTTTCTGAGCACGATGATTGGCGAATGGGGTTCAAAGAAACGAAACCTTAGCAACTGTGGTGGCTTTTAATTGGACCGTGTAAGAATGATAGTGTTCATGCTTCGTTTAGGATTATATATTAGAAATAAAAGCAGCATTTATTACAAAACTTTAAAACCAGTCATTTTCTGTATTGAAACAAACTCCAGTTTTTGCTTATCGCTTGTGGAACTGCAGTTTTTGAACACCTTTCAATGGGATAAAATTGCACTTCATAAACTGTTGCCAACCTACAAATTAAATGTGTACAGTAATTGTTTAGTAATCAAAGTGAACTATCAGCGGGGTGTTCCACGAAGCAAGATTTCTCAATTACTTGTGTTAACTTAAACTAGAAGTCATGATTGTCCAGTACAATTCTACTTACCTAAACTCTTATTGGACAATCGTGACTTCTAGCTTAAGTTAAGTTAGCTAACTGAGAAATCTTGCTTTATGGAAAAGATTGTGATAGTTTGATATGGAAATAGAATGATGACGTCATTAAACAGATGTCTATATAGCATGTGAATTATATATAAAAATGAGCTTTTGTGAAGACTGCAGCGTAAAACAACTTATGTTCCAGATTTAAATGTAGCAGCTCCATGAATGTATTGCACATTACCGCCATCTGCTGTACATCGATGGTGTCAGTACAACATGAAAAGCAAACATTTATTCATCTTTCAACAGCTTTTCTAGTACTGGGTCTTAGGGGAAAGTGTGTGTGTGTGTGTGTGTGTGTGTGTGTATATATATGAACAAATATAATTACCTAAAATTGTAAATAGTACCCCATCAGTTATTTCCCTGCCTTGTACCCTATGTTACCTGCAATAGGTTCCCCCATGAAAGGATAAGTAGATGGATTTTTTTTCCTCTATGTTAAACATGGATAACTAGAGGCATAGACATTGTAGAGAGACTTCTCTTACACCTCAGGAAGCAAGGACATTCGAAACCTAAAAGTGACACTTCTCTTTTCACATAAAAAACATCAAGTGACAGGGAACCCAGAATAAGGCTATAATCTTTGGAGGGGTTTATATGAAGCCATCTTGTGGGCCCACCATCCACAAGGTGATAGGTAGGTGTTAGGTGCAGTGCCATTTGGGTGCCTGACATGGGCTGGTACACACAGGGCAGGACTGGTTATCTGACATACCTAGCATTTTCCCAGTGGGCCGACAGGATTGTGGGCCAGCAAAATTCAACATGGTGCCCCCCCCACCCTACAAAATTTATCATGGGGGACCCCAAAGTCCAGGGCCCAGTCCAGCCCCGGCTATGCAGTACTGGCAGCTCTTTGCTTTTATCTTCAGAGTACCAGGAATGTTTCTTACATGCCAGGACTTCTCATAATCTGCCGGTACTAAATAACAACGTGAATAATGGCACCTGTTTTTCCCCACTTCAAGCAGTATTACTCAACAAAATAATAAATAATAAATGAAAATCTGGAGAAAAAAATTGAACAGGGCACATATGAAAGCATCTTGACATTTAATGGAAGAATCAGATTGTCAGAGACTGTAATTACCGTTATGACTGAAAAAAATATTACGTTATAAAGCTACATTATCCTATTTATTGATTGTCTCTGCACCACATGTGACCTTCATATTTCCCTTCATTTCAGGTGATTCGTTGCACTGTCATCCAAACATCTAAATGTCATAATATATTTATGTAGAAAGTCACCAGGTTTAAGGAGGATGTCTAAATTTCAGGACAGAACCACCCATCTGTCAGGCTGATACTGAATCCCTTTTCTCATCACCACCTTCCACAGGCATGGAAATCCTTGCAGTGCTTAAAGCTGACAAGCAGAGGCACCATTTCTACATATAGAATGGTATAAGCCTGATATTTGTGACTGCTAGGTTGTCCAGTTCAAGGGCCTAAAGGATGCAGAAGTGCCAACAAATAGGACAGATAGGAAGGGAGTCTAGAGCATATTTTCCACATCACTTTACAGCGGGAATAGCACGTTACTTTATAGTTAGTTGCAGTTTGTATTTATGAAGCAATGCACAATAAATGATATCAAATAAACTTAGTAATACGTGAAGTGAAAGTATTTTGATTAATTTAGTTGTTTTTGTTTTTTTTTCTTATTGGACGGTACAGTGGTACACTGATTAGCACTGTTGCCTCATACATCTGAGACCTGGGTTTGAATCTCTGCCATGGCTGTGTGCTGTTTGCATGTTTTCTCTGTGCTGTTGTGGGATTTTCTCTGGGTACTCTGGTTTCCCCCCACACTCAAAAAAAAACATACTGACCTTAATTGGAGTTATCGAATTGCCTGTAGGGGTGGGTGTTCCCTGCTAATGGGTTGGCACCCCATCCTGGGTCTTTCCCTGCTTATGCCTGTAATCTCTGGGGTAAGCTCCAGACCCCATGTGACCCATAATAGGATGAGCAGTTACAGAAGATGGATGCTTTCCTTATGTTACAGAATACAGAATGTTACAACTGCTAAGTCTTATGTAAAGGTGATCTGGATATTGAAAAGAGTAGGTTTACCCTTTTATCCCCATAACCATAAAACCAGGGCTGTATAAGGAGAACTTTAGACTTAATATAAAGGTGGCTGTCGTGTCATCTTTACAATTGTCTGTTTGAATGCCAATGGTTTATCTTTCTGCCACGGGTTCCAAGAATTTTTATTTGGTCTTATCTGCTTTTCATTTCTGATAAATAGACCTGCTGATTTGAGTAAGATTTCCTGCTTTGGCTTTCCACGTCAAAAATTAAATATAAAAGGAAGGAACTATGCCAGCTGACATTTACTGCTTTGTATATACTATATATGCATTTTCTATGTCACTTATCCAGTACAGGGTCACAGGAAACCTGTAGCCATTCCCAGATAGTCTAGGGCAGAGCTCCCCAATAGGCGACCTACAAAATTCAAATGTTTGGCCCGCTCCATCGATCCAGACCCCACTTGAAAAATTTAATTAACCCCCCCCCACCCACCCACATGCAATTAAGCAACTGAACCAGGCGAAGAGAATTCATACTAAGTAGTAGTGGTGTTTCTGATAATTTGTAAATTTGTAAATCTGTAAATATGATATCAGTTTTGGGTTAGCACTGTTGCACCTCTAGGACTGCGGTTCGAGTCCCCATTATAGTGTCGTGCGTGTGGAGTTTGCATGATAACACCAGTGGGTGGCATGATCTAGTTCACTTGTGAATGATCTGAATGAAAAGATGAATCACTCATCAAATATAATGAACAATGAATCACTCATTTAGCAAACTGAATAATGAATCACTCATTGAACAAACTTAAATAAGTTAAAATAAACGTCCATTTTTCATTTGTTTGTCCATCACCCCAAGCAGCACAGGGCATAGGGCACAGAGCATAGGGCAGGCCATGCTTAGTTAATGGAAGATTAGGTGAGAGATTTTTCTGACTTAATTTTAAGTCATCATAATTAATGAGGGTGTATGCATGTGTGTATATGTGTTTGTCTCTTTCATCTTGAGACTGATTTCCTGTCTCAGTGATAAAAAAAACACTTTCTTCTTGGACAAGAGATGTGACTCTGTGGTCTGTGGTGACCGAACTAATTTATGTTGTTACTTTCAGTGTTCTGGTTATCAACACATAACTGCTCCTTATGACATCCTTTCAGCATGTAGCAATAATGAGGATTCCTGGAGCTGGACTCCTTCGCTTTATTGGTGGAATCTCAAAAGGTGTAATGATCCACAGAGAAATGATAGACGTGCTTTTGGGTGACATATGGCAACAGTGTCAGTTTGCAGAATGGAGATACTGAACAAATACACCAGCTAGAGACTTAAGAAGAACGGAAAAAGATCATCTGTCTTTCCCCTGTATGTATTCCATGAGGTGGGTGAGAAAGGAGAAATTAAATCATACTCCAGCTGCTACAGATCACAAACAAACTTTGAACAGGAGGGGAAACTGTATTAAAGTCACAGTTGTGGGTGGCAAAATATACCAAGGAGAATTTGAATTTTGACAGAAAAGATGTATGTGCATTGCCTGCATGAAAAGAGAAGGGCCAGGTAGACTGGTTTGTTTGTTCTAAAATGTATAAAAGCTCTTTAACATTTTGACCTTTTGCACAATAATTGGATATTCAGGAACCCTCTGAAGTGTTTTTCTTAGTTTCTGAGTCTATGCATGCCATCTACTCTCAACATATCTAAATATAGGTGTCTTCCAAGCTAAGTAAATAATTATTTTGGAGGGTGCAAAAATATGGGTGAGTCAGATGATTGAATGTCTTCTCATAACAGATATTATGCATGGCCTTTGTTTTCCTTGGTTATACACAGACTTTAAATATAGATGGAGCCCAGCTCTGCCTCCTTGTGTCCAAACCATACCTTGCCAGAGGTCAGCTAAGTCTCCTCATATTCAAACCGCACCTTGCCAGGGCCCAGCACCGCTTCTTTATGTCCAAATCGCACCTTGCCGGAGCACAGCTCTGGCTCCTTATGTCTGAGCCGCACCTTGCCCGGAGTGCAGCTCTATTTCCTTCAATATCCCAAAATTTAGTAAAAGAGTCAAAGTGATCAGTTTAACAGAAGGTCAGTTTTGTGCTAAAATCATGTTTTTTCACCATCTTTAATGATAATTTTCATTCAGCGCTTTTTCATGGGGTCATTATATTATGAATGAATAAACAATAATGTTATTTGTAGTGACAAGCCATTTTGATTCATTTTTAAGTTTCCTTTAATTTAACTGAATTAATAAAAAAAAACATGTAGCCTACTATTTAACCACGCCATATCAGATAAATCACCCCATATCAAATAAAAATAACTTTTTGACCACTTTTTTGTTTATTCTGTAATGCTTTAACACAACATGCCAAAAAATGAACATACACCATCTTTAAGATTGGGGTCATTATACATACAATAACTATAATTAACTAATGTACAGATCTGGACTCCCCAGCAGGACCCCCCCCCACCACCTCGCTCTGTATTTGGCAGGGCTCCCCTTCTGATTCTGATTTAATCCCTGGATATATCCAGAGTTCATGTTTCTTTTGCCCCCTCCAGACTTGAGTGATGTGTGCCAAGCTGATCTCAGCACTTGTGAAATATCTATGCCCAGCCCAGTAACAGTATTCATATTGACTCAATTTGTAAATATACCCTTCAGTTAATAAAACAATGTTTCGTTATTAAAAATGTTACTGTACCCACAATCACTGGAATCTTCTAATTCATGTGTTTCAATGACACAGAGAACTGAATTCAATTTACATGACTTTCACCTTGATCTGAAGGTTCGTCCACAAACACATTGAGAGAGACCTCGGCTTGTGAGCGAGGTGCTGCAGCGGTTCACCCGACCCTGCTTTTTGTTTTCATGAAACAAAACTGCTGGTCTTAATCATCCTGTTTGACCAGTAGTAAATGTATAAGCCTGATAGGGTGTGCAGTGTTGTGCGTGTTGAAACAGAGGGCGTATGTTCTTCAGAGGAGCTGGGTCCTACTTCTTCACTTAGTCTCAAAGATGGCAGAACTGACCGCCACTGCATATAAACCACCTATGCTACAGGTAAGATGTTTTTGTACCGCGGACGGCCAAATGCTTAATATCAATCTGAAAGGTATGTAATTCTGGCGTACAGTAGGTGCAATTTCTAGGTCCAGTGGGTGGGCTGGGAAACAGCCTTTGACTATCTGACACTAGGGCAGGGATGGCCAATCTTATCCGCAAAGGGCCGGTGTGTATGCAGGTTTTCGCTGCAACTCCCTAATTAGATTACTAATTAGAGGGCTGATTGGCTGAAGAGTCCTCACACCTGGGTTTGAACAGCGGCCCTAAAGGTTATCCCAAAAACCTGCATACACACCGGCCCTTTGCGGATATGATTGGCCACCGCTGTACTAGGGCTACCCGAAGCTAAGAATCTTATGGTTGACATTACAACTATTATTATTATTATTATTTTGGCCACATTAATGGCATCATCTGTTACTAACGAAACAGGCAACAGCAACATTACCGCTTAACAACGTGAATAAATATATGCGCAAACTTAGTTGTGTGTAATGAGTAGTTAGCTGCATTTAGTAATCTCAACTAGGAGTTAAGTAGAACACTGAGTGGTTTCAGCTGTGTGCAGAGCTGACTGCAGACATTTGGGTAATTCTCCCAATTCTATTAACCCTGGCTATCACTGGCCCTACAACTACGGAGGAGGACTCTTTCTAAGCCTTGTCTTTTTACGGCTACTATAAGATAAGGTGTATCTTAGCAACATACCAAACATATCATAATTCTTTGCAGTTGGTTAGCTGTAAAGTGCTAGATGGTCAGTGCTGGTCTAATTTTTTTTGTCCGATAAACATTATGTTTTGTTACTGTGCGTGTTCCTTTAAATTAAAAGCACCGTCCCACAGCACAGTCCATTTGTAATATTGTTCCTCTGCTTTGTGCCTCTTGGAAATTTGTTCCAAACTCGCCGTGACGTTGCACTGACTAAGCAGTTATAGAAGACGGATGTGTAAATATATAAAAGTTATTTATTATTGTTATTACACCACTTATGTAATTATATGCAGTACTGTGCAGAAGAATTGTATGAATCCAGTTGTTTACCGTCAAGACTTAGTAAATCAATGGTGTTGTGAGGCTGTAATTCTGTTCAACACTGGCCCTTTGCACCTCTGCATAAACAATTTGTTGTTAATCTATAGGTAGACGAAATAATAGGTTATGTGTGCATCAGATATGGGCGTTAACACATAGGGTTAGCAAGATATGCTTTTTTTGCCCACCCAAGTGCAAACAACAAACTGCACCTACGACTGCAAACCTACCTCAGGGGCACACAGGTCCTTCCATATAATTGTTAAATTTCACCACAACTCACTTAATTCATTAACTTAACTGGTTAAATGATTTGATGAGGTATTGATTACCCAAACATGGTATGTTAGTGGCCGAGTCAACAAATACATGGGTGTCTTGAATGGTTACCCACTGGGGTGACTTCAGGAGAGGTTTTGAAATGCTAAGCTAGCAAACTTAGACACGAAGAACATGTAAACATAACATTTTCTGTCTAAGACACGGTACAATACATCTGATTAAACATTGTATATGACAGTAATAACGGCAAGCCATACTCTTTCCTCTTGGTGCTCTGGAAAACTGATCAGAATATTTTTGTTTCAGATTTTTTCTTCTCCACTCCTGCTCATTGCTGCTTCGACGATCATTGGGACTGTCCCATTGGTTCCTTGGAGCTTGATGCTGATTAGACAGTTATCAAGATGTTGTTGATGATTGGATGGCTGTCAGGAGCTCAAATCTCATTGGATAGTACTAGAAACTACCAGTTATCCGACAGCTCTTGGTCATGTGGTGGGTTGTTCTGTTAGTGCTGGTGTCTCTAATTGTGCTGACGGTGTGTGGAAACGCATTGGTGTGCTTGGCTGTGGTCGTCAGCCCCAGACTACGCTGCATAGCTAATGGTTTTGTCGTGTCACTAGCAGCAACAGACTTGCTACTGGGCCTGTTGGTGCTACCCTTCTCTGCGGTCTTGGAGCTGCAGCAGGACTGGCCGTTGGGGAGTGCCCTCTGCAATGTCTACATTAGCATGGATGTCATGCTCTGCACCGCCTCCATCCTCAACCTACTTGCCATCAGTGTGGACCGCTACCTGGCCATCACTGCCCCATTAAAGTACCACACCAGGGTCACACCTGCGCGCTTTGCTGTGGCATTGGTGCTAATTTGGACCGTGTCCCTCACTGTGTCATTCCTTCCTATACACTTGGGATGGAACACTGCAGATTTCCGCATACAGAATCAGGACCTGGACCATGCTCAGGTAGCTGGTGAGATGATTTGTCGCTTTGAGTGGAATCGCAGTTACGTGCTGCTGGACTCACTGGCCACCTTTTACCTGCCCCTGCTGGCCATGTGCCTGATGTACTATCGTATCTTCCGCATTGCACGAGCTCAGGCTAGGCGGATTGGCGTCGCGTCTGACTTGCGGGACCACAAGGCCATAGTGACGCTGGCAGCCATTCTGGGTGCCTTTGTTTTCTGCTGGTTCCCATACTTTACCTTCTTCCTCCTCATGGGCCTGCATGAGGAGAGGGAGCCTCCAAAAGCACCCTACTCCGTCGTGCTCTGGTTAGGCTACACTAACTCTGCCCTTAACCCCCTGCTGTATGCTACGCTGAACCGGGACTTCCGTCGTGCATATGGCCGGCTGCTGCAGTGCCCGAGGCTGCTCAAGACCCCTAGGACATCTAGCCTGACCTCCGGACAGCAAAGGTCCTTAAAGGAGCCTTCTGGGTGTTCAATTCCCTGTGACATTGGGACCATTGAAGAGGAGGAACGACACTTTTCAGGAGGGTGACTGCAAACCCACCAGTAACAGCCAGGACAGCAGTACCACTCTAAATATCATGAGTGACATTACACATGACTTCTCTACAATAGTGGCAACACCATCAGACATTAGTCTGCTACATAAGGCAAAACTGACTTGTTTGATGAGATGCAGTCTCAGGTTTTTAGTTCAGTAAAATGATCCTTTTTTCCAATAAAGTGGTTGTCATAATGTAGGGTTTGTCTTCAAATTATGTCTAGTGTGCCAAATGAATCATCGGTGATGCATAATTTCTTATTTTTACTGATCAGGTCTTAATGTAATTCATCCCTGATGTTTTATTGTGTCTCAGCCTCTAACAATGACGTGGCCTAATTGATGTGGTTCACTATACAGCCATCAAATAAAGGTATGTGAGTGAAACAAGCAGAGATTACAATTGTACAAGATGATATAGTTCTAATAAAATTAGAGAAAAATTGTTCTATACCGATACATTTGAGGGAAGGAAGCCATGAAAGGTAAACCTAGGGAAAACCGAAGAGCTTAGGCCCATAATCCCAAAACATGTTGTATTAAATGCTACAGCCAGACAATCAGAGAACCAAAGGCACATTAAAAATCTAACGAGGAACTCTGTACAATGAGAAGAGAGAAAAAAACACTGACGAGTTACTGTATACAACTAGAAGTAGTATTTTTAATGCTCACGGTATGTGATCCTCAGTTTTTGATTTGATTTACATTCCAGTACATAGGAAAATATTTAAATATCTAAATTAAGTGACTATCAGAAGCACACGTACTCACAGCCTTCAGCTGCTGAACTGGATTCCAGTGTCAGGCCAGTGGGTGGCTGCTTACATTAGGACACAGGATATGATTATACACAAAAAAGCCTGAAGTGAACAACATTTAAAAATAAGCATAAGGAAATAAGGACAATTGCAAAACCACTTTGTTTACAGTTTATTTATATTTAAAGAAAGTAACATATTCAATGTAATCTTAATACAATACGTTTATGATATGCTGTTCTATGTTTATATGGTCCACATCCACTTATAATGCGAATCCCAGAACAGAAGGGATGATCAGGCAGATTTTTCCATAATATAATTATCAAATTATACTTGCAAACCTTGACTATGAATATTGATTACATCATTATTTCCATGTGTCTTATGTTTGGTCAGGGTTCTGCCATCATCAGCTACTCGTGGAAAGAACTGTAGGCCTCCTGATCACTTGTTTTTATACCATTATTGCCAATTAACAGTCAAATAAAAGAAAGACCAACCCAGTCCAATGATAAATGCAGTAGAATACAACCTTTTGTATACTGTAATGTTTTTATTTGAGGTTTCAATTCAGTTGATGATGGAGATCTCACTACAGAACTTTTATTTGACTTACAGGGCAAGGATGGTGAGTACTACTTTGTTTAATGAACAGCATTTTTAAGGAAATCTTTCTAAAGATCTCTAATTATAAAGAATGAAAATGAGACTGGACAGTCAAAATTCACTCAGTATCTGTGTGCAGTCTTGAACTACATCTTAGCGTAGTGTAAACTCTGCCCACAGCTTAATTTAAGGTATAACTAGGGAACAGTGCTTGGTGTGCAACTTTTTACAGTACACAACAAAACAACATCTCTGCTTGGTAGATCATCACAAATGACCGAACTCTGAAATTAGCTGAAAAGTGAACCCTCCGAAAGTAAACCAAGGTAGACTGAGAACTTTATAAATGTAAAAGTAATGTAGAAACCCTAACAATTCCATTTGAAATATGATTATGACCACCAAGAAAGGATTCTACTTAGGAGAAGGTAATCAGATATTCAGGATAAGCCTGCACATCATTGAATATGACAAACATTTGTGGCCTGCTGACATTGTCCACAACACTGTCATATAAATCAGAGACATTCCCTGCAGCTTTGGCTGGGGGGACAAGCAGACCACCTGACCCCTGAGTGTAGTCCCCCACCAACACTCTGGCCAGGTACATGTTCTTGTGCCTCTGGGCATCAGGTTTGGAGTATGTGTCACTGGCTGAGTACTTGGGATCCACTGCAAAGTAAGTCCCATTGCCTATTGCTGCAGCTGCAGAAAGAACATATTGGTCATCACAATGAATCACTAATCTGACAAGTACCAAGTAGTGTGTAACTGTCAATTAACAAAGCATACACGTAGACCATGTTATCGGTAACAAGGGACGTTTGTAACAACGCATTACGTAATAAATGCCACATCATGTAATAACTGTACAGAATGTAACAAATTGAATGATGATAACGGTGACAATGATAAAAATAATAACAATAGGGTAATGTTGCAATATAAATTATAATGCAGTCTATAAATGTTGCATTTTGTTATTGCATAATGCATTGTTACAGACATTATTGTTTAGACCAATAAAATTATATTCAAACACATGATAATCAGGGGAAAAAAATCAAACTGGGATGACCACTGCCCTGACCATGGTACACAAGTAGCTATGGAATGGTTTTAGAAGCATGAACACAACATTAACCAAAGGCCATGATCATTCCAGTCAACAGATCTTAACCTGAAATTAACACTTAGAGATTCCAGGGCTGAAGGACTTTCCAAATAAAAAAAATTCAAACAACTGTATAAAAGAAAAGCACTATAACCCCTGAAACACAACTACAGACACGATCAGGACAGTGCCAAGACCAAAGGTGCTTTATTTCAACATTTTGGTCCTTATCATCTCTTGCTGTAGGTAGACATTTACATATAAAAGCGAAAGGAGATTTACTCACCATTTTTGCCAGCATAACTGCGATTGAAACCGTGGGTATTGATGTGGGAGATGGTACTTGCACACGTCCCATGGAAAAGCAGTTTCTCATTATTGCTGTGTTTGTTCTTGTTGTCCATACCAGCCTTCTTGATCTGATAACTTTTCCAGAGTGTGTTATTCTGGATTCTTACAATCTGTAGATGTAGAAAACATTTTTATACTAATGAGGGATTGGTGCCCACTCCTATACATACCACCTCCATAGGCCCTGACTGCCATCTGAAGCTTAACTGGATAATATTAAGAAAAACATTTTATAAAGCGTTATGTAAATATACTCAGTCATTATAATTTCCGGTATTAACCTTGTGTCTTGTCTGAAAATCATCCCATTCAGTATCCATAATATCCATCTCTGCCTCACAGACCTGGAAACCAAGCTATGATCTGACTTCACTGCATGCTTGTACCAGCAAGACATTGCAATTCTGCTTCACCTACAATGTAAATCTATTTCCCCCAAAATGTGCTATTTTCAGCTCTCATGCTCTCCTTAAACGGGCTCTTGTTCTCCTGGATCTGAAGACTGTATCACACTCAAAACCCAGTACCCTGGTTTAAAAAAATGTAGCCCCTTCATTACGAAGGGACTCAAAACCATGTGTGCTATGAAACACAAAACAAATGCAGGCTACATCTTACCAGCACCGTCTTACTGTAATTTCTGATCCAATTTTGAACAAACTATAAATCATAAGCACCCTAAACTTAATCTTTACTAAATCAAGTCAATGACCATTATGTGTTACTGATTGACTTGTGGTAAGCCATCCATCCATCCATCCATTTTCTGTATCCACCTTTTCCCCACTCAGGGTCATGGGGACAGGCAGAGCCTATCCCGGAGGCTACGGGCGCAAGGCAGGGAACAACCCAGCATGGGGCACCAACCCATCGCAGGACACGCTCATGCACCATTCACACACACGCACAACTATGGGTGATTTGGCAACTCCAATTAGCCTCAGCATGTTTTTGGACTGTGGGGGGAAACCGGAGTACCCAGAGGAAACCCCATGACGACACGAGGAGAACATGCAAACTCCACATACATGGAACCCGGGCGGAGACGTGAACCCTGATCCCAGAGGTCCGAGGCGACAGTGCTAACCACTGCACCTGCTAGTACCTTAATAATATTGTTGTTTAAGCCGGTCTTCCTGAATTCGGTCTGTACTTGTTGGTATTCTGCAGAGCTGGTTCCCAGGGTCACTTCAAGCAGTTCAGAACCCCGCATGTCATCCCAATTGACTGGAAGATCTTCTGTAACTGCTGAAGCTGAAAAGAAACATGCAACAAGCAACATGTGAACTGCATGGTTTGCATCTCCTGTCTTTAGAGACGTTCTTCACAGGATCCTTAGTCAAGGTCCAGCTGCACTTATATCAGTCTAGAGTGATAAAATTACTTTGACCACAATAAAATCTAAAACTGCACACAATTGATACTAAAGTGAATTACCGTTCAGTTCTCTTCTAATGAGCTTGATGATTTTTTTCCCATGGACAGCTTCCTTAGAAGATAAATCAGCCATATATTCCAAATTATTAATGATTATTTTGACATTAGCAGAATGGCTATCAAAGGCCTGTTCAAGAGTAAGATTGGTGAAGGAGTCAAAGGGAAGGAATGTTCCGGAAGCGTCATGCTGCCACTCCACTATGGCACCTACAAGGGCTGCTTCACGCTTACGTCTCTCCAAATTCTCCACCTTGCGCATCATTTCCTTAATAATATCATTGGCTGTCAAAACATCTCTGGAGAGGCCCTCTAGTCGGATGAGCGAGTTGGCACCTCGCTTCTCTAGATGAATGCTCACTGTCAACTGCTTCTGCAGGTTTAGAAGCGTTTCACAATCCTCCGGAGTGAAAAAGCTGATACATTGATCTTTGATGGTATGTTCCATTTGTTCTTTCATGATGAGGTCCTGGACATAGTTCTTGGCCTTGGACACCTCCTCAAGGCTCTCTCCGCAAAAATGAAATATGGCTGGAGCAAACTCTTCTCCCACAATGGTGAAGTCTTCATCGACACCAGGTCTAACGCTGGTACCTCCAAACACACTAGTAAGTGTTTCTATTTGATAAAGGGAAAGTTATAAACAGAGAAACTGAGACAGCATAAACGGAAATCTTCAAACTATATGACTTTTTCAAATAATGGAAGAGAGTTTATGAAACATCATTTTGCACAAAAAATTCATTTTCTGTCAGTTGCTAAAGGCACACAAGGAGCATGGAAGAAAATTTAGCACTTAAAAATATACCTTAGGGAGTCTTAGTGATAAGACACAAAATACACCTGCTATCGTCTCATACCTTTTATTTTCGTGAATACACTCTTGTCTTCTGGCTGAACTGTGCCTTCTTTCATCTTCAGGCTCCTGTGAAAGTCGCCCATCATCCCTGCCTGGAAAACTACGATCTTCACACACTTCAGGTACTGGCCCTTCTTCTTATTCTCAAAGTCTACCACAGCATTTATCATGGCATCTGCCACCAGAGAGGGGTTTACCCCACCAGCACCTGGGAGATGGACAAAACAAATATCATTTCTTTACCGAGCGATCTGTCCACTCTCCTCTCACACCCACTCCTTGTCGAGTTTATGGCTTTCTTTGGCAATATATTCTAAGGGGTTATGGTGATTGGATGTATTAGTTGTGTTTTTTTTGGGGGGTAGGGGGGTGGGGCTTTCATCTGATTTTTGTCTTCCGTGTGAAGGAGTCGGATCAGCTGGTGGGTTGGGAGGTCATGTCCTCGGCATCCAATTATGTTGTTCATCATGTATAAATAAGGGAAACGGATTTATGTGAGGCTTGGCTGAGTTCTTGATTGCGTGTGGAGACTCAAGTGGGTAAGCTGTAGCTTTTATTGAAAGTTGTGAGTTTTACATATCTCCATTTTAATCAGTAAAAAGGGTGGCGGGCTTTTCCAGCTCCCACCTCCACCCATATTTAATGTTGGTTTTAAGGTTTGTAACTTTGTATGAGCTTTGCATAAAATGCAATTGTTTGCTGTATTCATAAAAGCTCACAGTTTTTAATCAAACACAATTATGCAGTTAAGCAGGGGCGCTTGAGTTTATGACTGATATTTGCAAGTTTGGTGTGTATTTTTTAGAACTGCGCGTTTTCTTAGGCTGAAGTTTTGTTTTGACATTTAGTAATTGGTTGTTTTCATTATTTAGTACACAAATCGCAGGGCTGGTATGTGAAACAGTGTTGTCATGGCCAGACTAATCGTTTAGAATAAGCGCAGTTATTTCATTTTTTTTAAATCTTTAATCGCTTTTGTGTGCTTCCTCACAAGCCCGTAGTTTATTTAGTGGGGGTATAAATTGGTATTCGTGGCAGTGGTTAACTCTTCTTTTATTTAGTTGTCATAGGCCAAGTTTATGATAAGTTTATTTTTAGGGAATTAACCAACCCCTCCACAAAAACCGCAGTATTCCGTGGCCCGGTGGAATACTGCCCACAGAGCACGGGTTGGGAATCCCTGCTACAGAGCACCTAATGCTGATAGAAGGAATGGAAAACCAGACCATTTGTTTGTAATGCCACTCCAACCACTTTACAATGATTATTTATTTTTTTGTGGGTATTTCAGAATGCTTGGCATATTAAGCAAAACAATTACAACAATAACAGTTCACCCATAACCCTGTGTTGATGAGAAGGTGGGAAATCGATGAATGTAATTGTTGTTTTGAACAAAATTGTCTGTCAGAGACGAATGAGTGTGTCGCGGTTAGGTGTTACTATCCAGCTGGCCAACCCCAACAAATATGCACAGAACCATCATGTATAAGCGGTTATAGCAATGATTAGCTAGGAACTTTAGCGCTAAGAAAAACACATACATATGTTGTCAATAATGACAGGGGAAGCACATATGATTAAAAGTAATCTGTTGTGTTAGACAAGAACTGAGCATTATTCTCCCCAGCATGGTAGCGCTGTCTGTAGAGACAACTCAAAGACGAGTCCAAAATATGTCCTTTGAACATCTTGTCGGAGATTAGAAAGACATCCCCTGAGGAGCCAGACAGAGTTTTTATGACGTTTTCTGAACGTCCAGTATTGGGTCCTGCGCCTGATTTGCACATGCACTGACGTCCAAAACATCTAAATCAGACGTTCAATTATTAAACTGCACACCTCCGTCCAACAGGGATTGTAGTCAGATGTCCAAATACTGAACGTGAGTTGCCTGTCGTGGAGACATACAGATATGGTCCTGGACTGATCGACGCAATACAGACATCTACACGTCCGGCAGATGTCTCATGTTTGCTGGGAAAGGCGACCCACACGAAAGCTACACACGGAGCCTGATATACACCTATGGACACTGCTGGCAACAGTCAACCTGTACCACTAGCTGGGAAAACATGACAGTTTATTTCTTTTCCAATGGCGAGAATCATGCCCAGATTGCCAAGAATGTAGAAAGCACAAATCACAAGACACAGAAGTGGTTATTCACCAGTAACTTAGCTTACATACCTGTGCCAATGGCCGGAAGGGAGACAGAAGCAAATCTTTTCTCCTCACACACCTGAAGCACCTTGTAGACCATCTCCTTGATTTTATTGGGGTCAGTCTGCCCAACAATGTGAATTATATTTTTACAGGATAGCTGTCCTGGCTGGGTGATTATATATCCCTTGTGTGGCTGGGAACCTGAAAGTGAATACATTAAATGAATGAATGAATGAATAAAACAAGCACAGAAGCGCACAGTAGTAATCACTGTGGTGTGTGTGTGTGTGTGTGTGTGTGTGTGGGGGGGGGGGGTAGTGGGTCTCCCCCATCAGGGGTCCCGGCCCTGCAGACCAGATCAACACAACATAGGGCCCAAAAA
>JAAGVU020000038.1:10543584-10561015 GCA_011763525.2 Mormyrus iriodes
GGCAGGGTTGGGTGGTTGGGGGGGGGTGTGTGTGGGGGTGGGGGGGGGGTGGGGGGGGGGGGGTGGTGAGGATAGTGGGTCTCCCTCATCAGGGTTACAGGACCTTGAGACAAGATCAACACAACATAGGTCGCAAAAAGGAAGAAAAATACCCTTTTCAGCAGAAAAGCAAATAAAAACTAGACTCAGATAATTGTATCAGAGACAAATAATGGTGTCACAACAGGTATCATGATCTGGTCAGGTTCACAGGATGTGAGAGAGGAAATGGTTAGGGTTAGGGTTAGTTGAATCACCACAAAACATAGACCTCACTTTACTTCCCAAAATAGCTGCATACTCCTGTTCTCACAAGACTTTCCAATGTGAGGAATAACTATCTACATTAACACCGATTTTCTTTTTTTTTTTGCATTTTATAGTTACAAAATTTTGTTTGCAAAGATCCAAGCAGAAAAATAGACTATTGCTTGATGAAATTATGGACAAGAGCTAAACATTTAAAGAAGCAGAACTCTTTGTCCTTAGGCTCCCTACTGTGAGGTTTTTATTTATGCCCTGGGGGCCCCAGGATCTACGTGACAGAAATAGTTTGGGGAGGCACAGAACGAAGACTGCAAGACTTACCCAACCGTTTACAGTCTTCCTCCACAGCAAAGCCAGCTTTCATCAAAACTGCATTGGATACACCTGCAGTAACCACAGAAACAAGGAATGTGTACCAGCTTGGTAAATAATATGCAAAGCAACAGTATTTCTAGCCGATATGTAGGTGGAAACTTAATGCTTCAGTGATTAACTGATTTAGTCCTGGACCGACCGACCAATGCAATATAGACATAATCTACATGTCTGGCAGACATCTCATGTGTGCTTGTTTAATTTCACGAAAAAATATTGACAATGCAACTGAATTGCAATCCACAAGAAACCAGAAGAGGCTTTCCCAAAATGAATATGTATCATGCAACAGTTGATGTCACCTGTTTTGAGAGTGAATGAGTCATTAGAGGAGTTGACAATAGCATCCGTGTTCTGTTTGGTGATGTCTCCAGAGGACACCTCCAACATCAGGGTTCCTACATGCATCGTATACACACCCAGGGATGGTGTGGAGATTTGGCTAAAGAACCCTGAATGGAAAATGAAAGAACATGAAGGTAGACACTTGAAATGACCCAGACTGAATCCAGCTTCCATTTGAGCAGCATCTCCTGCACCTTCTCTCATCTCGTGATTATACAGAGTTTAATGAAGACTCAGGCCTGGTGTTAGAGGACCCTGGGCCTCCCACAAACAGCCCAGTGCCCCCCCCCCATAAGCGTTCCAAGGTGTACACACACTGCAACAGCAGAAATAAATGCCAGTTGCACAGCAGAAATTAACAATGTAAATCTGCGTTTGAGAAACACCAGACAAAAAAAAAAATTCACATATGAATGGAAAGAGCACGTTTTGCAGAAAATCAATTCAATGTGTTCTCCACATGTTCAGCTGTATATGCATCTGCTGTGAGGCTTTAAACGAAGTGTAGTATAAGGCAGCTTACACTGAGATAGGTTATGACTAGAGATTTAAACTAAACTGGGATGTAGTCTGATGTGAATGGTTTGATACTAAAATTACAACTTAGGGCTGTAAATGCAAATTTGTTAGGCTTGTTGATTGGGAAAGAAGTTTGGTCACCGAGGGCCACACGATACCGAAATATAGTGCGTCAGATACGTTGGTGGTGCAGCCGCGAGTCGTCGACAGACACAAAGCCGTGCCAACAAAATCACCTGTTTCTGCTCAATATCGTCTCCATGGCATGCAAAATATTTCCATACAGGAGACGGCAATTGCCTTTTGGTGACCTGTTCTTGTTCGTTTTTCTCCTCCTCACTCATTTTGTAAAATATCTCTTTTGTTAAATGTCTACAAGTGAGTCCGACAGGCAAGGACAAAACTGACTGATTGGCTCGAAATGCTCATGCGAAAGGAGCGGCAATAAAGTTTAAACTTCTTTTTTAACGTAACACATTATCTTGGAATGATCATTAAAACTGCAAGGCTCGCTAAGTTTTGTTCCCTATGACAGAGTAAAAATATTTTTGTGTACTTTAGCTTGCGGCAAGACTATCACAGTCCTTGCGATGTGAAAACTGCATGTGTATAACATGCAATGTCAATATTAATATTGCTCATTGCCCAGCTGTATAGAGAATGATTGTGATTAGTGGTTCGATGTGCATGCAGAGCATGTCACTCCTTAGCAACAAAGATAACCTCGAATGCACCCTCAGTCTATGCATTTAGGTCCAGGTTGAAAACTTTATTTTCAAGGCCTTTTACCCAGTAGCACGGTAAGCCTGCTTTGGTGACTCTGACCGTTTCTTTCTCTATCTGTAATTTTACAGCTCTGCTGGGTAACCATGGCATTTTTTTATGTCATCATTACTTACTCCTCTTCATGTTTTTATGTGTGTTCAGCACTTTGCATTACACTCCAGCGTTGATGACTGGAGTTTTATAAATAAAAATTGATTAAACTGACTGAACAAACTATTGAACACAATCCTTAACTCAGAGTAAGTTCCTATATCAGACAGACTTCTCTTGTCACAGGAAATGGGAACCAGGTGCGTTTTCCTTTTGTGTCAATTTGCCTTACTTGATGTTGCACGTACTGTTAGATGTGAGTTTTGCACATGCAGAATGGCAATGCGCAAAGTCCCCCAGCCCCCCGAAAGTGAAATTCCCCCCTGCAAGTGCTGATCTGGAACCGGTTCTGTGAAGACTGCCTACCAGAGCCCTTTTGCACAGGGTTAGTGGGGCCAGCAGCCTGTGGAAATTCTTCATGCTGTCTGTACTGCCCCTTATGGGAATGCCTATGGTCTCCAAACTGTCTTCTGAAACACTGCAATTGAAAAATGGATACATTTATACAATAATACAGTAATGCCATATGAAGTACTTCAAAATAGTAAATATTTAACACAGAACTTTGAATACAAAGCTCTTCTATTTTTGTGTCCTAGCAGCATATTCATTTTCATTGGCTGAGGGCATCTCCAGACTCCTATACGATTCAATATGTCTACAGCTACATTTTGTCTTTTGTCAACAACAAAAGAGATGTTTTGTTATTTTGAGAGAGGTTCTTTCTGAATCACTGAAATAAAGGTGACCCTTGGTATCTGGGGGGGGGGGATTGGTTCCAGGACCCCCTGCAGATACCAAGATCCATGGATGCTCAAGTACCTTATAGAAAATGGCACAGCATTTGCATACAACCCACCCACATTTTCCAGTATATTTTAAATCATCTCTAGATTACTTAGAATACAAAATACAACGCAAATAACAAGGAAAAATACAGCAGCCAAATAAATGACTTGATAATGTAAAATAAAACTGGCTTATCTGCCCTCACGTTAAAGACTTGGGGTCTTAATACCGAATTTTAACTAGCAGCCTTCATTATCAACACGATAAGGCAGTGCAGGTTAACGAGAAAGGAGTGCATCTCTGGCATTTAACCGGAACACTAGGAGCGCCAAATAATGGATGAAGCCAAGTTACCTTTTCAGCTACCCCCACATTCGACTGAAAATTATGATAGCAAACCCAAACTTGCAACTTGCAATGCAGTGCTTGTGAGCATAGCAAATTCAAGGTTTTTGGAACTTTCTGGATATTCCTATGAATATTTTCGATCTGCTGCAGGTTGAATCCATGGATGTGAAACCTGTGGACACCTGACTGTACCACACTTTTACGGGGAGCCAACTGGTCAACCAGTATGACAAATGTGATGGAAATACAGGCTTACGTCAATAGTTCCAGAATCTCTGGGGTGCAGAATGAAGTCAACCTCTGACAGGTGCTTTGGGCCATGCCTTCGACTATAAGTCTGAACCTCAGACAACAATAGTTTGGCCACCAGGTCCTTGGGGAATCCCAGGCTACCTGTTCCTAGAGCAGGGATAGAAATAGACTCCATCTTCTGTTTTTCAGCTGCTCTCAGGCATTCCTGGATGATGGTAATTAATATCTAAATAACAAAAAAACCTGGTTACAAATATTGCAAATATTCCTCAAACGATTCATAAAACATCAGCTTTTAATTGTATCAAAAAACCATGAATTCTGTCACTATAGTCTAAAATCACAAGGTTCTCGCTTTTTCTATCTGAAACAAGCTTAACTCAAAAATCAATTTGAATCCCACACACTCTGAAAAAGCTATATGGCCTCAATCTGTTTTTCTATAAGTACTTATCCAGTACACCGACAGCTCTGGCCACGACCGTAATTTGCTCCAAAACTATGAATGCGACCCGATTTTGACGTGAACCGAAACTAATTTCCCCATAAGATTGTATGTAAATATGATTAATCCGTCCCAGACCCTACTAACTGCTTGTAAATATAATGTTTAAGACTTAAGCACAAAAATAGTAAATTATACAACATAATGCACAGTGTAATAATAAACTAAATGTAAAAAACATCGAGTAACACTGAGAAAACCTTAAACAACAGAGAAAACTAGCATTGCAAGAGATCGTGCGAGGCCAAGTTCACAAATCGTTCGCGGTAAACTTTTTTTTTGTATGACTTTAAAGCACAGAAAGAAATTATGATATAAATCCTTAATTTATACAAAAACTGACCATAAACAACCAAGGAATGCTGCCAAGGAAAAAGTTCACAGCGAATGAACGCACGTCTGACCGAGAACAATGCACAGGGTGAGACTGTCCACGCGAGTCATCTTTGTTAGTATTGTATACGCAAACAAAAGAAAACATGAAGTGGAAAAAATGGGAAACCATTGGCGCATGATACGAATGGAAAGGGGAAATGTGTGCCACTGTTTGTGAAAGCAACCAGAGGTGAAGAACGTGAACAGATGCAAAATTTTCACGATTTTTTTTGTCGCAACCCGATTTTTACGTGATCGGGGACGATCATGGCCAGAGGTAGTACTGTACAAGGTTTGCAGCAATAATGGGGTCTATATTCCAGGAAACCGAAAGCAAGAGCCAGTTCATCATAGGACATGCACTCCACCAAATGAGCAATCTAGTGTCAACATTTCAATCAAACACGTGTTTTGGGGCTGCAGTAGGAAAACCTCATAAACAGAAAGAATAAATTCATGTCTAAAGTAATCATACTTAAAACGTCAAGACAATCTTATCATTTTATAAAAAGAAAACCTATATTCAGAGTTCCAAATGTGGACCTGTTCCTGCCACCTATGTTTCATGGTTACAATCCTCATTTTACAATTATGAATCCTGATTTATGTTTAGGTTGCCAAAGGGTTTTGACAACGAAAAAAAAAAGCTCACTGTTGTCAAATTCTGATTTCAAGAGTGTTCCAGAGGACTCAGGGGGCAGGGCTAAAGGTGGAAGTTATTTTAACTAAAAGCTACAAATTATGAAACAGTGGACGAGTACAATATATGTCCAGCAATAAAAACTGAATAATTAAGTAATAAGAATACTGTAAAAACTGTATGGAGGTGATTAGTAAGCG
Source organism: Mormyrus iriodes (assembly GCA_011763525.2). Taxonomy (NCBI): domain Eukaryota; kingdom Metazoa; phylum Chordata; class Actinopteri; order Osteoglossiformes; family Mormyridae; genus Mormyrus; species Mormyrus iriodes. The sequence continues at coordinate 10,549,115 of JAAGVU020000038.1, forward strand.
CGGTCTGCCTGCGCTTTCGTATCAACTACACATTACCGGCTACAAATTGAAATTTTCTCGTAAAATGAGAATCTGTAACCCTAGGGTGTGATACGTATAGTGTGAACTGAATGTGCGAATCCCGGTCGTAAATGTCACAGAAGAAGAGTACTTGCAAGATCTTTTTAGTTTAAGTTATGGATTTACAAATATGAATTTGGATTTGCAATTCATTTTTACGTACGATTACTTTAGACGCAAATCTACCTGCACACATAAATTACGAATCAATAAAGACAATTCATGAAAGAAAAAACAAATGTAAATACAATTACCTGCTCTGATTTGCCAGATCCATTGTCCCAGAAAGGACAAACCGTATGGAACACCTGCTCACACTTCAGCCCATAGCCGTCAGTGACCACCATACTTCCGTGCTCTAGTGTAGATTTCCTAACCTTGTCATGTACAGCAGACTGTATCTGTGGCCCAGCAGCTGATAAAATGGCCTGAGAGACAGCCCCTTTTTTAAGGTTCAGGTCTTCTGAGATGGTGTTAACAATCACAGTGGTCTAAGGATTAACATAAGAGACATACATTAGCATGACCACATTTCAACAAGAAACACAGTTACATGATTTCAGTATGAAACAGCCCAATTATCAAAACTGTGTCATGAATGTCGCTTTGGCATGTAATAAGGTTTTCACTCACCATCTTTAACCTACCAATTAAAAACTTATGACAATAAGAATATTCAAAACGTGTCCTGTATTACTGTGCAGAAAGAATGATTAATACAGGCAGTGCCCAGGTTTCGAAGAAGATCCGCTCCCTCAGTCTGTCTTTAAGCCAAATTTGAAGTAAAAAAAAATCATTATACAGTACATAATTTCCAGTAATAATAGAAATATATGCAGTACTGCACTGTACTGCTGAAGCCACGCAAAGTTTTCATGCGCTTCACAAAGTAGTGCCTGCGTTCTTTATTACGAACTATTGTATTTAACCCAAATTTTTAATATAACAGGCTTTATGGCAATTCGTTCATAAGTATGAGCTGTCTGTAACCCAGTAACTGCTTGTATGGTGTACAGTGTGCACCATATACAGCTAATAGACTGCCGAGAAGCAATGTAAGTTTGCACTACATAACTTCACATGTGAGCCACAAAGTTGAGGCTAGTCATAGACAATGAGACACTGATCCATCTTGATTCATTTACAATTTTCTAATTAAACACCTTTCCTGGTACTCACTGCTGCATCTTGGATGTTTCCTGTTCTGAGGCAGATTCTAAGACCTTCTGCAGTGTGCATCTTCTCCAGCAGTTCACCCCTCTTAGCCTTTCTGGATGACTGGTCATCATTAAGAGCAGGCTTTTTCCTGTTCGCACTTTCCAAGAAAGATGGACTGTTCCGTGGTAACATCAACTGTAGGTGTGGGCCAGCAAAAACTGTCTTCACGGCGTCAGTCATGGCTTGCGTGGTCTTTTCATCATGGTTAACTAGGTGAATCTCACTCAGAGAGCTTTTCCCTGGGATGTGGTCCTCACAGTGCTCACGGACTACTCCTGCAATGGTCTCTGCGCAGAGATCCAGTGGGAATCCAAAAATACCAGAGCTGATAGCTGGGATGGCCACAGAGTGGCACCCTTTTTCCATGGCCAAATTCAGAGCCTGCCTCACGGCACGCCTGAGAAGCCGCACCGCCGAACTTCTGTCCCACTCAGAGAACCTGGGCCCAACTGCGTGAATAACATACCGACAGGGAAGTTGGCCCGCTTCTGTGATAATGGCATCGCCAGGCTTAACATCTCCATTCCTGTTCTTGTAGAGATCACAGACAGTCTGTAACTGTGGCCCGGCAGCCCGAAGGAGGGCCAACGCCAGGCCCCCAATATGCTGCAGACTTTCATTTGAGGCATTGACAACCACGTCAGCTTGAAACTTGCATAGGTCGGCTTTGGCAACTGTGATGATCAATCCATTGGGCATCTGTACCTTACAGTAAGTTGACAGGCTGCCGAGTTCCTCCTCCGTCTCCTCCAGTATCATATCCTCCTGCAACACCACCATGCAGTTAGTATCCTTCATAATCATAGTATGGAATATAGAATGTTTCTCCAGGAAATATTTCTTTGCTCCAGGTTTGACAATCTTCAGGAAATCTACATGAAGAGCATTTACTATTTTTTGAAAGAAGTGCTTCACTTCCTGGACAGAGTACTGCGCTCCATTCAGCTTTATCCGTTTCCTCTTTAACTCGAAAAAGACCTCAACATCTTTAGAGCCTAGAAAAGCCTTCCAATTCTGTACTTTCTTTTCTTGAATAAATTGTATGACTGCAGCAGATTGGACTTGGATAGCCTCCTGCACATGTGTATATTTGTTGAGAAAATCAGACAGGCTCTCATAGACTTCTTTCACATCGTCACGAAATCCAGACACACTGATCATATCTTGAGCAGTAAACTTTATGGTCACTGTGTTCTTCTTAGATGAGTTGTAAGTCTCTTTTAACTTTTTGTGTAACATCTGCCATTCAGGTCTGCTCAAGAGAGCTGGGTCCTTAATGGCAATATTCTGAAATGTCAGAGCATTCCTCAGCCATGCCTGAGCATCAGCCAGAGCACTGTCAGAAGTTCCAGTCAGCACCAGGCTGATATCCTCAACCCTATATACAGCAGCGATGCCATGAGAGGTAAAAAGGTGGGCCGACATCTCTTCACTGCTTCCAGAACTGAGAAAACCCAAAATTTCAGGCTCAACCTCCAACTGCTTCCGTTTCATTTTCAGCTGATGTTCAAAAATCCAACTTTTCAACGGAAATACTTCAAGAGGTAAACCAGAAAGAACCAGCTTCATGATATCAGGCTTGTATGCACAAGTCATCTCTGGGTAAGACCTTGCTTTCTGTTGGAGCCCATCTTGCTGCAGTATGTAGAACATGCTTGGGGGCACATCTAGCTCTTCAGAGATACTTTGAGTTGCTCTCTCCATTTGATTGGTCACTTTCTGCACAGTTCCCTCAACCACTGGCTTCAGCCTATCAACATCTTGAACTAAGCCTGCAACTGTCAGAACCCCGTTGGACTGATCATACAATAGGATGACATCTTGTTTTGCTGCCAAGGAAATTTCTTTTTCGGCCACCGTCCACACAGAGTAATTTACATCTCGTTCGAAGGTCTTGTACTTAGTCAATATGTTCTGGAATGTGTCTGTAACATTCTTTTTCCAGTTGTCTATGTGCTTGACTGACAAACCCTTTTGTTTTAGCAAAGTAGGCAATGGAGTGAGTTTGACGTCGGAAGTATCCAGGTGCACTTCACAGTAGTGATTTCTCATTTCTTTGTTGATGGTTGCAATTTCATTCTTCTGTAGCAGAAATTTCCTCACAGCAGGATGAATACTTTCAGTGAAAGGGTCAGGCAGCTTCCATTTTGGTCTGTCTTTTCCATATAGGGCTGCACCAATCGACTCATAGAAGGGATAAACCTTCATAGGGACTTGTGAAATGCGATGTTTCTTTCCTCGTATGGTTTCTGCGACTAAAAGAAAAATCAGTACTCAATAAAAAAAGTGAAGGATCTGATGTAAAACAAAGATGCCAGCAGTATTACTAGGGATGATGTTACCTTCAGGGTCCAGAAAGGTGACTATGGCTGCTTGTTCTTCAGGAATCATTTTGATAGCCTTTATTTCTCCACCTCCTTCCTTCTTCCTCTCAAAGTAAAGTTCCAGCATATCTTCCGAAACCTGAGGGGGCAGATTCTCTACCCTCACACTCCTGGTATGCTCCAGGAGCCTGGCATTGATTCTAGACTGCTGGAATCTGTTGTTCTTTCCACATTTCAACAGGAACTGTGTAGCATCTAGAGAATAACACAATACTGACTAGTAGTTAAAATGTAAATTGCTATGCCACCAAAAATATATTTCTTTCACTGAATTGCTAGATAGGTTTCCAGTTTCCTTCGTGTATCCTATTTGTTAAATTCTAAATATCAAAGACATAAACAATGATATGAAAGTTGTATAAAAAAAAATCACAATTTCATATAGTGAACGGTCATATTTACTGTAAAAGAAATATACGTGAAGAAGAGTTTGCTGGTGTGCAGATCACAATAGAAATACTACAAATTGTAGGAAATCACCCATAATTTCACTTTAAAATAGCAATAAAAAATGAAAGGTTCAATAATTCATATTAAATATAGAAAGAATCCAGTGTCATACCATTGGCGTTTCTGAAAGATACAACTGCTGTCTGTCTCTCATATATTATTTCCAGACTGAAATCAGACTCTGACACATCACTGACGTTCTCCACCATAAGTACCAGCATTTCTTCAGAGAAGTTCTCTTGCACGTTTTTGAAAACAACAGCATTCTGCTGTGGAGACCCCCTAGCTCCTTCTGGAAGGTCACCATCAGCCTGTGATCCCGAACCTGGAATATTGGGAATATCAAAGATGTTATTTCTGTGCTCGTTATATGTCTAACCTAGTACTAAATAAGCAGTTTGAAGACGGATGGATACACATGTTCGAGCATACTCGCTGGAAAATAGGTTTCCATATAATGCCGAAAATTGTGTCTAACAGTTGGATTTGTCTTGATAACACTTTCATAAACACACGGCATTTGGCTAACAAGTTTCAGCAAGACATGACAAATATGTTTCAATTCCCAGAAATGTATGGTGTTTCTAGGTCGCTTTTCGCTGACCTGTTTATTCCCTACAATTGTTATGGGACTGAAGTTTGGAGAAAAGGCAGGCTGGGTCCTTAGTTTGGGTTGCTCTTCACGTTGCCAAACATCTAACAATTTTGACGTGTGTTTTGTGTCATTGTCTTGCCGAAGAATGAGGGACTGCCAGTTAGTCAAGATCCTGATGGAATGGCACGCAGTTAAAATATTTTATGATGGCTATGCTGCCTGAGATCACCAATTCCTGCACCAGCAAAGAACCCAAGAGCATGACATGAACATCCTCTTGCCCTCTCTGCATCTCATGGCAACCACACTGAAACATTTTAAATTCTCTTTTTAAATGAAGGACTCTTAATGATTCCATAGGATTGATGTATAGTCTTGCTACTGAACAACTGTATAAACAAGTTTAATTATAGTTTCAAGCAGGTGTATTCAAACTTTTGAATATTTTATATCATTTTATCAGGGGTCCAAACACCAACGGTACTGGATCCCTATTATTTTTTCTTTTATTAATACATCACTCACATAGCCCGTCACTGACCTGATGCCTTATTGGTCTCTCCTTCCTGGAAGAAAAAAAATACGATGACAACATATATACCTTGCTGCATTTGTATTAATTAAAGTCTGCCACACAATTTATACAGATTATGTTACCGCCTGAGGTGGCTCTGCGGGCGTAGCGCTCGCCGAAGATTTAACGCGTAATTTCACTTCCTTGTTTTCTATCGTAGTTTCATGGTCGGTCTTCTCTAGCACTTTCCTCCTAACTAAAGAAACAGAAGGGAAAACTTAACATAACGAAGAATAACAGCCATGCAAATAAGAAACAAGGCTCCATATAAAATAAGAAATAATTCGAATTTTAAATTATCAGTTTGGCATTAGTGTAGAGAATGATTTATGCGCAAATTCGATAGTTACTATTGTCGGAAGGTCTTTGGTATTAACAGTACAACCTACATGACATATCTTTCAAATACCATGTACATCATTTTGTATTTTTCCATGATTTATACAAAAGCACAAGATCAGCTGATCGGTTTACTCACCCTCCTCAGATTTGAAACGGACGATAAATCTTCCGGTAACCTCATTGCATTCGACCACACAGTCGCCACCGTTAGATTTTTTCTTACTTTGAAAGTATATCTGAAGCTTGGTCTTCACTTTATTATTTGGGCAACCCCACTCTCCTTCAACTTCCACCGCATACAGAAAGTCCTCCATCGTTGCTTAAAGATGACTTGCAGTGTGCTCCCGAACTTGACTTCTAGTTTCACTTTCGTTTCAGAGTTGTTTTGCAATTAAGTCGTAAAACGATAAAGGCTCGGGATAGGCAGGCAGAGGTGTGGCCAATACGCTTATATCATTGGTATTACCCTAATTTAGCTAAACGTGATAAATAAACAAACAAACTATAGTATCTGTGACCCAGCCATAAACAGGGTCTCCCACATTGCCCTGACCATACAGCCTGTATCATACGGGGAAACGCAAGGCTGACCTTACATGCCTTTTGTTTTCCATAGAGCACACTTGTAATCTTAGTAACAGTTCAGAAAGCTGCATTACAATATGCATGTAAACTGGATTCTTAAAATACAGATGAAGACCGCTGTGTGAATAGTAGAAGTGTATCACTAATGAATGTCCAAAGGCCAGTGCTGCGGAGTAACTAGTTCCATGTAACGGCGATATATAATGAAATTATAAAATAAATGTAATTGTAATCTCAAACTCAATTAAATTATAGTTACTAATCAAAATGTTGGTGATTACAAAGCGGTGCATCCTAATATATTGTGGTGCGGGTGAGCCAAGCCTCGGGCCGGTTCAGAATTTGCATATTTCCCGGCATGCCGCGCGGTCTGTGCCAATAGCCCCTGTATGTAAATAATGTGCTTGTGCTATATATTGCGTGAGCCTGCACTTCGGTCCTGTGTAATTTTGTGTTCGTGTTTAACTGCGTGTAAATTACCCACCGTGTGCGGTTTCCCCTGTCTGTAGACTGACCTCCCCGGAGTTCAGGCGTGCTTAGGCGTTTTGTGTTCTGTGTCTTGCGTGTGTGGTTGCGGAGTTGTGTTTTTTGTATTATTGTATAATACAATAGGCATTTCAATATTCAATATAATATAATACAAATAAAAATGCCGCTTATAGACTTTATTTCGCCAACAAATGCCGCAGTATTATTTTCTGTTGAGAGCTTATATACAGAATACAACTTTCATTTTGTTGGTTTACATCTCTTTCCAACGTGCAGAAATGCTTTCTTTACCATGTTTCCAGACAACGCGGATTAGCAAAGCCATTGGGAATTGTCAGCTTTCCTGCTACACAGTTTAAAACATTTGTTTGAAAAGTAATGAAAAAGTAAAAATATGTAACAATTTACATTACTTTGATGAAGTAATCAAAATAGAAAAAATAAAAAAAACATTTTTAACATATTAACTAGTAATCTGTAACCTATTACATTTCAAAAGTAACCTTCCAACACGGCCAAATACTCAAAGCATGGCTGCGTCATGTTACATTTTTATTACCCTACCGCAAAAGAAACTTCTATTGCTATCATAACTGGTGTAGACATTTTCAAACCAGTAGATGGCGCTGCACTCAACGATCACCATTAAAGGTGTCCAGTTCAGTAAACGATCCGATAGTTCTTGAATTCAAAACAGAAATAAAAATGACCCCTGAAATGTAATTAGGTGATATAAAATGAAATATACAAATTAACTAATTAGACATATCGCTTTCTTCGCTCGTATGAATAAAAAAAAATCCGGAATTCGTAGTTTTGCTAATTTATGCTAGTTTTCCCTTTGCCAATTTATGCTAGTTCTCCCTGTTCTCAAAATTTGAGAAAAGACGCAAAGTCCAGCATTTTTGGGCACCAAAAAACCCTTAAAATACTAAATATTAAAGAAAAGTGAAAATCACTAAACTTTTGTAATGCTTTTTAATCAATGTCTAATACACTAAAAGAACCTGGGTTTGTCTCATAATAGAACAGACAGATGTGAGAGAATGTGGGTGTGTGTCATAATAGCACAGATAAAGCGTAGGAGAACGTGGAACAGTCTCATAATAGCACAGACAGCAGGAGAACGCGGGTCAGTCTCATAATAGCACAGGCAGAGAGCAGGAGAACGTGGGTTTGTTTCATAACGAAGTCAGCAAATAGGTGAATGTGGGTCTGTTTCATAATAACACAGACAGAGAGCGGGAGAACGTGGGATTGTTTTGTAATAACACAGACAGCAGGAGAAAATGGAAATTTGTTGTCCTGCTTTTTCTGTTGCCTTTCAACAATATCAGAAAGAGACCCTATACATTTTCGTCTAAGAGTGAACTGCCAGAAAAATCTGTCACAGTGGATCATCACAGGAGGAACACAGGAAAGGGTATGGGATTTCTCCTCCCTCTACGATTAGAACAAGGGCTCCTTTACCCTCCTATAGTCTTGTTACCTCCATCCTAATAAAAAAACTGGAAAGACAGAATGTTTTATTTTTAACCTTCCTAAGTGAGCTTAGACTGACCTGACTATCCACTCTGACAAAAAGAAGGCTCCTCAGGCCCTTGTATTATTATGTTAATTTAAAGGTTCTTCCAGTGGCCTCATCCATGCAGAATGGAAGTAGCAGGCTTTGAGGAGAATATCTGTGCAGTACTGCATTCACAATGTTTCTGCTGAGCTGTTTGGAGAAAAATGACTGTACCCCCATCCTTCAATTTCATGTTTTAATAAGAAGTATATATACACACACACACACACACACACACACACACACACACACACACACAGATTAGGTAGCTATATCTTTGTGTGGATTCATTTCTAGGGGCATAACCCTAATCTCACTTATGAAAACCTACCCCCTACCCTAAGATTAACTGTAAGTAACCAAACAAAATACAAGACCAAAAAATGTGATAGAAAAGTTTTTTTCCAATTACATTTGGTCTCTACAATGCAATATTGGTATTTAGCTGCAGTAAATGAATGTTACACGCTGAACACTTCACACATTGCACGTAGAAAAAAATAAAACATTTGTGTATCTTTAACAGCGGCTAGTAGTGCATTCCTTTGTTTGCTAGCCAGTCCTTGTTGTTCAGCCACATTGTATGCAGGATTCCTTCAATTCATTTCAGGTCAACAAGAAAAATGTATTTTTGGAACTATTTAACTGCATTCAGTAATGTTTCAAATGTTTTAAAATGGCACAGCTGTTTTGTGTATGGGATCTTTAAATAAATTTAAACCTGTTTCTCATAACCATGGTGAGACTATCCTGGAAAATATAGGACAGCAGTCTATCACAGAACACAAACAGTGTGAGCTGTTTTGTGGGTTATTGATAATTTGTACATTATTTTGTTCTTATGCTCAGAATGTTCATTCCTGTACTGAATCTCATTAGTGTTTTACCCTATATGTATCTTAATGTCTATTACTTGTTCTGTCACACATCAGTTGTCATGGAGACAGCAGCCACGTGAGAACAGCATCTACCCCACAGCCATCACACTGCTGAACACACAGCGCTCACACTTCACCTGAATCGAACTGGATTGGAACACGCACACATCATGGCCATGCTGCTATATTTATTATATTTGCGATATTCACAATGTGAATGACTCCACCAGTGTCTTTACTTGCTCTCGTTCTCCGTAGTGTCTTCAGCTTTCCATTCCGTTTCTCCCTCAGGTTATGTCAGGCTCAGCAGCAGATATAGCCAAGGGTCTGAGCGACAGAGCTCTGTAATAAATTAGTAAGCGGGGCCACCTGGCCTTTACGGGCTGATTGGCTCCCTGTTAGGTGACATGCAGGACCATGCTAAGGGCATCATTTAGGCTCCTTGCTGCTGCCATGTCATTCCAGTCCAGCGATGCTGGCACCCCAATGACTTATTCATGGTGCCGGCTTGGGAAATGGTCTTTCTTCAGATAATAAATCTATTATAAGAGTAGTTTAACAGCCCTAGCAGGTATGTGCTTGGAGCAGCTCCTTTGGGTAATCTCAATCTACCTCAGCTTTCTCTCTCACAGAAGTTAAGTCCAGCAGCCCTGTGGAAAGTGTTGGCCCTCTGTTGCATGGCAAGGGCCAAATCCTTGGGTCAAAGCCTTACTATGTCAGCCGTGGTCTTTTTTGAAAGATTAATTTTATGTTCCATGAAACCTACAATAATAGGCTTCTTAGATTTTATGGTAACACATTATTTAAGGCTGTCAGCTATAATGCATTATAGATGCTTTCATAATGCATTATAATGGTCGGTATAAGAATATAAGAATAATGAAGCATTATGACATCTTCTATTGACAGTCATAAGGCATTATAGTGTTGAGAATAATGCCTCATAAATTCCAATGAAGCTCTCATCTATAATGCACTATAGATACATTCATAATGCATTATAATGTTTGGCGTATGAATTAAGGATGATTTTTATTGTATTATGTAAGGTATCTATACTGCATTACAGATGACAGCTTCATAAATCAATTCTAATACATAATAAATATGGTTATTATGTGTTATGCCATTTAGCAATATTCATAGCCATGTTTATAATGCTTTATGAATACATTATAATGTGTTATGAATGTGATCATAGATTCTTATAGACATGGCATTCTTGGAAAGAGCTACCGATTTTATCAAATCAAATTACTTTTTTGTTACATCACTGGGTGAAAACAAGTAATCTATACCACTTTCTGTATTATTATTATTATTATTATTATTATTATTATTATTATTATTAACAACAACAACAATAATAATAAGTACTAATAATGATGATAATAATAGTAATAATAATAATTCAAGAAAGATTTGTGGGCAAATATCTGTTCATCTTCTTATACTTGAACAATCAACTTCCTCCTTTTTCCATTTTAATGATCGCACAGGCTAGTGAAAATAGTGCTGCATGCCAGATGTGGCCCACGGGCTGAGGTCTATTTCTGTGTGTGTCTGGGAGTATGGGGAGAAAGTGATATGTTTATGAAAGGTGAGCACTCCCACAGCCTGCTGTCTGTCAGCATAGGGGTTAATGAGCTGTGTACTGTACCGAAGGGCCCCTACAGGTGCTAGCAGCCGTACTATGTGACATGTGACACTGGGGAGGATCAGGAGAGCTGCCTTAAGTGGGCTTTGACCTCTAATCTTGCAGGGGTGGTTTCTGTAGTGTCGTTATGTAATGTAATGTAGTTTTGTGGTGTGCACTTTACAATACACACATTATGCAGGTTTTCAGTCCTTCAAACGGTACTCCGAACAGACCCGCATTCCACTCAAATCAATGATTCAAAGAAACAAGCGACAAAGGGTGAGAACTGCTCACTTTTTCGCCATAGCAACAAGGGAAAATAGTGTTCCCTGTAATGTTTTTTTTTAATTACTCGGCTTAATATTAAGGTTATGGTAGAATGACAATTCTCAATTTTCTTTGTACAGTAAAAGAATAGTAGCCTCCCATCACCATGGTTACCAGTGTACCACAACAACCTGTTGTCAATGTGACCAGCAGTAAAGAGAAATTTCAGCAGGAACCTGAGTCACACACAGTGTGGGTTGTCTCTCACAGTTAAACTTACACTCTCCTGGAACACTGACAAGTCCTGTCAGTAGGAATGCCGTGGGTTCCCTGACTGATCCAGGTCAGATTTTTACATTAATGCCTGACGAACATGTTCACCTCCTTCTTGTTAAGCTTCTGCTTTTATCTTTTTCCTCTCCCATTTATGTCTCTTATTCATACTCTCAAACATGGTAATAACATTGTCCATTAGAACAAAAACTATTACAGCACGACCGCTGGTGTGTTTAAGAGAATATGTGTTTGTATGTCTCAGACTTAAATGTTGAAATCGGGGCAGTATAGTTTGACCTCCTCCGCTGGCCCCTGGAGGGTGGGCTCCCCCTTTGAGTCAGATTCCTACCAAGGTTTCTTCCTACTTGGGGAGTTTTTCCTTGCCACTGTCACCGCTGGCTTGCTCACTGGGGGCTTTGTACTGGGATAATGTAAAGCACTTTGAGACAATTTAATGGTTTGAAAATCCATCCATTTTCCAGAACTGCTTATTCCGTTTCGGGTCACAGGGGGTCCAGAGCCTATCCCGGAGGCTGCGGGCACAAGGCAGGGAACAACCCAGGATGGGGCACCAACC
>JAAGVU020000038.1:10571429-10593482 GCA_011763525.2 Mormyrus iriodes
ACATTAAAGCTGAGAGTCTACACCATCACATTTAATTCTTTAATCATTCATCCTCCATACTTATATAACCCTCCTCTTCCTTCTATTTATATCCATCTTCATCATGTACAGATGTGATAAAAATTAATCCTACCACACATTCAGGAAGAACCCAAGGCAACTCTCTGTTTGTGTCTTTGCAAGAGACACTGGAAAGTGTTGCGTGGGAGTGGTGTGTTTAAGACTGAGTGACATAAAAAGTATTTTGATGTTGAGTATATAGGTATTGCCTGGCCTGTTTTAGTCAGATTTGTCAACAGAGAGTGCATGATCAATTGTTTTTGTCAAAAATCTCTTCACCGTTTTATTAAAGAAAACATTGTATAATCAGATGAAACATTTTCATCTGTATTAATTTGAGAGTTTTGTTCGTTTTTGGTAAATGTCAACCCATTCAAATTTCCATAGAAACAAAGACAGAGATTTATGAGGCATCTGTAAGTGAATGTGCATGTGTGTTACTGTGTTAGTATGATAATAATCACAAATCTGTTGTAATAATAGCAGTTGTGAATTACTGGGCTTCATCAATATCTCACCGATTCACTCTTGACTAATTGGGATTTGATTCCTCTGTGTTCAACATTGCTGTGAAACAGAATGAAATGCTGACCTCTAGTGGCTGCACTCCTACACTTCTAGCAAGTAGCCAAGAGAAACGTGGGTACTGAAAAAGAATCACTTGCATTAGCGAAAAATGTTTCATTAATAACTTAATAAAGGTTTAATTTTGCCTCATTAAAATTTGAAAAAGCTCCTCGATTAACACCATGCAAAAAACGAGCACAGGCCCTTTCCTTAAAGGACTTCTATTGTCTATTATTATATTTGAGGATTTGAAACCACTGGTATACAGATGGGACAGCATGGTGGTGTGGTGGTTAGCACTATTACTTCACACCTTTGGGCCCAGGGTTCAAGTCTCTGCCAAGGTTCCATTTGTGTGGAGTTTGCATGTTCTCTGCGTGTTGTTATGGGATTTCTTCCAGGTACACCAGCTTCCCCCCACAGTCCAACATGATGGGGTTAATTGGAGTTGCCAAATTGTGAATGGTGTGTGTGTGCCCTGTGATGGGTTGCTGCCCCATCCTGGCTTGTTCCCTGCCTTGCACCCATAGGCTCTGCCCCCCCCTGTGACCCCAAATGGGATAAGATGGATGGTTGGTTTATGGACAATCAAATTTCTCATCACGAGCTGCCAGGCATTCTATGCCTCTTTCGTCATTAGCTTTTAGACAGTCTTTTAGATAATACCAGAGACATAGTGGTTAGTATACACTGGTATATGGCGTATACCCACCTTTAAAAAAATGTAAACTAATATTTTAAATATTAAAAAATATTGTCAGAAATGCATATACGCAATTTTATGGTAAACAGCAATGTTATGATGTTATGATGTTATGATGAACAGCAAATATTATGCATATCAAAAAGCCGTAGAAGACAAGTGATGGGGTCAGGATGTGCGTTTGGGCTGGACAGGCTTACGAAATTTATTCTGATTAAGGAGACATTAATGACGGACAACTGGGACAACTAAGAGTCACATGACTCTCCCAGTCAAGATACCCAGGCCCTACAATTTCCCAACAGTAAAGCAGGCTTTCTGACAATGTCAGTGTAAAGATTTGGCAAAATTTGTAAATTATGTACAATATTTCACCCGCATCACCCAAGCATCCATCCATGCATGCATCCATCCCTCCATCCATCCGTCTTCTGCTCATCTAGGTCAACTGCTCATCTAGGTCAACTCAATTCAGTTTTCATTTTTATATAGCTCCTTTGCCAAGGTGCTTTACATGAGTGTATTGTAATGCATTGCTACATCATTTATACAGAATAATACAAAAGCAGGGAAAAACCGAGGCAAAGAAAGGATGTAAGAAAAAAGCCAAAAGACAAATTAGGAGATGAAGCAAAAACTCCTTAGTAGGGAGAAAAACAAAGCTAGAGGTCCAAGGCCAACTGACTGTCCAACGACCCCACCCCACTCCACCCCCTGGGCATGCTAGCATTATAGAAAATAGAATGAATGGGTCTGCTTGCTAAAAGCACAGTGCAAACTGCGGTCAAGGTCAAAGCCAATGTCCAGCAATGAGCCAGTTCTCTGTGTAAGCCTGCGTGAGATGGCGGACTGAAAGGAGCACCAACCAGGTCACAGGGCATTAGTCACATCTACATTGTCAGCCTTGGTCAACGTCAGAGTGGGTGGAACAAGGCTGGGGGACGTCCTGGATGGGCTGCCAGTCCATCGCAGAGCATGTACACAAACAAACATGCACTATGGGGATTTCAAAGGCTCATGGGAGTTTTTACTTGAACAAAATTGTTTTGAGGGCATAAGGAAACCGGAGTACCTGGAGCTATTCCATGCAACAAGGACAGAACATGAAGACACAAAGTCAAAACAGAATCCGGACCCCCGGCCCAGCAGGTGTGAGACAGCAGCTCTACCCAGTGGGCCGTCGAAAAAGGAAATTCACCTCTGAGAAACTACAGAAGACCATATCTGTCATAATAATACAGGAGGACATAGATCTCAAAGACACTCTTCTCCTAGGAAGTATTTTGGCATGATGCACATACTGGCAAGATTGTTTTAGGTTATGCTGAGGAGGTGACTAATTATTCATCTGCCTAAGCTTCAGTTTTATAAAATGTAAACATTCCTCCCAACACACTGAGTCACAGCTAAACATGCAAAACAGAGTCTGGAATTAACGCGCTGCTTGTTTTGAATTATTGCATAGATTCATTTGCTATTACCTTAATTTGTTTTATTTCTGGAAAAGAGTCATCTAAAACGAACTTTACCGCAGTTTAAGGTAATGAGTGTATAAAATTTTATAAAAGCAAATTAAATTAGGGGCTGTGCATTAGGTGCCATGACGTCCCTATAAAGGTTAACACAGTGGTTTATCTGCTCCTTAACATGCAGTTGTGCCCATATTTGTACTCTGTGGCTTGGCTCATCCCTCCTTGTTGCATATATAGTATTTGCTGCATCAGCTGGTGAGCAGTGAGGAAGAGATTAATTAATGCGAGGCCATTCCCTGCCAGTTCTCAGGCTTCCTGCCATCTTTTTCCGGTTCTTTACCAGGCGAGTTACTGCTATTGCTATTGTTAGACTCTCTTTGCCCCATGTTTCTTTTGCAGCCCCTCTCCCCTTCACTCCCAGTCCCCTCTCAGCCCCTCTCCCCTTCACTCCCAGTCCCCTCTCAGCCCCTCTCCCCTTCACGCCCAGTCCCCTCTCCCCTTCATTCCCAGTCCCTTCTTAGTCCCTCTCCCATTCACTCCCAGTCCCCTCTCAGCCCCTCTCCCCTTCATTCCCAGTCCCCTCTCAGCCCCTCTCCCCTTCACTCCCAGTCCCCTGTCAGCCTCTCTCCCCTTCACTCTCAGCCCCCTCTATGACATCTTGTCCTTCAGCTCCCCTGCATACGCCTTTATTCCGCTGACTGATCACTTCCTGTCATGATTGCTCACAGTCTTTCACCCTTCACTGAATAAGAAAACCACCATTTTCCTGATTGTGTTACAATGATGTTCACTTTGCATCCCTCTCCTGCCCTTGTCGGTCCTCCAGCCAGCCTCTGATCAGTTTTGCTACAGATGGACATAGAGTATTCCTGTGTGATTCGGCACCTTTGGCTGAGAACAGGAGTATAGGGAAGGAAAAAATACAGCAGAAGAATCAGAATAAAGACACTGTTTACGTATTTCATCATGCTTTCGATGTTAAGCTACACATGTGTTAGTGAAACCATCAAAAGAAGAATTTTATTTGTGACAGTCTACTATTGCTCTGCCCCACCTTGTGTGTGTGTGTGTGTGTGTGTGTGTGTGTGTGTGTGTGTGCATGAGGAGTGTTTTTCTGTTCTCCCTCGCAGTCCACAAAACAGAGGTCAAGGTAGCAGATGCTTCATTGCCACCAGTGACTCAGACAGTGACAGACGCAGACTCACACATAGGACAAGATATGGGTTTGGTGATGGGAACCTATTCAATGCAGTCAAAACGAGACAGTTACCACAAAGGTAGGACCTGTGCCGTGCACGTGAGTTCATTAACTCTAAAGTAGTTCCTTTGGACAGATCGCACATCTCCCAGTGTGTATTTCATCAGATATCAGAATTAGTGTGTCATATTAATAATAAGTTAATAAGTTAACACTGTAGCATTACTTCACAATATGAGTGTAACAGAGTGGATTTCTGGGGAGTGGTGAAGCATTATGAAACGAGAAAGTGATGGATGGGTGTGATGGAATGAATGTGTGTCACAATTAATACATTCAACCTGACTAAAGCACTAATTAGGTATTGTTCCTTTGAAAGACTTTGTTTAAATGAGTGTACAGTATTTGTGGAATTTCCTTCTGGGCTCTCCGAAGGTCGATGTACATGTCTTTTTTTCAAAACAATTTCTGTTTTTATAAAGTGTTTTAATAATAACAGAATTGACAGCGGAAGGTAACTTTCTGCCGGTTTAATGGATTTTACGTGTAACTGTAATAGGTTTCACCTACTACTATGCAGGTATATAGTACTCACTTGTCAGATAGCTATGTGTGGTTGCGTCGCCCTCTACTGGTTCCCTGCGGACGCAGACAAACTCCAAGCAGCAGTCATGGAACGCCACCTTCAGACCAAATACTTATTTACATTTTATCTGTTTAGCTGATTCTTCCGTCCAAAGTGACAAACAATTGAGGATTAGAATGGAATAGGAATAATTAAGTTCAGTCCCAAAACAACTGCAGACAGTGTAGAAGGACAGTAGTGTTGGTACCTTAAAGAGAAGTAGCAGGGGAGACAGAGGTTGGAGTGGAGATTGTAGAGAGCAGAAAATTGAAAGGAAACTACCAGAAGGTATCAGCTAGCTGATATCCAACTGTATTTTTGCGCATTTAACCACTTGCCTCCTCAGACAACAACAAACAGAGGCAGTCCCCAGTTTATGAATGAAATCTGTTCCCTAAGTGTATGTTTAAGACAAAAATTGTAAGTGCGTCAGAATAATAATAATAATAATAATAATAATAATTATAATAATAACTACATATGGTACCAGACTGAACCTCGAGCCGACAAACTGCTGAAGCCACTCAGTTTTTTCCTGAGCATCATAAAATAGTATTTAATGCAAATTTCTGATATAATAGGCTTTGTAGCAGTGTGTTCGTAAATACGAGCTGTCCGACAGTTGGATTTTATTAACCCAGCAACTGCCTGTACAGTATTATTGTGTCTTGGCACCAGGACAGATCCTTTATCTGCTCCAACCTTCCGGGGAAGGAGGGCAACTGTGAAGGTCCCTACACTTCATGCAGTTCCCATCCCAGTACAGATCCCTGTGGTTCCGGTGCATTATATAAGCCACCGGCACCGTGTGCTATGACAGTAGATCATAATTTCATGTGTGGGATTTAACCGCTGATTGACGTCAAGCTCAATGTTCCTATGGAGACTGACGGCACATTGCTGGTTACCAGCACAGCTTTGAGGACTCTGATCAGCCACCAGCAGGGACCCATTTTAATGCATCGACACTGAGGGCCCCGCGCTGCTTCAACCTGCTTAATTAAACATCATTTCAGATCCTACCATATGCAGAGAAAATGGCTAAATCCTCAAACACATGTGCAGATAGGCCAGAGCATACCAGCAACCCACACCTAGTGAAATGCCGCTTCGTTACCATATAACTGCCGCAGTTATTCTGCATGTATTCATCCCTGTAACTCGTCTGATACACCATCGTACGATTTCTGAAAAGGATGCCACATGTACGGTTTCCTGTCATGTAGACCTCCATCTCTTTCCCCTACTTCATCAATACGCCCACATCAATCTTTTATTCCCCCTCATGAGCTTCTCATCATCTGTCAGCTTCCTTCCATCTGACCCAGCTCTTCTCTCTTCTTCATCCCGACTCAGGCTATTTCTCACACTCACATCCTCCCTTTCACCCTCCATTGCTCTCTAACATGCAATTTATCTGTCTGCCCCGGCTGCTAACCAACAGAGCATCTCCTTCCATGCCCCCTGCCAGTCCTCCACCCTTTCGTATTCCTCCGACTGAGCAGATCTCTCGCAGTAACCTGGTGCGCCTGAGAGGGAGACAGTAATCCTTTCAGGAAATAGAGAGGGGAGATGAAAGATCGCAAGAACAGAGGAGGGAGAGGAAAAGCAGTCAATCTGCCAGGGGGCGTGTAAGCAGGAAGACACACCCCCTCGCCATTGGAAGCCCGTCGTGTCTTTGATACCAACGATTGGTCGGACTACTGCATGGCGTCGTGTTATCACTTATGTAACCATAGTTAGCTATTCAAACCCCTATATCAAGGGTTATTTAAAGCACCTGAACAGTCTCATCCACAAATGCCTACACAGGCAGTTATGTGCAAAGGAGGTCAGATGCACAGTGCAGGATGCAGAGTAGACACTATGACTTAAGAACACAACGAAGTAGAGTATAGATGCATGCATAGAATTTTATGAACAACGTTGTCTAAAAGTGTTAATATTTAAAGACATGATGGAAACACTTAAGACCATGTTTTTAGTAATTTATATACATATTCATAATGCATTATAATGCATTCATAAAGCATTATAATGCATTCATAAAGCATTATAAACATGGCTATAAATATTTATCTATATACAGGCTACCAAACAGACTCTTGATTTATATGCAATGGGTCTGTCTAACTGAAAGTTGCCCTGAGTTGGCCCTACAGTGTCTTGACATGGCCTGCTAATTCAAATGGAAAGCTGAAGTGTTCGTAGTCAGACAAATATTTAAGTGTAGCCGCTAAAAGACAGCTAAAAATATTTCTAAGCATGCACTGTATAATACTCACTGCACCAATGAGGAAAAAGGCAAGTATCACCTCTGATGTGATTGACATTTATTGGTTGTTTTATTAGTTGCCGAACGTGCAGGCTGTAATAATACAAAGTGTGGATCTATAGACGAGAAGAAGCTCTGCTCTAGTTCTGCCTAATGTGGTTTTGTGTATCGCAGCCCTGGCCAGCTGGTGACACAAGGAACCCTGCGTGCTGTGTTTGCAAACCGAACCGTGGGGGCCGGAAGCTTCCCATGTGTTTAGCTGTGTGAGAGCAGTAAGCTGAGATTAATGCTACAGTGAAGAGATTCATACCTATTCATATCACATGCCGTGGAAAAAGGGGGGATCGCATACAAATTAGTGTGGGGAGCAGCAGAGTGTGAAAGATTGCAAATGTATGAGAGGAAAGGCAATAAAAGGAGATTCGAGCGACACTTAAGCACTGATGTCGACACCATGGCGGAGGTGGGAGGACACAGACGCGGCTAGGATACAGGGCGGGAGAGAGAGAGAGCGAGTGAGAGGGGGAAAAGGGGAACAGGGGAGGGAAGGAGAGGGAGGGAACAAGGGGAGACGAAAACATCCAGTCTCTGCGTGCATCTGGAAGACACGAGGAGAACAACTCTTCTGTCACACAGACGGGGAGCACGGGATAAAAAAGGGAGAAGCAGATGACTTCGTAGAGGAGAAAGGGAAGAAAGGCAAAAGCAGGAGGCAGCGTTATTGGAAAGGAAAGTAAACGGAGAGGAGAGTGTGAGTGAGGCTGTTTGGACGCGCTGGTTTCCACGGCGATAACATGGGCGCAGTGGTGGGCACCCTGACCATGCAGACCAAGCAGAGGAGGCCGTCAAGAGGTAAGTCCGCACAGACAGAACCGTTCGATTTCCTGAATCGCCCACTGGAGCAGAGCAGCACCTAGACACTGGAAGACCGATTAACGAACGTGCTGGCCGCGATCGGCCACCCTCGTAGCGGAAACAGCATGGGGACGGCAGATACTCGCGCATGGACAAAACAGCGGGTGTGAACGTGCTGCACAGTCACACGCCAGCGCGAACGCGGACGGCGAACACAGGCTGTCCTCTCACAGGTGTTAGCCAGGAAGAAGTGGTGGAAGTGGACAGAAAAGCAGGAGATTCAGAAGCACGAAATTATTGGCAGAATTACAAAGTACTTTGTCTAGGACTGTAGGCTTGGGGGCATGTCCAGGGCTTGATCTGATCTCCTCTACCTTGTGGTTATGTGTGTTAAAAAAAATCACGATGTTTACTCATTTACAGAGTGGGGGTTCTGCCCTGCAAATATTTACTGTTTATGTATGTTCACAATATTTGCAAGAAGTGTTCGAATATGCATGTACTTTGCCGCATGTGTCTTACCGATGAAGGAGCGTATGAGTGTTTATGGTGTCAGTGATTAAGTGAGTTTCTCTACATGTTGTGCGAATGAGTGGGTGAGCACACTGTCTGAAATCCTGAATGTGTGTGAAAGACAAGAACGTATATATGCATGTTGGGTCGGTGATTGACTGCAGGTTTGTTGCGAATGTTGTTTAAATGCCTGAGCAAGCGTGTCTGCATGTTATGTGTCCGAGTTGCGAGGAAGACTAACTGATTGAATGTGTATGTGTACAATGTGAATGAATACGCGTGTGAGTTGTGTAAATGACTAATTGATACTGTGCATGCACTGTGTAAATTATTGAGTATTTGTGCCCATCTTCTCAGAATGCGTGGCAGGGTATGTTATAAACAGTGCTCACCAAGCCCCTTCCCTGCCAACCCTATAGCTCAGGAGTACTGTTGTCATGGTGATGTGGAATTGAGGGGTTGAGTGGGGAGGAATTGGTCACTGCCGATAAGAGATTGGAAGTGCAACTACTCCATCAAAAAGGGAAGTGAAACAAAAATTTCTGCAACCCAGTATCGCCTTCCTGGGCCAGACTGTGATTTTAGCGTAACATGTCAAACACGCAAGTGCCAGAAAAAAAACACTGAGATCCCAAAAACAACACAGTCACATGTAGGAGAGACAGGGCGATTTTTTTTTTAATTGCAGAGCAGTGATAAGTGTGAAATCCCTCCTAAGAGATGCAGCAGAACCATATAAGTCCCACCCAAACCTTAACAAACCATATCCATCACCCAGGCCCCACCCACAATGGAAACCACACCCACAAAACTGGCAACGTCCACAACACAAAACCGTCCCAATGTCCAGACCTCGTCCGTAATATCGATAGCCATAGGCAGTACAGTGTCATGTGAAATATGACTCTGGACATCAGATAGACATGTTCTATACGTTTCCCCCAGTACACTCCATATTTCTCTTAGGTTAAGTCGCTCATCGCCCTAATTCCAGAAACTCACACTCAACTCATCTCAGTAATAGTTGTCTAATCCCAGTAACTATCTGTCCCTTTTTAGAACAGAATAACCAGACAGTGATACTTTATTAATCCCCATGGCGGAATTCTCTTCCCACCTACCCTGTCTTGCTTTTTGTGTCATACATAGATACAGATATAGGTGAGAGCAAGCTAGGGGTTCACAGGGCAGGGCTGATCAGCATGCAGTGCCCCTGGAGCTGTGGGGTTAAGGGCTCTGCTCTGGGGCCCAGTGGCGGCATCGGTCTGACGGCCCCGTGATTTAAGCTTAATTTAGCAGCCACAGGCATGGAGTCCTAGCGCCCTGAGCCACACAGCACCCCCTGCAGTCTCGGAGATCCTCATCCCCCTAATCCCTATAAGTCATGCCCCCCTTTTCTCAGTAACTCCAAGAAACACAATCCTTTTGCTGTATTAAATCTCATGCCCCCAAAAGATTAGTCTATTTTAATACTAATTCCTCCAATCACCCAAAATGCCAATTATGCAGAATCTCAGTTTAAATAGTCATCCAAGGGCAATGCGGCCCGGTGGCTCGGTGGACGGCACTGTGACCCGGCCCCTCCAGGCTTGTGAGTTTGGTGCTCATCCTGACTCTGTATGCGTCTGTGGAGTTTCCACGTTCGCCCTGTGCTCGTGTCTGTATCCTCCAGCGGGTCAAAGACATGCAGTCTTGGTGAATTACTGTCTACAAATAGCCGGCAGTGTGTGTGTGTGTGTGTGTGCGCCTGTGATGGACTGGCATGCCAATAGTGCCCTGTGCTTCATGGTATAAGGCTCCAGGCGCAATGTGACCCTGTGCAGGATAGGGGGGGTGATGGATGAAAAGGTTCATAAAGCTAGATGCATTCAGCAGTATGTCCTCTTATAATAAAACCTTAGGCCTTTTCAGTAGGAAGTGGATTTTATTTTCATTCTCATTTTTATCCCCAAATCTTCTTCCTGCACTCTCTAAGCACCAAATTCCCTCAAGCTAAGATCTTTTAATCCACATCATCATCCTGCCCTCCGCTTCCCACATTACTTTTTCCCCTCCCTTGTATCTACACTCTTCTTTCCCATCTGCTTCCTAGAGTCAGAAAAAGCAGGTTTCCTACTTTCAGTGGACACCATTAGGTACAGCAAGCTAATACTGTGTAGAACCCATCTGTGCATCCAGAGCTGCCCACTGCACAACGACTGATGTATTGATTTGTGGTTTTCCTGTTTGCTTTAAGTAGTCTGGCCATCCTCCTCTGGCCTCTCCATTTAACACAGTGTTTTCGGCCACAGAAATGCAGCTCACTGGGTGTTGCTTTTTCACACCATCGTCTGTATGATCTAGGCACTGTAGTACATGAACTCCCCAGTAGGGGACAATGTTCAAAATCGCTTAGTGTTTTAGTGATTCTAATCCTTAACTGAACAGTAAGTAAACCTCTCGACCCTGTCTGAATGCTTGCAGCCACATGATTCACTGCTTAGAGGAGCAGGCTATTTGCATTGGTAAGCAGGTGTACCTGAGTGTATGTGTACTACATTAATTTACATGCATTTATATCCAGCGATGCTTTTGTCCAAAGTGACATACAAATGAGACAAAGAGCACATTGCAAACACACATGCTGTCAAGGAGTCGACTGGGCATAAGTGCGGCTAGGCTGAGCTTCCACTGAATCCCCATAAATACATACAAGTGAGCACATCTCTTTATAAAGACAGTGATGTGCCAGCGAGTTGGGCAGTGTCCAGTCTGTGTAATCCCCCTACCCTCTGGTCTTCCAGTCTCTGAATCTGCCTCACCCTCTCTGTTCCTGGGCATCACTTCTGATGACGGGGCCGGGTTCGAGGAAATTCAGCTGTAGGCAGTATGTGAATAAAGATTAATAAACATGTATTAAAGGTTCAAGGTATTTTATCGGATGACGAAGTTCATACTCGCGTGCTTCCTGTCCTCCGTGGTGGCAGACAGTTGTAAGACAATAAAAACACATAAGAAATAAGCAAAACAGCTATGAACAAATAACTAGAAGCAATAAATAACTCAAAATGAGAGCACCATAGACAAACATTTAGCTTATACATGCACAAAAGATGTGTTGCAGTTAAAATTGGGGAAAAGTAAAACGCATTTGGTGCAACAAATTGTAACATTTGCTGATGAGTCGTATGCAGGCAAAAACCGTTCTTCTGTAATCTTGTGGCCTCCGTCTTCCCTTATCATCAGCCTGGCTTTACCATGTTCATAGAGGATAGGGCTGTGTGGAATAACTTCAATGCTTCTTATTTATCTGCACTTATGTTCCACATCTGTGTTTCCAGAGACTTCCATCATCTTCTGTTTAGGGCTGACAGAACTACACCATTCAAACAGCTCTGCCGTCAAAGTAGCAATCACCCACTCTGCAAAGCGTGCGGCATCCGCCGACAGGTTACCATGACAACGTCCATCTTGCCCACTTTCTCATGCTTACAGCCATAGCATCCATCTTCTATGCCTACTCATTGGTTACTATGACAGCATCCATCTCCCTCATCATCTTTTCTGTTACTATGGCAGCATTAGGGGTCTCTTTCTTGGACGACAGTATTGTCCAATTACTGATTAATTCAAGTAGTATATAATAGTAATAAGAAATACATTTACCTACAACACAGCAAGCTTTTGTGCAAAAGCCTCTTACCATATTAGTGACATCGGATAGTAACATTAGAGTCATATATGCCTCAGTTTGCATTTTTTTCCTCACATCTAAGCCAACTTATGGATGTTTCCATAACGACAGGAAACTGCTGAAAATGTTAAAAAAGACTGGTGAAAGTGAGGGGTCAAATGGGGAGATTGTCTTCCTAGAGTGCAATAGAAAGACAGAAAGGAGGGGAAAAATAGAGAGAGCAGATGGTAGGGTGGTATTTAAGGAGGTGGCCTCAGAGCTGGAATGTTGCAGATCAAGTCCCAAGAATAGGCCCTGCAGTCCAATTTCTCGGGAAGTAAATGTCTGCAGAAAAGCACATGCTGCCACTAAAGCATGATATTTCAACACAAACGAATAATTTCTGGGCTTTCCGTACTGCATGCGTAGTCTCCTTTGACCTCAACACAGTTATAATCCATCTTTGCATTGCTAATGCTGGTCAGGATTGCACGGACCTAACTATCAATATATTAAAATTCATTTTAATTCATAAAATCTGTTCTTTAAGATCTGTAAGTGAAAAATATTTAATCATTTTTATAGACATCTGAAATTATTTGAGGACACTTAATATTCAACTTGGGAAAGGCAATAAAGAATTGTGGTAGACCGAGATGTGACACACCCTTCAATCCCTCTAGGGCAAAGACTAGCTTTATATTATTTATATATATACCAAATCACTTTGCCCTTATATCCATTTTCACATATATATAATGCAGCATCGGCGTCACTGTCAGCCTGAAGTCTGTCTAAGGAAGCAGAATGCCTTGGATAGGACACCAATCCATCACTTCAAATGCTATTTTGAAACATTAATTCATTGAGACTATAGGTTATTGGACTAGGAGTGGAAACCTAAATGATCACAGGAGAACATATGAGCTTTACAAACATATATTTCACTCTTTCAAATATCTGTACATTATTACACTGGCGGGTGGTGAGAGAGAGGGCGTCTTGGTCATGAACAGCATGATTAAGTTCACTCGAGAATGAGCTAAGTTATCGATCACTCATTGAAGGAGGAATCGCTCTGTGAATGAGGAATCGCTCTGTGAATGAGGAATCGCTCTGTGAAGGAGGAATCGCTCTGTGAATGAGGAATCGCTCTGTGAAGGAGGAATCGCTCTGTGAATGAGGAATCGCTCTGTGAAGGAGGAATCGCTCTGTGAGTGAGGAATCGCTCTGTGAATGAGGAATCGCTCTGTGAACATGGAATCGCTTGGTGAACGAACTGGATTTTTCAGTGTAGTGACCGTGTTCATTCCATTCACTAAAAAGATTTGCTCACTCATGAACAACACAAGTCTAGTAGCCTTTACACTGTTTTTCATTCTGTGCAAGATTCCAAAAAATGTGTAATATACTTTGCAAAGCGTCAGATAATCACATTACATCTTTCAATCCTATAATCTTTTTTTACTGTTCATTAGCATGATTATCATTAATATAATCAGGATTTGAATAGTTACATTAACCAAATTGGCATTGCACAGTATCGGATTGTTTTCCAAAGCGACGAATCATGCTGAAGTTCACATACAGCCCCTGTATTCCCAAATGGGTTACTTGCATTGCCAGCAGAATCCATTGCAATCCAATACTATCCCGTATAACCAAACCATACTGAGCTCAAGAATCAATGAATTACTGACCAACTGATCAACTGATACGAGATAAAGACAGGTATTGAGCTATTCATGTACCTGAATATGACACAATAAAGAACTCAGACACAAGGCTTCGGTTGTTAAAGGTCTATTGATTCACCTATTGATGCATGGAGAAACATAATGTGCAGCAGCAATCTAAGGAGACGACAAGAAACCAAACATGTCCTAATGTTAGCATACAGATCACTGAAGTGAGGATGTCATCACCTTATGCTGTTTCAGTTGTGTGGTAATATGGTTCCGAAATAAAAGCCTGAGGGGAGCCATTTACCCCCACTGTGATGGGAAAATTGCCCCACATTGATGGAAAGCTTTGATTAGGCTCCAGAGGTAAAGCTGATGTAGCCATTCACTTTTCTTTATTTTCCTTCTGTTTTCCTTTTCTGTTTTCTTGTGTCTTGGAATGTAAATGTGTGGAGAGACTGTGTGACAGTGTGTGCTACTGTCTGTATGATTTGTCTACTATGGTTTATAGTCAGTGGTGAATAAAGCATGAGAAGTGGGTAAGCTAAACGCCGTACTCACACGAGGATCAGGTCTGCGACTGACTGTCGGCTTGTTTCATCAGTCGTCTCATTTGCAAGTGCAATATATAGTAAATCCTAAATGAGTGAAGATGTTGGGTCGTTCTATACTTGGCAGTACAGCACAACTGTGAAACTCTGCTGCGATCCGCTGTGTGATTGTCTGAGCAAACATATGCTCGTTAAATATGCCCGGTTAGATGTTTAGACGCTATGATGGATATCTGCGTAGTCCTCAGGCGTAAAAACCAACTCAACCTGTCAAGAACTCCGGGATATTTCCTAATAATTGTTCAGAAAGCAGAAACGTAAGCTATGCTTGCCATGACTTTCTGTGTGTGTGTCCACAAACCCAGATAAGGTGGATGATGAGCTAGAGATGACCATGGTGTGTCACCGGCCAGAGGGTTTGGAACAGCTAGAGGCACAGACCAACTTTAACAAGAGGGAGCTACAAGTGCTTTACCGGGGCTTCAAGAACGTAGGCCACACCCTATCTTCTTCTGTTTTTGACTGTTTGTTTTTTCTTGTCCAGTTTAACTCCATCTCCCTACCAGTCATTCACTGTCTAAACATCTGTCATAAATACTGCACTACCACAAAGTCCCCCTATGTACCCCCTGCCATGATGAAGCATCACCTGCCATCAGGTACAACCATTACATCAATCGCCTGCTTTATATGTCATATTGTTGTACAGTTATCTGTACAACAGATAACGTCCAGCTGTTTGTCGGTCCCTCTTTCCAGGAATGCCCAAGTGGGGTTGTGAATGAGGAGACTTTTAAACATATATATGCCCAGTTCTTTCCACACGGAGGTAAGAACGAGAGAATTTTGGCTTATCATTGAAATGATTCACATTCATTATAATTGCAATGTGCATGCGTCAGTTGTCAGCAGTATAAGTCATTGTTCAAAGTTGGGCTGTCAAACCCCCCATTCTGGTGGATTATATTGATATTTATTCAGACCAAATCCCTTTGCTTAACAGACCCAATAGGTAATTAACAGGGCTTTCAAATGATTCATTTTCATAATGGTGAATAATTGCATAAACAGTGATTAATTGCATGATTAATCACATATCCATTCATGTTATAATTTGCTGAAAATTAGTTCAAGAGTAGTTCTAGATTAACAATCTGGTACTGAGACTAACCGAGAACAGGCTTAAGTACCAACAGAATAACACGACACAGATGTAACTAAGATCGAAGGAATGATCTCAAAGAGATAATAAACAAAATTAACAAATAACATGAAAATCAGTAATATCAATAATCCATAAAATGAAAAAGGTGCTTAAATCCTAATAAAGCAGTTGTATTTTAAATAGGAAAAACAATAAATTTTTTTAATAGCACACCTTCCCTTGTATTCAACAGGCAGATCGACACCCCCACTCAGAAAATGTTATCGGTGGTAATGAACCTGACCTTTGTGTGATGAAATTTGGGGAACCCCTGTGTATACTATAATGTAAATCTAAAACCTAGCTGGAAAATTGGTTTTAAAAACAACAGCCTTGACAACCATTGAAAGTGGTCTTAATAACTGGAGAATCTGTCCTTTTTAAGCCTTCAATAAAATCAAACAAATATTACAAATTACAATATTTTTATCCTATTTATGTTACAGACCAGCAGTTTTCTCTGTGGGATGCCAAATGAATGTTTTGAATTTAGTTGTAAATTTTGGGAATCTGTGCAGCATCATAACCAGAGCTCTAGTGCTGTTTACGACCAGGAAGGAATGTTAAAGGCCTCTTTTAAAAATCTTTGCTCATACTATTCTGCCACTGTCTACCTTACAATATACCTTAATATGAAGGTGCTCTTAATGTTTTCTGAATACATTACAAATGCATTATGAAGCTGCACTCGATGTAAATCCTCACCAGCGTTTATATCATTAATGTATATTAAATCTGTAATGTTAGGTTCATTGAAAGTGCTATGAATGCTATGCTTTAAGACATGCTGAGGTATACTTACATGGTGCTTATAAATATTCTATGAATGCATTATAAATGTATTATAAAGGTACACTTAATGTAAAGCGTTACCCAAGATCCTTGTACCTGGGGTGTCAAATCTGGAATATTGAGATTTAACAGAGGTGAAATTTGTGTGACTACAAACTACAAATGTTTAGTGTACACTATATGGATAAAAGTATTGAGACACCTGGCCATTACACCCACAGGAACATTTATGACATTCCATTCTAAATCCATAGGCATTAATATGGAGCTGGTCCCCCCTTTGCAGCTATAACAGCTGTAACTCTTCTGGGAAGGCTTTCCAAAAAGATGTTTGAGTGTGTGGGATTTTTTTGCCCGTTCATCCAGAAGAGCATTTGTGAGGCCAGGCTCTGATGTTGGATGTGAAGGCCTGGCTTGCAATTTCCATTCTAGTTCATCCCAAAGGTGTTCGATGTGGTTGAGGTCAGGGCTCCATACAGGCCAGTCAAGTTCTTCCACACCAAACTCACCCAACCATGTCTTTATGGACCTCGCTTAGTGCACTGGGGCACAGTCATACTGGAACAGAAAAGGGCTTTCCCTAAACTGTTCCCACAAAGTTGGAAGCATAGAATTGTACAAAATGTCTTGGTATGCTGAAGCATTAAAAGTTCCCTTCACTGGAACAAGGGGCCTAGCCCAAACCCTGAAAAACATCCTCATACCATTATCCCTCCTCCACCAAACTACAGGTGGCACAATGCAGTCTGGCAGGTAACGTTCTCCTGGCAACGGCCAAACTGAGACTCGTCTATCCGACTGCCAGACAGAGAAGCGTGATTCGTCACTCCACAGAACGTTTCCACTGCTCCAGAGTCCCATGGGGGCGTGCTTTACACCACTCCATCCAATGCTTGGCATTGTGCTTGGTGATGTGAGGCTTGCATGCAGCTGCTCAGCCTTGGAAATCCATTCCATGAAGCTCCCAGCACACTCCGTGCCTCAGCACTCGGCGACCCCGCTCTGTTACTGTAGGCTTCGTGGCTGAGTCTCTGTTGTAAACGCTTCCACTTTGCAATAATATTACTTGCATTTCACCATGGAATATCTAGCAAGGAAGAAATTTCATGAACTGACTTATTGCAAAGGTGGCATCCTGTGACAGTACCACACTGAGCTCTTCAGAATGATGCATTCTTTAACAAATGTTTGTAAACGTGACTGCATGGCTAGGTGCTTGATTTTATACACCTGTGGCAATGGGTCTGATTCAAACACCTGAATTCAGTGGTTAAGAGGTGTGTCCTAATACTTTTGTCCATATAGTGTACGTTCTAATTTTCTTTTTTATATATTTTTAATTTTATAGCACCCAAATGGTTCTGTTAAGAGAGAGACTTGTGCATTCGTTTGAGAGCCAAACTGTTTCTTGGTTCAGATTTACTTCAAATTTTTTGTGATTTGGCAGAATGACTCCCATTGGCCAGCCTTCTCAGGTGTAAACATACAGAAAAACACCCAGGATATCCAGATAAGCAGCTAGCATGACGAGCCATGATGTGCTAGAATTTGTATATACTTAATTATTGCTTCTTCGCACTGCATCTTATAAAAATATTTAAACCATTTAATTTAAGCTTACTCCTGACAAACAAAAAATTGGTCACCTTTTGTTGGCCAGAGGAATTTTATTCGTACTATTTTAAACCTGTTGCATGACTCAAGTTTGCAGTTTGATTCTTACCTCAGCATGTGCTGCGCACATGAATATGAGAGGCCATACAGGCCAAAATGTATACTGCAACTTCTCACATGCTATCAAACGGTCATGGACTCACTGGAAAAGTCGTACACACCATCGAACTTACATCCCCGTTAACAATTTTTGTTCTAGGAACATTTACCGAATGTTGTGATTAAGGTATTGAAACCTTCAAAGTGTCCAGTTTTCCTAATGTTCCTAGAATGTTAATCCCACAGCTACAACTGCTAGTACAACTGAGGCTAATAACATCAACTTGAACAAAGGGTGTGGTAGAGCCACAAGTAACACTGTCAGTTTGCACTGCAAAGGGCATGGGTTCAAGGCTGGATGGTGCATTGGTGGTATACCCATATAATTCTTTTATAATATAACATTTTATTATAAAACAATAATTGTGTTAAAAGAATGTTCAGATAATGTTATAGTGCTGACATTGACAAAACCTTTGTAAAAATGTAAATTGTGGAAAAAATGTTACATTTACGTTACAATGAGAATGTTCTCTGCCAACTTTGAGAAGGCCTTCACATAACATTAGCTGAAGCTCTGGGAATGTTCCGTGTTAACTGGGATGTATGAAGTTTGGCAGTGTGTGCATGTGTCTTAATATGCTTTATCGTTCAATATTTATACGTCACCTAACTTAACATTTTTAAGAATGGAGTTATGCACATTTAAATTAACACCATCAAATTAGCTAAACTGGTTTTTGTTTTGAGAAGATATTGCTGATGAGAAACCGGTTCACTGCTCAAAAAACTGAGTCCCTGTTATAAAACTATCGCAAATCCTGAATAGGAGTGCCCACTTTGTCATGCTCAGTATCAGTACGCATAAGGACCAGTGTATGTATGTAAACGGTTCTTCAGTTTTAAATTCAGAAATAGGATGATTGTCATTGACTTTCAGGTACACTACCCAACATTAAGTGGCATTTAACTAGGATAAAGTGACAATAGATTTCATCTTCAACGGTAGCAGATAAAGTAGCTGTTGGCTGACGCAAAGCGTTGTACACAGTAGGCCTATCATTTATCTGAACTCTGATCCATTTATTTAATACGTGTTTCCTGTGTTTCTCCTGCAAGACTGTAGGGGAGGCCTTTGGCAGCTAGAATGTTCCTAAGAGTATCAGAATCTGCGAGTTAAATTGGAAAGGCTCTAAGGCCATCATACTAATTCAATTAAACCAGCTTACGTTTACATTAAACTATAATGTTATCATTCAAGGAGAGGATGTTAAATCTCAAGCTAATATTTTCATTGTCTATATCACTATAATATTACAATAATATTCTTTTATTATAATTATTATAACAAATATAATTAAAAACAACCATCGCGTCTTGTTACATCTATGCCACACAGAGCCCTAACCCACGGAGACACACTGCTCATGTTTGTGGGATGATTGAGTTGCTATGCTGTTTGACAGATGCTTGGATGCTTGTCCTCCAGAGTGATGATATCTCGACATCTTTTAACGCAGTCCACGATTCATCTATTCTGAGATTAGTTTGTTATTAATGATTTTGTTATTACAGTACAGACTCGGTTTAACTCGTTAAATTCCAGCTGACGAGTTAACCACAAAAACCTTCCTATGAAACAATATAGTCGTCATCCCTAATGCATACGTCACGCGTGTCACAGAACAGACTGAGATTTAAAAATGTAAAACGTCAAAAACCGTCAGCGGGAGATCTGCTTATTTAGCAACTTAAAGTTCTCCAGTCCATTAAGCGTTCTGATTCACTTTACTGACTTTTCAGTAATTCCCTGAGTTATGAAATCTCGCCATTACTTTTCAACACCACTCAGCTGTGACCCCTTGTTATACCCACCACAGTCTGGTCTTTATGATGCTTGTGGTAAAACATGATGCGATGGAATTTATTACATAACAGCTGTCTCAATGCAGATGCCAGTACTTACGCCCACTATCTCTTCAATGCCTTTGATTCAGCACACAATGGCTCCATCAAGTTTGAGGTAAGATTTTCTTTCTGACTTCCCAGTGCCATGTATCACTTGCTATTTTTATTTTGTTTAGAGTACAACTGCAGGGTTCTCCTAAGATTTATCTTTACTGACTGTGCTGGCTGCTGGACTGTAGCCAGATAATAATTCAATTCAATTCAATTCTTTATTGTCATGTGTGCAAATACGTGTACCATATACAATGAAACGCTTGCTTGCATGTGCCCCTGTAGACAGTGATGATCATGTAACTTTGCAATTTCATATTTTAACGTGAATCTGAAGTCTTAGCTCCCAGTCAAAGAGCTTATACGACTTTCAAAAGAACCATTATAGGTTAAAGTAAATGAATTACATGCAATTGACTCAAAGGGCGGTTTAGCAGTAAAACTCAATGCCCTCAGATGCTGTGGTGGGGACCGTTAGCAGATCAGGGTCAAATCCTGCAGAACTCTTGTTCTGCGTTACACAGAATATTGAGATTTATAAATGTAAGGCTATCATCGCTCCAGCAGAGCTAAGATTATTTTTGTTGTTGCTGTTCCTGACCAGTTAAATGTAGTGGCAATCCTGCAGAAAAGCTTATTTTTCTGATTACATTTAGTAATTTTAGTCATCAGAGAATACGCAAGGAGTGAAAGCCAAATAGTGCCACCTATTATTCAAATATTTCCTGTAAGCAGATATGTCCTATGGGATGTATCAGTTAAATTAGAAGTGTTTTCATCGTGCCTACAGTCAATATATTCTCATTTTAAAAAATTAAAGCTTTATAGTTAAGATACGCATAGGGAATTTTGGATTTAGTAAATCAGTGTGTTTTTCTTGTACTGGGATTGTTAATTCCATTTTGTCATAAATATTTGGATTCTGTGCTATGAGATTAGATTGTAATTAACAATGTTTTAAGCTTTCAAAGCCATACCAGGTTTTTTAAATGTTTGTGTTCATGTAAATATAATTAATAACACTTTGAATTATTTTACCTGTAAATGTCTAACAGTCGCCTGTACGGAATAAGTAGTTATGGGAGAAGGGATATTTATTAGAGGGATTGCCCCCCAAATTCTTTTGTTCTTACATATGAAATAGACGTCTAGTTTTCCTTGTGGGTCTAAATATTTAGTCATGTAGTATAGGTATAAAAATAATAAATGTCGTGGAAGATGTGGCAAAAGGAAATAATGTTAAATGCAAAATGTATACCATTATATGTGAATGTTTGGATACTCGTGGCCCAATTACACATTTTGTGGATTTTGTAAGTAAAACAAAGTAAACGTAATTTTAACATGACAGTTTTTTTCTAATTTTAATGCGCAGTTACTATTTGCTGAATTTTACGTCTATAAAGGGGGGGCGCCGTAAAGGGGAGGAAAATCTGGATGATTCTAAGGGCCCCTGACTGACAGGGGCCCTAAAAAATTCGGAAAATGATTGGATTGGTCTGGGTTGGGGTCCCAGTACGATATGCTTTCATGGGGCCCAATATCGCTATAGGCATCCCTGTCTATATATGCCCAGCCTATTGTCAAGAAATAGAAATCCCTTATTTATGTGCTTTGATTTTTGTCTGTCTTTCAGGACTTTGTGATGGGTTTGTCTATCTTGCTACGAGGTTCGGTACGGGAGAAATTGCAGTGGACTTTCAACCTGTATGACATTAACAGAGATGGCTATATCAACAAGGAGGTGGGTTTGTCTTGCAGTAGACTGTAAAATAACTGACAGAGTGTCAGTGTGTATCACAGGTGATTGTCTCATAATGGCTGAAAGAATCAGGAGTGCGCTACATGATATTATGTGATCTGTCACTGTAGGTGACTTAGCAGTTGAAAAATTTTCACATCTTGTCTTGCATGTCTGAATACTCCTATGCAACTACTCCCTATATTATAAACCACTGTTTCCCAATCCAGTCCTTGGGGACCCACAGTCAGTTCACATTTTTGCTCCCCCCGAGCTCCCT
Source organism: Mormyrus iriodes (assembly GCA_011763525.2). Classification (NCBI taxonomy): domain Eukaryota; kingdom Metazoa; phylum Chordata; class Actinopteri; order Osteoglossiformes; family Mormyridae; genus Mormyrus; species Mormyrus iriodes. Next base: position 10,593,272 of record JAAGVU020000038.1, read on the forward strand.
GCCAGGCTGTCCACATTTTTGCTCCCTCTCAGAATGTAATCTTCATCCAGCTTTTCTTCGTTTAGAGTCCAGCTTTTTGGGTGAGGTAGCTTGTCTTCCTATTAGAATGTTAGGTAACACTTTACTTAAGACCATGTTCTTAGTAATTTATAAACACATTCTTAACAAATAATAAAGCATTCATAAAAGCATAAGACATTATAGCCATCTA
>JAAGVU020000038.1:10593582-10611213 GCA_011763525.2 Mormyrus iriodes
TGTTCTTAGTAATTTATAAACACATTCTTAACAAATAATAAAGCATTCATAAAAGCATAAGACATTATAGCCATCTATAATGCACTATAGATACCTTTATAATGCATTATAATGGTCGGTAATAGCATTAAGGATGCTTTGTACTGCATTATAAAGGTATCTGTGAGGGACCGAGATGGAAGGCAAGATGAACATAGGTGGACTGGGAAAAAAATCCCTTTTTTATTTACAAAAAGAAAACAGTTTACATCACATTATCTATAGTGCATTACAGATGAGAGCTTCATAAAGCATTCAAAATGCATAATACACATGGCTATAATGTGTTATGCCTTTTTATAAATAATTATTGCCGTGTTTACAATGCTTTAGGATTGCATTATAATGCATTATGAATTTGTATATAAATTACTAAAAACATGGCCTTAAGTAAAGTGTTACTGAACAGTATAAACAGGAAATAGAGACAGATGGGTAGAAGGCTGGCAGCCATGGACAACTCAATCATCCCACAAACATGAGCAATGTGTCTCCGTGGGTTAGGGCTCTGTGTCTATGTCTGAAGGGTCATGGGTTCAAATCCTGTGGCTGGCAGAGTAACAAAATCGCCACTGGGCCCTTAAGCAAAGCCCTTCACGCTGTCTGTCCCTGCTCTTTGATTGTTGCTTTGGAGCCAGGTGGGCCCCTTGAGCTATTTTATGAGCTGAATGAAAAATGAAAGATGCAACAGCAATAATCTGCAAAAAATTGCAGAGCGGGGGGAGGGGATTGTTGGCAAAGTGCCAAGCGACTGCAGCCCGCAATAGCCTATAAGTTGTTTTGTTAGGCAAAAAGGTATAGCTATTTACTTTGGCAGACCAAAACCTACTTCTCAGCCTGAGATTGATGCTTAGGGATCGTCAGCATGAGATTGATGCTTAGGGATCGTCTAAAAACTGCCCCCTCAGGCCTTGTTTGGTAAATGTGATCACACTAAATTAAATCTTGTGTGTTATAGGAGATGACAGAAATCGTCAGAGCCATTTATGACATGATGGGGAAGTATACCTACCCGGCCCTCAGGGGGGACGTGCCACAGCAGCATGTGGAAGCCTTCTTCCAGGTCACTGAGACGTACTCTTTTCCGGAACCTTCATTCAGCTGCATTAAACCAGATCTCTCGTTGGTGATTCTACTCACAAAAGGGTCCAAAACTCTTAGTTTTTGTCTTTCTCCGTCTCATAGAAAATGGACAGAAACAAAGACGGAGTTGTTACCCTGGAGGAGTTCATACTGGCGTGTCAGGAGGTGTGGCGCCTATGTTTAGAGTGACCATATATATCCAAGCCACTTTTTATTGTAACAATAAAGATAATATAAATATCTTAAATGTTCTGATTCTCGTTTTATTTTCTCTTTTCTCTACTTAGGATGAAAACATGATGAGATCTCTTCAGCTCTTTGAGAATGTCATATAGCGTGAGTCTGCTTTTCTACCTCGATGTGTATATAATTTACTGTTTATGTGTGAATGATTCATGCGTGTATGTCAAATATATATATGTTTGGTTTGTGTATGAATAATGTATGCATTCTTTGTGTGTGTGTGTATGTGTGTGTGTGTGTGTGTGTGTGTGTGTGTGTGTGTGGTAGTGCACTGACTATTGTGTCAGTGTCCTCGTTATCCTAGTTCACCTTTGTCTGGCTCCACCCTGAAGACGGAAAAGTGTGACACACTTTGCCTTGACAGGGATGCCAAGGACATCATGGATATTTTTCCATCTCCTACCTACTTACATTTACCTTACAACTACATCCCTTTGCTGCCCTCTATGTGTGGTGACCTGGAATTGCACCTATGAAGCTCCTGCTATATTTGCAACCACAGCTCTGACTGATCCTACATCTGATGATAAGGGAGAGCACCTCTCAAGATTTCATCCCTGGGTCCTCTGGATTATTGTTGTCGGACTGGACTGTTTTTTTGAGACGGATAAAATTTTATTGTACAAATATGCTACTTGATGCTGACCTTGACCTGTGAACTGGTGCAGAAGAAAGATTTAACACAAGCTTTGTGTTATGTACACTTAAGGAAGCCTTGTCGCTTGTTGTTTTGTTGTCCTTGTGGTTAATGTTTTCAGTGTTGGAATGGCCTTGCTGTTGTGTTTTAGTCCCACTACTGTCAAGTTTTGCTTCTTTCCTTTGTTTGTAGAGGGACCCGTGACACAGGTATACACACTGAATCTCTCTATTTCAGTCATAAAGAGAACAACAGTAAAACAAGTACAAGGTCAATTGTTATAATGTGCAAAAATGACTTTCTAAAAGTATTACGCATACATTTTTGTTTTTTAAACTAGCTGGGGCCTAATTGTGAGCCTCAACTTATAGGAGGAATTTAAACTTTACATTTGGAATGTTTTGTGTCCAGTCTACTATTTGTGCCAGTTATGACAGACCATTGCATGATATGGTGGACTTGTATTCTTCCTGGTTCTTGGTCCAGTGGACTTGCATCAGGAGTCCAGCACATCAAAGGACGCTGTGTAGCCCAGACAGATAACCTGCACTGGTAGCAGAGCACAGTAGGCAACCCCAACGTAAGGCTGCTTTTCTGTGGGTTGTATACTGTTTGAAGTCCATATGCATTTTGCTGAAACTGTTTGACAATATTTTGCTGAGTGTTTAGAGACAAGTGTCCTGATCTATATTTCCCTTTTGCATGAACTAAATTTATATGAGAAGTGCCTCATTGCACAGATATCTAGATTTACTGTTTCACTATTCACTTAAATCAGCAAGTTAACATACTGATGTCTCATGTGATCTGCTCTACCAATGATGTCCAAAGACATGGATACTTCTATCATATACAATATAATGAGCTTTGGAGTAGAAGTTTTCAAGGAATATCACTTTGCTAGTGCAATGATACGCAAAATCTTAGTGTGTCACCTTCCATTGATAGAATACAGAGAAATGTGTGTGCTTTGCATGGCAAGGTGTTGGATAGCACCAGTTAAGATGAACTTATCCTAAGACAATTTAACTGGATCACCATCCTTACAGCGGCATTTTGGGGAAATATGTCCAATTACTATGTTTAATATGAATCATCAGACTTTGTTAACTAAGCAAACATGTTCCTTATGTCTCATGTTCTGTATTTTTCTGTTGCATCAGTGGTACACAGTAATAATATAGTAAGAGTTCTTACCCAGCAGATAATGGCTCAGAAGGCTTGCTTTAGGGTTAGGGCAGAGAATATTTCACACTTCTGCAGCACAGAAACCACCATAATGTCCTGTGTTTCTTACAATTAAGGGCTGAAACAGGGCATCCCATATAACTTAAACCTGATACAATGTCTCTTGACTATACATTATTTCCCTGTAAAATGACTGTAAGACAAAAAGATTTGAAAATGTTCCATTGTTTAAGAGTGAAAAATAAGAATTTACGTATTTAAATGAGTAGAATATTTTTCTGTTTATTGGGAGGTGTAACGTTTCACTGTATCAGTACGTTAAGGAGGTACCTCAGACACGTTCCTATGGTCCGATTAAGGTGGCCTGACGCAATGACATATTGTCTTCTAGCCGAAGCAGCCAAAGAAAGAATAAAAAATAAACCGAACTGTAACCACTGATATTTTTATTTAACGCTAGATAACACTTAATCAATGCATTTAATCCCTGGTAAAAGTACAGTTTCTGTGCCATATGTAATATGGATTATTAACAAACAATATCGAGTAGGCAGATTGATAACATATTTTGCTGTTGCAATGTTATACAAATTATGCCAATATAATAAATCTCTAAATTTATTGTTTTTTTATCTGCGTATATGTGTTTTTCCACTCTACAGAGGGCTTGCATTTCATCAACTGGAATTTATATACTGGGCTACTGATAATTGTTATTTTTTTTATAAACAATGGTTAATAAAAAAAACAGGTTGTGTACCTTCAAACAACAGAAATTGTTTCAGGGTTACTAGTGGCTCAGTGCGTTTTCCTCTCGAAGGCCAAAGATAAGCAGATTTACATCTCGACATTTAACAAAGTCTGTTACTTTGTAAGAATGCGCAGCTGGCAGAGGATACACTCACTGGGCCTCATTTATCAAACTGCATAAATTATATATTATAATACAGCGAATTTTGTAATGTGTGGAGAAGATCACTGCCTGTCAGCTCCCCGCGCTTGAGGACCTATATGAGGAACACGACTAAGAAAATTTTGTCTGACTCCTCACACCTTGGTCACTCCCTCTTTCAGCGTCCCCTTTCCAGGCGAAAGCTTAGACAAAGAGCCCTGAATACAAAGACCAGCGCCCTCAAGGTTCATGAAAAGTTTGGGTATCCAATGAGGGCACTGATCTAGCCAACTATAGGCTATTGATGTATGCGGATCCAAACATGTAAATGTTTGAAGCATAATTCTCATTTAGTGCGTTTAGTGAAAATTATACAGCCATTTCGTTCCTTGGGAAGAGGTAACAAGATATAGCATTTGAAATGACAAATAAAAATTATTTACAATGGGTGTCGTCTTTTTCCAGTTTATCCAAAATGCCGCATACACCTTCCCCTGAGTTTCCGTAAATATTCGCTTTTTTATGATCAAGTTTTGTTTGATGAATCCCAAATTTTGCGAGGGAAGTTGCATGCACACGTTGTACGTACTCAGCTCAACACCCGTACAGTCAGGCAAAGTATGGATTTTCAAAAAAGGAAAGTGTGTAGTAACCCTGAACATCCCGTGACCTGCATCCTATACTATGCTAAACGATACGTGATGAGTGGGTTTCAGATTAGCAATTTGTCTAGTGCTTCGGTCTCTTGATTATCCCTCCTGTGTAACGCATATATCTATTATCTATTCTGTACTTGCCAAAATTACGTTATGGAAAAAAAATGCTTTTTTTTGCACAGCGTAGGTGGGGGAAACTCCCGATGATAAAATTTATTGAGCGGGGATAGAGATTCTCATCTTAAAACTTTAAAACTCTGTATATGGACATTTCTGAGTTTATTTGGAGAAGCGGTCAATCAGGAGAGGAAGGAAAGGTGGAAAACCGATATAAATCTGGGGAAATCGGGAATGTTAGCAGATATCCTATTTTATTAATTTGATCCAATTGGTCAAGATTACGATTCTTTCAAAGTGGTGAACGACAGTATACACATTTTGCGTTCGTATGTGGCTTGTCTAGCCAATCACAAGAGACGTACATACGTCGTTACACCCATTTGTGTCAGGTGGGTCTCAGAAGAACATATGATTGGATAAGGAGACGACCGCGATCTGCCCACGTTGGTATTCCGGTCGTGCCTGCGCATTAGCGAGTTAGTGTGTGTCTGTGCTGGGAGGTATTGATTCGGTCTCCCTTTGAAAGTTCAGCGTGTGATCGTTTGGGGGATGAACGGCATGGACATGGAGCAACTGGGACAACAGAGCTTTGTGTATGGTAAGAATAGCGTCGGGATAATACCATAAAATATAAGATAGACGCACATTGTTAGGCCGAAGAACCAATTAAGTGGAGTAAAGCATTCGTCTTTCACTAGTTGGGTTAATAGTTCAGCCATGCCGCCTTTATTGTTAAATTATATACGAAATTGATTTGTTTAGCGAAGAGAAGAGACTGTCTGAATACGTCCCTTTACTTTTTGTAATATCTCTATGCGCTTAGTCACATTTGACTAAAATTTAGCCGAAGCTAACTGGTGTACAGGCTGTGCATCTTCTGCGAACACGTGTGATTCTTGCGGCTCCAAGATGGCGTGGCTTAGCCTTTTATATGGATTCCGGACGTCAGTTTCCCTAAGTTTTACTTTCCTGATACTTTCAAATATGCGTTACTTCGATGTCTTTATAATTACATCATATTTGATTCGGTTTCTATAGTCCCCCCCCCTTTGTGGCCTATTGGCCACGTTGGGATATTTTTTCAACCACCATCCCTTGCACATTAGCTAACAGCTTGAACTGCCATGCAGTTGAATTGCTCTTCAGTGAAAATGTAAATCTTTATTTATCTGGAATTGAGTTGACGTAGCAAGCGCCGGAAATGTGTCCGTTCATGAAGATGTACCACACGGACGGGAGCACCACGTGGTTCAGTGCGGCCTTTTCGCCAGAAGGTGATCGTTCCCAGGAAAGCTCTTGGGCCACAAAACGCACTTCTCCAGCTATTCTGTCTCCTCCTAGGGTGTGAGTTAAAACCTGGGAAGGATGTTGTGTTCAACCCCGAGGAAGATGCGTTTGAGCATCAATTGTCTTTAAGGACGGTGAGTGCTGCCTGCATTATGCTTGCTTCGCGCATGGAGGCTTAGAGCATGTGAGGATACAGTATGTGGATATAACCGGTTATCTACCACCAACAGGTGTCTGTAGACCCGACTGCCAAGGATGAGCTGCAGGTTGTGGAGGTTGAAGGTTGTGATGCTAATGGCCAGACAGTAAAGACAGTGCTGGCATCAGTGAAGCCCTCATGCCTGCCTTGTGTGAGTTGCTGTCTGTATCTAAAGGGCTGTTGTGATGTTTTAAATAAATCTGCACTACCTCGAGTGCCCCTTTCATTCTACCTGGGATCCTTGTATGTTGTTTTAAAATTTATTTATTTGTCAACCATTAATAGAACATGACTTAAGGTTTTTGGATACGGGGTAGTCTCAATCCCTCTATTACATAGTTTTGAAAGTTAGATTAACTTAAACTCTCGTTAAACATGTGTATGAGGTTTTTGTAACGAATTAAGCCGATGACCTAAAGGAACTGACTAATTGTTTGGCATTTGTTGCAGGTCAGTCTTGCTGGATTTGAGATCGCACCCCCAGTTGTGTTCAGGCTGAAATCAGGCTCTGGTCCTGTTCACTTAACTGGCCAGCATCTTGTCCGTAAGTCTTGGCATATTTACAAGTATTAGCTGCTGGGTGTGCAGAACGGCTGATTCTGCATGTCATGTTCAAAGGGGGGGTGACTGATATGACTTTCTTCACCCCCCCCCAGTGACTGATGGAGATCAGTCGTTTGATGAAGATGACGACGATGAAGAGGAGGAGGAACAGCAGGTGGCTAAAACTGCTAAGAGGCCGGCCCCCTCAACAGCACCTAAAGCTCAGGTTAGTCCACATGACTTTTGTCCCACCCATGGTTTCAGGGTCAGTTTTTGACGAGCCTGTCTGCTTGACTCATTACCATCAGCTTAATACTTTTCTTCCTCACAGAAAAAGATGAAGATGGAGGAGGAGGAAGAGGATGATGAGTAAGTAATGGCTCGGTAGGGTGTGGCAATGGGAGGCTGTCTCAATGGGTGGATATTTGGGCTTGGACTGCTGCAGCTAAATCTATTAGGGTTATTGTGGTCAGGCCTGTGACATTTTTCTTCTGCAAATCAGCAAAATTTTGGTTCTTGGTGCTAGTCAAGTTTTAAGCAGGGTTTTTAATTGGCGTATGCTCTTGTAGTGCATGTTGACTTGCTGTACATATGTTTGCAGTTGTACAAATGCTCCTGCCTGTTTTTGGCATGTTACCTTTTTAGTGGGATGCTTCTCTGGGTGGTTTGAAGGTTGGGGGAACAAACTGTGAACCAGTCCTGCTTTCCTCTAGTGATGAGGATGACGACGAAGATGATGATGAAGACGACGACGATGAAGATGAGGAGGAAGGAGAAAGTGAAGTTGAGGAATTCCCAGTTAAAGTTAGTGTTCTGTGGCTGGGTGACTGGTTTCAAAATCAAATCAGAACGAGTGAACTCACGAGTTCCAGTCTGCAGTACAGCACATTGAATGCAAACAGCAAGTAAAACTGTACATATACTGTACACAGTATACAATTCTACACATATATGAAAGAAACTGCATAATACGCAGTACAATACGACATGCGTGCAGCATGCATACAATATACCTTGGAGCAGGGCTGTAGGTGTAATACAGTATAGTTTAGTGAAGCAGGGGCAATCACAGGTGTGGTGAGTAGAGGAGGTGGTGACCTGTAGGGTGGCTGATTCCCTGCTGTGATGTGAGCGATTTAGGGGGTGGTCAGTCTCACATGGTCGTTGGTGACCATGCTGACCCACCCCCCCCCCTCCCTTCTCTAGTCCAAGAAGACCCCTGCCAAGGCCCCGCCCCCTGCACAGAATGGAAAGACTCCTAGCACGCCTGCCGGGAAGCCTAATGCCAAGGTCTGCCCCCCCACACACACACACAGCACTGAAGGCTTCATGTGGAGTATTGGCAGTCTGCTGCTTTTTTCTGAACAGACTGATTTGGCCAGGCGGGATATAAAAGCTGTGTTAGTTTATAAATTGTTTTGCCCCCCCCCCCCAGGCAAAGACACCCGATAAAAAAGATGATAAGAAACCACAGACTCCCAAGACCCCTAAAGTCCCCATGTCGATGGAGGAACTCAAGGCCAAGATGATGTCCAGTGTGGAGAAGGTTAGTGGGGGCCCCTTGAGCTACGAGGTGTGAATCGGGCTTAAGCACCTGCCTTCTCTATAGGTCGATGTTGGTGTTGCATTCTTTGTGGAGTGCCTGGATGGTGATTAATGGCCGTTTGGTATGACTCCTTTTCATTTACACAGGGGGTGAAGCTGCCCAACGTTGAGGCCAAGTTTGAGAACTTCCTAAAGAATGGACTGCGTGTGACTGACCATAAGGTACGCTTCTGTCTGTGGGTTGTGCTGTGGGAGGGAACTTTTTGTTGAGTTGACTCGCAACTGAATTTCCACCCCTCTCTCTTCTTCCAGATCATCCAGGACCTGTGGAAATGGAGACAGACTGTGAAGGACAGAAAATGATTCCCCCCACCCCCCCTTTTTTTTATACCAACTGTAATGTTTTTACCTCATTCTTCCCTTTAGATTATCAGTTTGTCTCAGAACTTCAAGTCCTCTATAGCCTGTTGGTTGTGGCTGTTGCCAGCAGGGTTTGACCTGGCTCTGTATAAGTGGATTGGTTTCCTATTAAAATACTTGTGCATCGGACAGCTTGATTTTGTAGGCCTGTAAGTCATATTCAGGGTCAGATCCGACTTGACGCAGCCCCAGGTTAAATTTTAAGTTTATCTGCCTTTGCCTTTTCGGTAGTTGGGCCCTGTGTTCTTCTGCTGGATCTCCTGTAATTTTGGATTGCTGCAATAAAGGAGTGGATGACGACTGTTTTGATTAGTTGTTCTTGGGGGAGGGGTGGCTTTTTTTTTGTAGGGACGGGGATATGGGTTACCTCTTCAAAATGGCTTGAAGTTATAGGCTTGGGGGACTTGCGCTGAAGGCTGTGGATTTTGCCATTTCGTAATGTGCCTCAGTGTGTTTGAGTCCTGACCACTAGAGGGGAGTGTTGTTTCTTTAACCAGGCATTCCCTAAAGTCTTCTACCTGATGTGGTGGAACATAGGCTTGCAAGTTAAATTCTTGGTAGCCATGTGCAAGACATGTGTGGTTGGGCTACCTAGCTTTTGGCTAACTTGGCTTACCTGAGCTAATTCTGTGATTTGGGCTCATGTTGATTCATAATTTGCAACTAAAAATACAATTTGACTTCTCCACTGCTTTACCCGACCCATACCACGACGGTTTTCCATTGCGAAGTATGGGGGGACATCATGTGACTCGGTGGGCTATGCCTCTGTGTCTGTGAGTGGAAGATTGCCGATTCGAGCCCAGCCTCGGCACACCCGTGGGTCCTTCAGCAAGGTGCTTAACCCCCAGCTCCCTGGGTGCTGCGATGGGTGGCTACCCTTCACCACTGGCTTGCTCTCGCCTACAGAGAGCAAGTTGGGGGGGAGGCATAAAGAGAATTCCACCATGGGGGTCATTAAAGTATTATATTTTTATTGTATGTGAGCCGTACTTAACCGTTACCTGCACTGACCTATTAGTAACCAGGGCTGAACGCATGACCAAATTTAGCTGGTTATGTCACCACCATCTAATTGGTCGAAATGCAGAGAGATTGCTGTTCTATGCATGAATTATCTGAAGGAAAAAACGTATATTCCATATATTATTAGTGGTATAGCGCATCACGATGTCAGTGCATTCCCGAAACTTGAAAATTTCCAACCTCCTACTTCAAAAAGTACCATAGAACTGCAAAACAGAATAAATTCTTAATGCAAATTTATGCAAAAGAATGTTAATTCCATCATTTGATACTTGCATAACCCGATGATTCTCACAGACATGCTACCAAAAATTACACACAGTAAATAATTGCACATAGTAAATCATATTGTACACCCTGTGAACAGTAAATAAGTGTCTCTTTGGTTTTTCGTCACTGTCACCCTCCAAACCCGGCAACGCCTTTACTGAGCCGACCCTTCTGCAGTGGAAAACTGAAGCGAGCTGGAGCCACGCTGTAACTGGTGTCTCTTCACAGTGCGGGTCGGTTCCTGTATGCCAGTGGAAAAGTGCCATTAGCTTCTCTTGCATGTTTGATTCCATTTTATTCAAACACTGAACATTTTCAAATAATTGCCTTAACTTTAATGTTACAGCCCTGAGCAGGAACCAAAGGCTGCATTGATGAATTCTGCATAGTGTGTGGTTACACGAGCATTTAGCTGAGCTCTAGAACAAAGAGTAGCTCCATCAAATGGTTGCCTTGACAGCTGGTTGGTGTACCAGCAGCAGCAGATTTGTGGTAGCTCTGTGTATCAAACTGCCAAATGTCTCTATCTGCCTAGATCAGGGTTCCCCAGTTCCGGTCCTGGAGGGCCAGTTTGCAGATTTCCCTGCACAAACACACCTTATGCAGCTCACCAGCTAATTGCAGGTTTGCTAGGTGTGTCTGAGCTGGGAAATCTGCAAACTGTGTCACAGATTGGTCCTCCAGAATTAGGGAACCCTGACCTACATCTTTAAAAGCAGAGTCTCCATCCTAGTCCATGTTTTTTAGATGTATTAGGTGATATCGTGTATCATGCGTGATTTGACTTACATTCTGGAGTTTTTCAATAATTAAAAGTCCTAATAGAGCTTTAATTTAAACAAAAAAATGAGCATCCCAAAATTCCCCATAACGTGTGACTGTGCCTCCTGCCATGGATTGGCATCCTGTCCTGGATCCCGCCTGCCTTCTCCAATATGTTTCTAAACTAGGCTATAGCCGTACTGTGTCCATGCACTGGTAATTGGTTGGAAAATGGAGCGAAGTGAACTGGTTCGATAATCATTGGGCGAAATCCTGCTTGATGCTGCTGAGATGCACAAATGCAACCGGAACAGGTGTGTGAGCCATGTAATTGCTTCTATAAAGCAATTAAGCAAAAGCCAGCACAATGTGCAGCTTTTGGGAGCAAGGAGTGTTCATCCCTACTATACAACCTAAATGGCTGCAATCAAGGTAATGCCACTGAATGGGGGGGCGGTGCTCTGTCAGTGCCCTGGTTTTGTGAGTAAAGGCTAAAAAGCATAAGCATAAGCCTCCACTGATTAGTGTAATAAGTATTATAGACATTAGCATGGCAGGTGGGCTATGCAGCTGCATTAATTTACGGAGGTTTCGGTGGCAAATTGACGGGAAACAAAGTATCGTTGGAATCATGGGTTACCCCAGAGGATTCTGGGTATATGAGAACTAGAATCTAGGTAAAATGGACTAAAAAGAAAAGACAACAGACCCAGCCCCTGTGACACAATATAGAAAGCAGGTGTATTTCCTGCAGAAAAAATATTTACATATTTGAAAAATACAAAGTATAGTACATGATTTTGTAGCATGGATATTTTTCCTGTCAATGAACAAGACAAAACTTTTCTCACAAGTACAGTATGTAAACATTATTGTCACTGTCTTCCATCTGATACATTTAATGCCAACAACACACCTTCAGTAGAGCGTCACCCCACAGAACAAACAATTGATGGTAGGACGTGCCCTGCAGACTCCTGAAAGAAACAGGAGCACTGTCTGTGCAGGATCCCCGGATGCCCCTTGTGGCCACTGACCTTCTTTGTTTTATTGGCTGTTTTTTGGGGAAGTTCTTTGTCACGTGAACTTCCTCATAGTCAAAAATAAATAAATAAATAAATCCCACTGACCCTGTGGTTCTACTCTCACCCTCAGGCAGGACTGTCCCAACTGCTGAGGACAGTGATGCTTTCCCCCAAGTCCTGCTTCACCTTTGGTTCTGATGGTGGAGCAATGGGAAGCCGTTTGTGCAAATGCTTTGAAACAATACTGTTTTCGGTTAATTGTTTTCGATCTTTTAGCCTCTGCTCCACTTTGCAACTGAACATGATTGCGGGGGGGGGGGGGGTTGAACGTAAAGGAAGAGGGACGAGGAGTCAAGTCTATTGTCAGTTGATCCATCCATCCACAATGGCAAGAAAAGCCAGGACAAGTGTCTACCAGTGCAGGTGACTCACGACCCTGCTCTCATACCAGGGCTGTAACGCCCCCTAGCTTGCCCCCTTCTTCAGAGGCCCAGGGCTGCAAGTTCTGGAGGGCAAAGAGGGAGGAGTTGTGAATACAGAGTGGGTCAGGGGGTATGGAGTCGCTGAGGGACTTCTGGAAGGCATCGTGCTGCAGCTGAATCATCAGGCGATTGGCCTGCTGGCGCTCCGCCTCCCGCTCTTCCGCCGTCTGTCGCCTGGCAACAGGGTTACAGTCAGAGAAGGTAATCACAGGCCGAGACAAAAAAGAAACAGGACAAGACCAAAGGAGACAAGCTAACAGTCAAAAAAGGACAGAGAGATATAGTAACAGTAAGTGGGAAAAGGCAGGCAGGCAGCTACACTGAGAAAGAGAGGAGGAGGCTGAGCACCCTGGAGCCAGAAATTAGGGCAACTGTAACATTTTTCAGGCCCAGTAAATGTTTCTTTCATTAGAACACAAATCCAATAGTAGAAACATTTCAGGCAGCTTGTAGCTGTAACCGGAGTTGCTAACTTTGGTCAGCTGGCTGGAGTGAAATTTTCAATTCGAGACAAGTCTGCACACACATGCACACACATTTACATGTATGTAACAGTTTTATTACCCTGTAAATAGTCTGTAGGGTTTGCAAACTACCCCAACGCTTTCGATGTAGCTAATTATAGGTGTATAATGGAATAATACAGATTTGCTGTAAGATCTTTTGCGTGAGTCTGAAAGCGTGAGAGTGACGCCGGATGCGAGAGAGCTGGCAGCCCTGCTGTCACACGGAGCAGCTTTTCTGTATTCAAACCGTCTCTGTTACTAATGCTACACCTGAGATGTTACTTTATTGTCCTGAAATATTATCATTTACAGGTTTAAAATTTAAATTGTTACAAATTGTGTTTAAAAAGTTATACAATTTGTGTGCTTTATTGCTATTAATTAAATTAACACCAATTGCTGTTTCAAGTTGGAAAGTTATAATTGGATGAAAAGAGTGTCGGTCCAAGTAGCCTGCTTCTCCACATATTAATCAGGACAAAATTTTTATGTATTCAGCACAAAGCATCAAAATTGTTGAAATTGCAATTTTTTGTGTTCTTTTAATTATAAATGCAAGGGAGTTAATGGATAAGTTAATTGGCCTAAGTAAGAGCACTGGGCGGCGCTTTCAGGGCCCAAAGATTTATGCAAATAACTCGAGCCAAAAGTCATGTAATTACTTTTGTATAAAATATATCCCAGCGATACACAGAACATTGCAAGATGAACGCAGACATTTTCAATCGCCTTGAAATTTCCACCGCAAATAATTGTGGCCTAAAGTAGGCCTAATTAATTGCGCTTGTGAATCTGCACGGGGTAGTAGCTCGGGGTCACTTTGTACTTTACATCACTTAATAACACCTGCGGGAAGCGAAGCCCGCATAAACTTTATTCGTAGGGAAACATAAGGAGTCGCCAACATACACGGAATGTATAAATACAAAGTGATTTCAACAGCGCCTCGAGCTGACAGTTTGTCGCGAGACGTCTCGCAGACCGGAATCTTTTGCTATAAGGCCTGTATGAACAAAAATAACCCTTAGCACTTATCGTATTAAGATGAAATGAAACGTTACAGATTCGTAAGCACCTTCGCTTAGGTGTGTTTTACCGTTTCAAATTGTAAAAAAAAAAGATCTGCGATAGTGTCACTATTGCCACTGTACAAAGACTTTATTTTCAGTTTCAAATATCCTATTAGACGCGGTCTTCCGTGGTTTAACGTCACATATTAATCAATGCATATTCGTCGGAATTAAATAAACCCGAAGACAAAATAATTATTTCCATACATTTAAATGTCATTTTATCTGTTTTTTTTAAGGAAACTATACTTAATATAATTTTATTATTCAGTGACAAATCTCTGTCGGACATTAATTGTTCGTTGTTATCAATATTGAAAGCAGCATGTTTCCTGCATAAACAGGCCTGTCGTAATTGACGGCTGCACAAATACCAGTTGCGCTTGTCATACAGCCAAGCCTATTACGCTTATCTGAGAAATGCAATTTGTCTTTTCACTTTCAATATTACCTGTTCAAAACGCACCGATTATTAATTGTGACGGCAAGTTTATTCACATCGATAATTCTATTGGAGTGGAAGTAATCACTCTAGTAAATACTGTATAATTATTGTGTCATGCATTGGGTTTAAATGAAATGCAACACTAACGCAATTTGTTTAGAATTATAGGAAATATGTTGCGATATTTGCCAAAAATAGACTTCGTAGGAAAGACACGGAAAGCGTTAGCAAACATAGGTAAGCCACGGAGCGCTAGCCCGGGCAGGCATATCTTTCAAATAATATTTTACAATAAGTTTATTTGTTTTGTTGAGTTTTTGGAGACTTGGATCCTCGCGGGTTCGTCTTTACCCCCCATGTAAAAGTGCCATTAGCACCCGGCACTCCAGCACGATTACTGGCGTTCAAAGATGGTTGGTCACGTGACATTCTTTCGTTTAGGCCGAACCACTACATACGTTCATCTGGCTCCGCGGCACCAGCAAACTCCTCAAGTGTTAACAACATCAAGTATTAACGAATGACCTTTATAATCGTCCTAAGTTAATATGTCGTTAAATTAGTGTAACTATGTATTTATATGTTGAGGGAGGGAGGGTTTCCCTGGTACCACATCCTCTACTGTTGGGTGTGTGTGGGAGCGTATTATTACATCGTGGGGACCAGATTTCCTCCATTTTTTGGTCCCTAAAAAGGGAAACTTAATTTAATAAAAATCTGTGACTGCAATCAAAAAACTAAAAATGCCAAACGGCTTGTATTTTGTTTGGTTACTTATGGCTACGGTTAGGTAAAGGTTGTCACTGTTGGGATTAGGGTTTTCCCATAGAAATGAATGGATGGTCCCTTTAAAGGTAAGAATACAAACGTGTGTGTGTATGTGTGTGTGTGTGTGTGTGTGTGTGTGTGCATGGAGTTTGCATGTTCTCCCACTGTCCAAAGATATTAAGCTAGGCTAACTGGTGTCTTCAAATGGCCCATAGTGTGTGTGCCCTCCCATGCTGTACCATGCCTCCCATGCCTTGACCCCCATCACCCTGACCAGGACACCTGGTTTGATTACAATTAGGAAAAGTCCCAGTTTCATACCACGGAGCCTACTCGCTTTCCATACCTGCACTGGCAACTGTCTGCAGGCTTAAAATTGCAATTATCCATCCATCCATCTATCCATCCATCTTTCAGCTACTTAGTAAACAATAAAATTATGAAGCCATGGTAAAACCATTTACTGTGTAATTTGAAAATCCCACAAATATTAATATATAGACTGATTATGTGAAGAAAAGTCTGTTGCATTACCTAGAATTTACATATCGTCAGTAATCTTCAGAGAGTTATGTTATGGATTTGAGCTCAGTCATTCACCTTTAAAAATTAAAAGTTCCACGTCTCTGATTTTTACTCAGACTGATCATAGTGATGGAAACTTCTGCTGCTTGGCTCAGTTCTGTTGGTTATGGAGAGTTATGGCCAGATGTGCAGTGCTTTTTTAGCTACGGTGTCCCAGAAGGATCATCCAGTCCTACGACTGAAGGTTTCTTCGCATTAGGGATGATATACCGCACCGTTGTTTAGCCAATATTTTCTGGGCTACAAATGTGACATAGGATTGTTGTGGCCCTGGTTTCAGTTGTGTTACACTGAGCACATCAAGATGATTTAATCTTTCTGACAGATTGGAAGCTTTGCACTAAATTCTTTCATCTCTTTTCTCCATCTTTTTTTTTTCTTTTTTGCTTTCTTGTTCTCACTCACCTCCACTTGGTCCTACGGTTCTGGAACCAGGTTTTGACCTGGGCGTCCGTCATCTTGAGTGTCTTGGCGAGGGCGGCCCGCTCTGCGCTGGCCAGGTACTTCTGCCGGTGGAAGCGCTTCTCCAGCTCACAGATCTGCACGCGCGAGAAGGAGGTACGTGGCTTCTTGCGCTTGGGCGGCGTGCGATTCTGATATGGGTGGCCGATCCTCCGTGACACAGCAAACGGGGTGAGAGCCGCTGCAGAACATCAGGTGAGGGCAAGCAGAAGGGGGCAGACAGAATGGTGTGTAAGGGCTTATTTTTCCAGTTGTTCTACCCTGAGTCTCCTCTGTTCCCTCACATCTGTGTTGACCTGGCTCTTCCTTTTAACACTTCCTTGTTGCAGTTCATCTCTGCAGCTAACTTAAGTGGAGCAAATAAAATTATTTACCTTAATTTAACAGTCTGATATCTGGCCTACGAGAAGGTATCCAATAGGTTTAATGTTTTACGTCTTCAGCATGGCAGATAAGCTGATTCAATGCTTTGGGAAAACATACCTGTGTGTGGGTAAAGCGGTATAGCTGTTAGCAGTTTAAATCAGTTTAGGTAGCAGATTCTGCTGCATATCTACACAATAATTAAAAAACGGAATTCTGCCTTTTCCTGCATCGTCATTTCTGCCATTTTCCAAATCTGGAAGGCTAATTATTGGAATAATACATTTACAAAAAAAAAAAAAACGTAATATCAAAAGAATTAATTTTGACTGCAAAAAAAATGCTTCAGGTGATGTGTTTGCGTAGCATTTGCAACCATTTTGCGGTTAGGCTACAAAGTACTTCAGGGTTTTTAATCATGTAATAACAAAGGAATAAACGACTGATTTGATTAAGGTGCTTTGTGCTTTTGTCAAAACTTTGACTAAGACATTAAAGTATTAAAGCCTGTTGATGTTAGTACAAATATACCTCCTGTCATTTTAAGCACCATTTAAACAACATGTTGTTCTGGCAGATGTTTGACTTAGAGCATTAAATTAGAAGCAATATTAACGTCTAAATACGCTTGACGATAAATAATAGCTCGCTGTCTTTAATACAAAAAATAAAACCTCATATAAATTCCCTTTATGCACAAGCTAGAAATACTCTTCAGCGGGAAATAGCTGCGCTCATGGGGAGAAATATTAGCAATACCAAAGACACATATTAGCGATACCAAAGGAAAAGTCTGAAATCGTTATGAATGCTGCGTGGTCTCCACGTAATAGCACCTCCGTCGTCTTCCTGGTGTCTTATAATCTCAATGTACGATCAATGAATCTAACGGGTACTTCTCAGTAGATGTGATATAATAAAGTAAGTGTTACTATCCGAAATGTTTCAGTGTGCTGTGCCCGCCGAAAGCATTGCTTGTTATAGGTCAGGGAAATAAGCAAAAGGAAAAAACACG
>JAAGVU020000038.1:10611468-10633678 GCA_011763525.2 Mormyrus iriodes
TATATATAATACACAAACGTTCACAAAAATGTGTTTAACCTTGCAGCCAAGTGTGGCCTCCTTGTACAATCCGGTAATAGATATTGATGTCATTACCGCGGGTCTACGTGAAGGGCTCCTAGTAGGTCAATATTTTGCGGAGCAGCTTGACAGCGCGTACCTATCGACGCAGAATTACCGCGCTTTGGTCCTCTGCCAATACAACTCTTTCCTATAAAAATTATACATATTACACGAACAACTACAAAGAACGGAACGATATGTATTGATTGTTTATATACAGATATACGCCAATTTAAAATATTCTTTAAATATTAAATTACAGTATACATTTATTTATTTGCTCTTTATTGATTTTAGTAGAGTAATTTCGCTCCTTCGTCTGGCTACCAGCGGACTGACCGGACTGCTGCACTGGATCGAATTACCGGATATAGCCGATGTTTTGAAAGGAAAGCAAGATAGATTAATCACATTTCTCACTGCGTCTCCGACACGCGTGTGGCATGTTCAACGACAAAATGGAACACTTAAATATTATTAGGAATTGTAATTTGTTACTTTATGTAAAAACACTACAAGAGTATTTTTCATGGATTCAGACGGAGCTTGTTCTGTCACTGCACTAGAGCTTAATTAATATCATTATTGATACCCAACTGTGCTCTTATTTGTATTATTGTTGTTATTATTATTATTATTATTATTATTATTATTATTAATATTAATATTATTATGTTATTTAAATGCACTTGCGGTTACATTATCAAGAGGAAACACTTAAATATTTTTTTCTATTTTAATGACCAATTCGGTGGTGTTCTTTAATAAATAAAATACATTAGTGATAATTTATGATATCTTCATACATTTACATTTATTATATACTTTAATACTACGTTTCACGTTGTGTTTATATCTACAACTTCTCAGTTTGAAATTACTTTATAATAGGCAGTTAAAATGCTAAAAATGTATATGTTCTGAAGCTATCTTTTTCTCTTTGCTATGAATGCATCACTTATTCTCCCTGTGCACGTGCCACTGCATTTTAAATATATGCAGTTGGATTACACACAGGTCATCTGTCCGCTTCGCTGCACTGGCAAGGAATGCGTAGTAGACCATTCCCGTTATTTGCTCATCATTTTAAATGCATTGATATAAAGAGAGAAGGCGCACATTACACTCGTGTTCCCTGAGATAATTTCATTTTCCCTAGTAAAAGTGCAATAGCATATAAGAAGAAAGGTGATGTATAGCAGCGGACTTTTATTATTAAATTAAATTGACAGCACCTTACAATATTCTATTTCATTATTTTATCA
Source organism: Mormyrus iriodes (assembly GCA_011763525.2). NCBI lineage: Eukaryota > Metazoa > Chordata > Actinopteri > Osteoglossiformes > Mormyridae > Mormyrus > Mormyrus iriodes. The sequence goes on from JAAGVU020000038.1 coordinate 10,612,797, forward strand.
ATATAAAACTTAATTCACTCTTAAATTACTTTTACGTGCCTTAATGATCTTTCTCTATTCTAATATTAAATACGCCATAATATTAAAATTATTGTGTTAAATGCTGCAACGGATTTTTCCTTGCTTTTGAGCTATAATTAAATATTATTTGACAACAATAAAACTATTCATAAATTACTTATAGTAAATACATATATTTTTATTAAAACATATATACTTAGAATTTAAAAGATTTTTTGATCAATTAAATCGTAAAGTGTCATACCTGAAAGCCCTGACATTTGTTGTAAATTTAAATATGTTACTAATTATTTTCCTCAAAAACCCGTCGTTTATATAAAATATAAAAGTCGTTTATACTTTTTATCCTATCTCTTCTTGCTGCTGCATGCGGCGGTTAGCTTTAAACGAACCGTAACGCTGAGACTTTTTCTCGTTACTATCCGGAAATCATAAATCGAAAAACCACGAGCGCCGTAGGATCGTTTCTATTGTTTTCCGTTTTTTGTATTTCTTTTATATCTATAATCCGTTTAGCATGCAGTGTCCTTACATTAGCGATCTGATGAAGTGTCGTCTTTAAACTACTGACCTTGCATGCTATAGAACTATTTAAAATGGCTTATAATTATATAGGCTACTTATAATTTTTACAGTTTTGTAATTTAATCGCATTTGCATGCTATTTGCTAATACATCTGATAAAATATCTGGACTAGTTTCACCAGTGTACCTGCAAACTTCTCCTTGGCGAATCTATGACTGCTCTCCATCCACGGAAAACTGAGGCTGCCGAAACCAGGAACCGCACTGGCCATTGGCGGTGGAACCGCAGCGGCCATAGGTCTGTGGGCTGGGACACGGATTACACCACCGGGGGCGAGAGTTAGGTTCACGCTGTAAGAGCCGGAGTCCTCCAAAGATGCCGTAATGCCATGATAAGAACCGGCGAGCGCTGTGTATGGTGCCGGGCTTGCTCCGGTGGGGCTGCCCAGATGATAACTGCCGCCGGTATCCGAATTGTTCTTTGTGCCGTTCTGCTGAGAACTCTCTGGGTCAGAACCACTGAGTATCTGGTCAATGCCGAAGCTGATGGGTTCGTGCTGGGCGGCTTGGGGGGCCTGGCTGGGGCCGCTAGGGCTGCTGCTCGGGGTCGGCTCCATCCTTACTCCCCTTCCGCTCCCAGCGCTTCTCTATTGAGAACAAGTACGGCTAGCCAGAGTTTGGTGTATGAAAAAAACAGTGGGGTACGAACAGGTACCAGGAACAGGAAAAGAATGAAGACGCGCAAATACCGGCGTTCACTCGTCGGGAACCCTGCTCTCTTAATTGAGATTAATTTCGAGTTATTTGTCTGAAGTTACAGAACGGCTTTTTGGCAACACTAACAGATCCATCCATCTGCAGGTCGGAGACGCCAGTGAAAGTTTGGCAAGCGGATTTGGCTCTATGAGTCAGATGGCTCTGCACGGGATAGCGTTCTCTCCGCCGCCCTGTACCCCACAGTTGTGCTTCACCATCCTGTTTTTCCATTGGTTCGACAAAACCCCCCCATCACCCTATTGGCTGGCATTTAAACATTAACTAGCGAAGGCAAATACCAGCTGAGGGAACATTTTGAAGTGACATCATATTTTAAAAAGCACAAAGCAAATTCATTAAACTCGAGACTGTCCAGTCGAGCTGCAACATATTGTGAACTTCCTATTATTAAAACATCAATTATAAAATAGAAAACTGCACGTTGTACATTGTAGTCGTTTTACTTGCGGTGGCAATGGTTATTAGAATGCTTTCGGAATGACCGCCAATACAATATTCTTCTCTTCTTTTGCAGATTCAATTTGGTCTGATTTTATTATGTAGTTGTTTTCGAATTATTTGTAAGTAATTTAAAACACGGATGCACATGGCTCATAGCCTTGCAAGTAGTTCATAAAGATAGACTAATTTTTGAATATTAAAATACTGAAATTATGGATGTGTCCAGGTCATTATAATTATCTGTGGAGAAATATATCTTATTTAATTGTTTTCATTTATATAATATTTTGTTTATTGAGTCTTGGTAAGAAACGGGATACTGTCACGAATAAAAGACGTCGATTTGCAAGCGGTACTTTCCGACGTTCACGCAATCGTATTTTCTGTTATTAAATTTTGTATCGAATCCTATTCAGACGTATGTATATGTTTGTTTTGTTGTTTGCTAAATAGGTCTATGTTATTTTATCAATTTAACTTGCCCTTTACCTAAAATATCATATTCACGAAACTACATTAATACCCTCTCACATTTTAAAATTGGTTATTTTATATAACCAGTATATTAAATATAAACAATATAATTATAATAAAGTTAACTTCAGTCTGGGGGGGTATAGTGACACCTCTGAAAATCGCGTGATTTCAAAGTCGAGGTCGGTTTGCGCTTCCTACACTGTCACTTTCAATCTGCTATAGGCCTATATACTAGTATTTAACGTTATGTTGAAAACATAAAATCCACAGTCACGTAAACGCGAATGAACTCTAAATATTATATATAATGAATGTAAGTCTGTCTACATTATCAACTGTTATGTATTAGTTTATTTAAGCGGTACTACTGATTGGTATTTTTTTCGCTACGCTAAGTTCACCAGTTTGTAAGGAGAACAATCTTAATACAAATGTAGAAATGGCGGTTTATTGTTATCGCTGCTGGACAGGGAATATTTTACATATTTTACAAATAAAACGATTTACTGTCTTATTTGCTTGTGAAACCGACTAATGAGTGTTTTTTTTCTCGAATACTAATTACGTGGGTACTCAAATGCACCATTACCTAATATGGCTAGGCTACCACAAAGTCAATAAATTAAGTTGTCATCAAACTAAAGAAAACCTGCACATTTGCTTCGGTGAAATAGAAAAATTACAGCGTTGCTACATTAAGAACGATTGGCATTCCTTATAATTTAATCTATATATCTGATATCGCGAACACAAATAATCCACATCAGATCTGTTAGCAAACCTCTTCGATTTGGAAGCATTTTAAAAGACGTGTTAATATTTTATCATTTATTTCACCGTAGGCCTACATGCACGTTGCTAATGTTAAGTCGTGGAATGCATGTATAAATTTTGATTCTGTAGTGATAGTGGTCGAGAATGTCAGAGACTCCCTGTTTGTTTGTGCGGGTAACGCAATTTCCACTCCATGGTTTAATGCAATAAGAGCTACGGGAAACACTATCTGTGGACAGCGGATCTAAGTGGTTCCTTGTAATCCGCCGCTTAAAGGCGATTACAACCCTTTGGCCAATCCGCCACGTTTGATTACCTCCAGGGAACTGAAGTTGGAGGGGAGCAAATCCGTTTACGTTGAAGTACTTGATAGTTTAATAGACCATTAGCGCCGATGCTTAAAAGCTTCAGTCCTTAGGGGCGGGGAAGGCACGAGCCTAGACCGTTACGTCACCCTTTAATACTCGTCACTGAACCTTTCGTCCTGCGGCGATCTATGTGCCCACCTGTCCAGTTAACGATTTTTAAAACTTTATGAGAAAAAAACACCGTAAAAAGAAAAAGAACCCACGTCCATTCAATGCATTGAGCGTATTAATGGTTCGTTTTAAACTTGATGGATAATATCAACAATAATTGAAAATAGTATCACCGTACATTACAATTAAGAACGCAACGTGTAGGCAGAACATGAAATTCATGTTGAATTTGACTATAACTGTCAAAGCTTGCCCGTAGGTCACACTGAGATGGTGCAGGTAGTTCTACAGTGCCTCTCGAACAAGCTGGTGAAACTACCTCGTTTAATATAGGCCAACATTAAGTTTTCAGATTTACATACTTTAACTAATGAGGCCCATTCAGTTACCCCTGATATGCATTAAAATCTTTAGCATACAACGTGCGCCGCTTTAAAATTTCAAACCCTTACAAAGTTAACGCCAGAGTTCTTACGTGACTCTATGACCCAAAATACAAACTGTATTTTTAAAATCCCCATCCATCATCTAACCGCTTACCTGGTAATCGAGGATCTGTCCTACCTGAGGCTGTACAGAGCACAAGGATGAAGTGCATGCTGCATGGGATGCCATTCATTTGCAGGGCATGTACACAAAAACACATGCACCCACAATCATAGGACAGGCCTAGGCCTTTAGGCAGCCTAGCCCAACTGCATGTCTTTGGGCTGTGGGACAAAAGCAAAGTATATGAAGGGAACCTGGGCAGAAATGTGTGAGCTCCACACTCCACCACGAGCTACCGTGGGATTTGTCAGGCTTCAGATGTAATCTTCATTGCATCTTACAAATATATAATTCTGATAAACATCCATCCATCCATCCACTATTTCAAATTTTTAAATATTGACCACTTTAATTTTCCTGTAATGACTGTTCTGGTGGAGCTTAAGGGCAGTTAGGCCGACTGGCATTTAAGTGACTTTAATTCAGATTTCTTTAATGATGCAGGATTTCCCTACAAATCGGCAATAACCTTTATAGAAAGGTTGACTGAGACTCACCACCAGTTTGTTGAAAGGCCTTTTGTTATAGCTTATAGATTTTAGTTTTATTTGCTTCACAGAAAGAATGGAAGCTCACAGTGAACAGCGGGGAAATGTTGGTGTTTATGTCCGGAGAATAAGAAAGAGACTATGCAACTAGCTCGACTTTAGAAGCCATGCGCCCGTTAACCTCCTGTAATAGTTGTCATTCGCTAATTATGCTGAAACGAAATGCCTCATTTGAAATGTAGGCTACTGTTGCATTTCATCATCTGGATTGGGATTATGTTCGCTCAATAAAAGACACCACTCTCTAGTTATATTTATACGTAGCTTTACATATTTGTAATACATTACTGTTCTTCCTAATAAATTCTTTTTATTCACTAAGACATTGTTTCAATTTTTATGTAGCTCTTATTACGTTAGTCTCGTAACTCGTTCCGAATACGAGCTCTTTCTAAACTAATTAACGTGAATTATGGATGACAACGCAAGGAATAATAATAATAATAATAATAATAATAATAATAATAATAATCAGCAGTTTAGCTAAATATAAAGTTGCAAAATAACATCGGCTGTTACTTCAAAATCAAGCCTAACAGTATAACTGAAAACGTCACACTGCTATGTCAGTTTCCCGCTATGCTTTTCTTTTATCTAAATTCAAGGCGGACATTTGTAACATCTTGAGACTTTGTGTCTGTGCACGAATCGTTTGCACAGAATGACATCGATCTTGTATGATATGCCAGTGAAGAAATGTTACTGATGTGCAGTAAATAGACGTACGGCTGCAATTATCCCGGGTATGTCCGCTAACCACCCGGATTTATATTTTTACTCTGTTTAGAAAATAACATCTATTGAGCTATTTCTGTGGAATAAAATGAAATCGAATGAGTGTTCAATTTAAAAGCAGGCTACGGAAATGTGGAGACGGATCACTGAGCGCTTACTTACTATATATGGTCAGCTTGATTCACATCCATTAGTGTATACGTTTTCTTCCCCGCGGTACGTGTTAAATATGATGACTATTAATTATTTAAAATTTAATAGTGACATAACATTGATTTTTTTGTTATTACTTATTGTCGTATTTTGGATCTTTTGCGCTATACAACCCTGGAGTCAGACCTTTCCGCCCCGTGAGGATGTGAGCGAACAGGTACGGACACCCACGCAGGGACCTTGTGGCTGATCTGGGATCAAAGTGATAGGTGAAATAAATTAAATGTATTAAAGCCCCTGCACAGCTCATGAAAGGAAATAAAAGAACGCGAGCCAGCGAATTGTTGGAGGAATGACTCGATCTGCATATTGGGGCTCCGTGTCCTCGCCCGGGGCCCTGTTTTTATTGCGTGTGTCTGCTGTTATCAATTTTTCCGAGCATTTTGAAAGGGAGTCTGGCAGGCAGCGAGAGGTGCTCTGACAATATGCAAAAGACCGTTACTTTTGAATAATAAATGATTCTCTTTTATAACGGCTCTAAAGTGCCTGTGATGGTACAATATGAAAAGGCTTGGATAAGTAATAGTGCATTTAAAAAAGATCTCGTATGTTTTTATTACTATATATATAAAAAAAACAGACCGGGGAAGTGTGAACGAGAGAGGCAGAAATTAGGACGGGTTGGAATGAGAAAGATATCTATATTGTTGCAATAAAAGTGATGAAAACAAGCGAGGGCCAGAGAGATTTCCCCGCAGCGAAGAAGCCTGCTTAATGAAAGTTTACCGCTTCTCTTTGCCGCTCTTGTCTCTACTTATGAAATATTAACTATATTTTTATATAAAGCTACAAAACTTAATGGCCTTTCATTGCTTTCTTTGTTTTTCTTGTTTATTTTTTGATATTTCTTTCGTCTTTAATAGAACTCCATTTAATTTGGTTTATATTGTTTGTCATCTGTGTCCGTCTGTGGCACTCAAGACTGACAGATAGTCAACCGTAATTATTGAAGAATATGGGAAATGTTTTTCCCCCTTTTTTTCTGTCGTCTTTTCGTCGGTTCAGTAATCAGTTACTAAAAGATAATACGTATTTATCTTGGAATAAGATGTACAGGAACTCATTAAGCATGTTAAAATTGCACTAGGGCACAGAATTCACGGTAGGTCCCTTCAACTTATTAAAACTGACCCAGTGTGGTATGCTGCAGTGTTATTTGATGCATTATTATATTAGCTAACAGCACGTAATGTTACCAATTACCCAAACTTCATTAAAACATTGGAATTAAACGTTCAATACCCATTTGACTGCATGACGATCGTTAAAGAAAAAGACGAATGCTAAAAGTGAGGATCTTCTGTGAAGGATTTTATATTATACTCTGTAGGCTATATTATACGTTATGTTGAAATCTGTGTGATTTTTGTTAAAGACCTTTTTCAATAGATAAATAGTGACAACAGAGGTAGTAAATTATATATGTGTAATATATATACGCAAATATCGAATAATCGGGAAACAGCCTATATGCTATTCTGAAAATCTTCGGTATTGTAGGACGTCTCCATTCTTCAGCGATTCTTCATTACTAAGGGATTTTTTTTGTCTAAAACTGCTTTTTGCATCTGTTCATTGCAATAGTACACATTTTGGAAGTTTTGTTGTAGTAGGGCCTATGCATTTTGTATTTGATTAAAAACTGCTTTTTGGCGATTCAATGATATTTTAAGATTACTTAATTGAAGACCGATTGCATTTTTGTCTCGGTAGAGTGCTGTTTATTCTGTGGAAGGTTATCATTCAGAACCGTTCAGTGTGTTAGGCTGTGTAATTTTGCAACCGTTGCGTTGAGCACAAGTACTGCATGATAGTTTAACGTTGCTAACGTTCTTAAATCTAATCCTTAATGAATCGATAACTGTCATGTATATATACTCTCCCAGTACACATTTATTTTGTTGTCAGTGCGCGCTTGTGAAATGCTGGATCTTAGAATCGGTAAATGCACCAACAGGGACGGATTAACTTATCTGGGGCCCTAGACCGACATCACCACGGACACTCAGCGTTGCTGATTTAAATAACAGTTTCATTTTCTCCCATGTTGGGGCCATGATGTTAGCGTGGGCCTTAGGCTATAGCCTTGAATAGCCTATGCTTTAATCTGTCCCTGTGTGCCAGAATTATGCGTACAGGGGCGTCAATATGCCTTTCGCACACTTCCAGAAAAATGTGAGAAGGCAGCAGTTTAAATAAGTTGCTCCTTAAACGCCATTTACTGTGGATGGGCTGATGTTTCGAATATGAGCACAGAATGCATGTTGCTTATAATTTTTTTTTTTGGCTCAATGAATTATACAACCCAAATCATGACAATAAGCATAACGATACAAGTTGCATTACAGCTATATATGAAGACTAGCGCAGGAATGACTCAGTGTTATTATTATGAGGTTTTTTTTCTGAATGTTGACCCCTTTCATTTGACTGAAATTCCAATACAAAGTATTGATGTTTCTGTCAAACATCATGCATCCGAGCAATGAGTGCCCATAGGGAGGGCTGCCACATGGTGTAGAAGAGTGGTGCTGTATCTCGCGTCTCCACCAGTAAAGATGATGCTCAGGGAGACCTGATGGGGCACACTGGAACTTGTGCTACTTTGTCTCACCAGCATTTTTTGACTTCCATAAGAAAAATGCTGCTAAGTCAGTGCCTCCACATTTCATTTATAGCACAGAAAACATATAATTTAAAACTATAAATATTAGTTGCATAGCAACTCCATAGAGTGATGCATGCAGTGCTGAATACTGCTGAAATGCAGTGAAGTTGAATATGTCCTTTTCATCTTTTGTCTTTCCTTCAATAACAAGTTTGTAACGTTGGTATAGCTATTTCAAATGGCTGGTGTCGATGCACGTGTGTGTCTCTGTTTCTCTGAAGATAACACTCGTGTTTCTTTTTTTTGGCAACAATATCAATGAGTCTCTCTGCACAGCTAAGGTTTAAGAATATCTGCTCTTAAAGCAATCCTTGTATTACTTATTTAAGAGGCCAGTAGAAAGGGCTGGACAATTATCATAAACCCAGAGTTAAACTGGTTGGCAATGGACACAGGACATAAATGGACGATACAGAGATTCATACAAGCATGTACATGTGGACTAACAGACATGCCCTGACAGGTATGCGGCATTCATATGTGCACACATAAACCTGTGAGCCAAAACATTATGACTACCCTCACATGACACGAATAATGTTGACTATCTTGTAAAAACATGTCAAGGTTGGGGATACATTAGACAGTATACTAACATTTGCTACTCATAGCTGCTACATTGAGTGCAGAAGAAATGGGCTGGAATAAAGCCCACTATAACACATGAAATCACAGAATTATTATTCTTTTTAAAGTTAGTGCAAGCTGTATATTTTGTAAATCTTACAGGCTACACTTATTGCCTTCCAACTTTGTGTGTCACATGACTATTTTGGTCCAATCATGATTGAGGGATCACACCTGTGGTAAAAGCTAGGCTAGTTTCATTAGCTCAAGGTGGATAATAACCCTGAGCCTGCAGAGCCCCCGGCACATTCCAGGCAGAATGTGGGAACGTTTCGGTTATCCTGTAGGGTATAGCATTTCATTTTTAATTTATTTTTGTTTACATAATAATTTTATCAATTCATGTGATGTTAACATGTTAATGAGTGTTTTTTTGTGTAGTGTTCCAAATTGCTGGAGATTAATAAAACCCAAAATTTTTCCAAATTTTTTTCTTATCCACCCCCCCCCCCAAAAAAAAACAATAAAACACTGAGGTCTGAACTGAATCATGGCTCAAAAATCAAGGTCTGAGCCGAACCGTGGATTTGGAGAATCGTTACACCTCAAGGCCTAACCATTATGACCAGATGACTGGATGACTGGGTCAGGACATCTCTGAAACAGCAAGGCTTGTGAGGTGCTCATGATCAGCTGTGGTGAGTACCCACTGTGAGATCTGAGGAGGGAACAACCACAAACTGCTGACAGGGTGGTCAGTGACCTGGACTCTTTGATGCAGGATGTGAATGAAGGCTACCCCATCTGGTATGAACTAACAGAAGGACTAAAAGTGGCGTAATTGGCAGGTAATTTTGAAGATGATCCCAAGAATAATGTGTCACGTCACACAGGACATCATTGGGGTACATACATGCATGACCGCATATTAACACAAATATATCTGACAAGGTGTTGGTGCGGCCAACAGGTGAGCCCATCCTGTGATCAGTGTGGATCCCAGTGCCCCAGTGCAAGTGATGGGGATATTGTGCTGTAAAAATGGTGTCATCCTTCGGATGAGACATGAAACTGAGGTCCTGACTCTCTGTGCTCATAAAACATCCCTGGGCATCTTTCGGAAGAGTAGGGGTGGTACCCCGATGTCCTGGATAAAATTGCCCACTGTGGTTCTTAAAAATCTGGTCTCCTAATCATCCCCTATATCTAACTGGTGAATTCTCTCCTGCCTCTTCACCCTCTTAGCTACTGTGTGGTGAGCATACTGATGCAGAATGGCTGCCATTGCATCACCCAGGTGAGGGCTGCATTGTGGTGGTATTTGAAGTGGCTCCCCATTTGTTCTGTGTGTTGAAAGTCCAATATAAATGTACCATTCATTCAGTCATTCATTCATTCATTCATTCATATATTTTTTGTGAGGAGTATTGTTTAACACCAGAGGAACTACATACAGTGAATCTTTCAGGGTGTTTTGAAACTCAATGAGCACTTTTTAAAAGTGAGTAATATCACCGAACAGCCGTTCTGCAGTAGTATGAACAGAACTGATGTAATGAAGGTCGGGAAGTGAACTTGTCTCTACAGGGTGGAAAATGACACGACTGAGGGCTGTAAGGGAATTTAATAAGTGATGAAAAGTCGACTTTATTGTAAGGCTGTTTAGTAGGTGTAAAGCCTTTTGTGTGCTTGTGAGGGATTCCATCCAGGAAAGGAAGGGATTCATCCTCAATGCCATAGAATAGCAGATGTCGAGGTGAAAATGTGTGAAAATCAACATTCGCGAAGTTTTCAAGTTTAATGTTTATTTTCACATACACAGAAAGAAACATGTACATGTTAAAAACCATGTAGTGAAATTCTTGCTTTGCTTGCTCACCCTTCAAAAAAGATGTAAAATAGAATAAATTAGGAAAAAATTATAAAAATATAAACATCACTCAATAAAGTGCACAGTGTTAAACAACATGCAGTACGGATTGGATATGAATATGAAGTGCATATACATGAGGTCAGATTAACTTGAGCTTTTAGTATTGTTCAAGAGTCTGATTGCCTGAGGGAAAAACTTTTTGTCAGTCTTGTGGTGCCTGACTTTATGCTCCTGTAGCGTGGATTACAGTATTAGCAAAGTTTCAGATGTATGTATAAGGTGTTAATGAACTTTTAAAATACCACGTATGTTTTACATTTTACATTTACTTATTTAGTGGGTGCTTTTGTCCAAAGTAACATATAGAAAACAGGTTAAACCAATCCCTGGAACAATTTTGGGTTAAGGGCCTTGCTCAAGGGCCCAATGGTGACATCACTCTGCCAGTCAAGTAATTTTAACTGGTAACCATCCAATCACAGGCACAAGTCTCAACCCAAGGAGCCGCACACCACCACAAAAGTGATTCTGCAAACTCAAACCTGCACAGGGAATCCAAAATCGATTTTCGTTCATCGCCTTAACCACTAGGCCATTGCAGCAGGTCTTAAAGGTAAAACCCCACTTAATTACACATTTTATTAGTAAAAATATTCTAAAGGAGTGGTTGAGTGCTGAGAATGTAGAACGAAGGAGCTGCAATTAATTGAAATAAAAAGACTTTTGAAAAAGAGTGGTAAGACATGACTTTCATCCATTCAGGTCATGCTAAATATTAATACCACTTAAATTACTGCCTCAGTTAAAAAAAACTCAAGGATCAGTTCAAATAGAAATTTTCTTGGCATTTTCATTTGTTTTATTGGTGTTTTTTGTAATGCAATTATTATTATTTTTATTATTATCATTATTATTATATGAGCACCTCAGTGAAAACTCAAGGAGATATCCGCAACACAACATTCAAATGCAAAAAGTACAATATACTGTATTTGTCTTTTATTTTTCCAACAATGTATTTTAAGAAATGGATTATAGTCCATTGTAATTTCCCAGTAATTCTCAATCCAGCTCACTAAAGACTGTTAGATCTGTTCGAGCATCAACACTTACCCTGAGCGGATACAATTGGGAGCTCCGAATGAATAAGTGCCATGTTTTTGACAGCTGTTTAAGACAATGGGCAATGTTTCATGGTAACACGCTCACTGGGAATGCTCAAAGTACAAAGAATGAAATAGGATCTGCCCAAGAGGGGGGGGGGAGCGTAGAGCCTTCAGTGAGCAAGCAACAGCCATGCGTACGGCAGGTGACAAGACAAGCTTCACCTCCGACAATCTTTTGACCTTCAATACTCCACTTGCTCTTGGATTGATAGCAGCGGTTCCGTGGAGATACTGCTGTTTGTGTCATATTCAGAATGGTTTCAGCAGTGATCCACTAATGTCACAGCGTATCATCACAAGACACACAAAAGAATCGCGGTTACAGTGTATTATTAAAGGATCCGTGTAATGTTCAGTGTTACAAAGTGTTTGCAGAGGCCTCACACAATGATCGATATTAATGGTTCACCATTACATTTCTGGAAGCTTTTAAAATTGAACTCTTTTAAAAATTTGAGATTTTTCCAAATCTGCTGGATTCTTTTGTTTCAGCCGCAAGCAACGTTCTCTTGTAACTACGTACAATCAGTTTTCCTGGCATTTTATTTCGTTTTAAAAATGTATGGTTATTTGGTTTGCATTTTTCACTAATTTGCTTATTTTTCGTGAATTAAAATTTTAATACTTTTTTTCCAGTAATTTTTTTGCAGATTATGTCTGGTTTCCAGTAACAATAATAATCTGAACCTAGAGACAGAATGAGGTTAGACGTTGGTATCAGTAGTAGCACAGAGGCACTCGTGTCAGACAGGCAGGAGTTAGTGAGCAGGAGCAGGAGGGAGTAAAGAGGTCAGATAAGGATGAGTTGAGCAAATTTGCACGGATAGACATCCCTCCCATCGGCTGTCTGTCTGCCTGTTTGTCTGTCTTCTGCTGCCACAGGATCTTGTCATTTTACCTCGAGCATGATTTGAAGTGTTGCTGTGTCATTGTGTCAGTTTGGCAATGACATGTCTGTATCTAAGAATGTCTTTGTGTGTTGGCTTAAGCATATTTGTTAGCTGTGTCTATGATTCACAGTGTGTCAGTCTCATTTTTTTTTTTTTTAGTTTTAATGTTGATAGCTGGATAGTATTTTATTGTTCTGTTTCATTGTGCACATTGTCTGCCGATGACAGTGCTGTCTGTGTCAATCGTATGTTTATTGTTGGTGCTGTTGCTAGCGTTATGCATTAGGATCAGTGAATATTAGCAGCTCCTTTGACTACTATTGGAGTGTGTCGGCACTAGCGAGCAGCGCACTGCTCAGCCCCCAGCTCAGTGAGTGAAGTTAATGGCAGTTAATAAAAGGCGATTAACCTGCCTGTAGCCGGGCCTCTCATTGTCCTCCCAACGGCTGCCTTTTGACCTTCTCACCCCGCCTGCTGCCTGCCGGCAGGGGGTGGGCGGGGGGGACCAGCTGCCACCAGCAACCCTCCTCATTTCCTTGGCAGCCATAGTACTCCAGTCCCCTGCTTCAAGGGGCCTTCTGGCCCCTGGGGGCAAGACCAGACTGTTTCACCATTAATCCCCCCGCTGGTCCACCTGCCCTGCCCTGGGGCTGGAGCCCAGAATCCTGCCCCCTCCATGTCGCCCATCTCGCTACGTCTTCCTCTCGTTCTCTCTTCTGTCTTTCGCCTAGGGCGTCTGCCCTCTCTGTCTCCCTGTCTCAGGCTTTCGTTCTTTTCATGCCCTCTCATAAAAACGCTTCATTTATTTACCCTTTCTCTTGAGTAGTGCATTGTGTGGCTTTTTGAAAGGTTGGACAAAGAACTGCCCTTGACTGCAGTCATTCATCTCTCACATGTCACTCCCCTTTGCTTTCCCCTCTTCCCTCTTCTCTAACTCTCCTGTTCTCTAACTCATCAGCTCTTTGAAATGAAAAATCAATTTTGTCTGTTTATTTATCTAGCTATTCATTTGTCTTGTTTGTTTGTTTGTTTTTCTCTGCAGGTGCTTGTTTTGAGAAAACACAAAAAAATGGAGCCCAATACACAAAATGTATAATGGAATAACTATTATTCTTATTATTATTATTATTACTATAGTACGATGCACAGTAAAGGAGAGATGTAGTGCAGAGTGATATGGACCCTGGAACCTTTGACCTCTGACTCATCGCCCTGAGACATTGCATGTGCTGTTAAACAGGTGTCAATCCAATAAAGGTTCTTTTCAGGTTGTGAGGTGAGCCCTGGGAATGCACTCAGACCTGGTATTTTTTGTCACACCATACTTAGTTTTCTTTTCACGTTTTAGTGCAGGGTGCACATCTAGATTATTTTTAAAGGCCAAGTTCTTCTATCTTAGGACTACTTTTGTCACGTGACTGTGGCATTTTCAGCGACAAAGCAGAAGCAGATCAAAGTGAGAGAAGCAGTGGGGAGAATCGGGCAAAGTTTCTCCAACAGAGGAAGATTCCAATTGATCCTCCATTAAGAGGGAACTCCCTGAGGGCTAATCCTGGGGCTGTTTTAACCCAGAAATGATAGTATTCACCAGAGAGAGATGAGATGAGCAGAGCACAGATACATTCTCATATCACTTACCAGAACCAAGGAAGGAGGATGGGGTTACATTCCCTGGAGTGGTGGAAGGGTGCAAATTTGTGTGTATGTACGTGTATGTGCATGGTTGGAATTAGCAGATGGCAGATTTGGGGTGAAGTTCAGAAAAAGGAAGAAATTTAGTGTCTTAACAGCATATTAAAAATGAGACTCTTTAACCAATGAAGTTTAACCGATCAAAAACATTTTTTAACTATGGAGATTTATCCAAAGGGCACAACATGAAGCATAAACAGAAAGCGTGGCTTCACCACAATCAGGCTTCCCAGCCTCTGCTTTTTCTGCTGCTTGCTAAATAGTTTGGGTAAGAGATACCACAATCCACTGGAGATCTGTGTGGTTATCCACAGCGTTTGCAGTGTGCTGCAAACAGAGTTAACGGTTTCTCTCCTTTGGCTTCCCAGACGTCTCTTTGCTTCCTTCAAACCTGAGGTGGAAGACTAGTCTGTCAACATCCACTGAACAAAGAATTTTCAATCCGTCAGGTGAATTGGTGTCTCCAAATTTCCCATAGATAGCAGTTGTCTTCCTGTATGTGTGTAAGGATCCTGTAATGGACTGGAATCCTATGAACCTTATATGTCCTCTACTTAATGTCTTGTGCTTGTCCTAAGTTAAGCTAGAGGCTTATTATGACCCAGTACTGGATACGTATGTAAAGATGGATAAAAATTTACCTTATACAGTTACCATGGGGGCTGGCACGATGGCGCAGTGGTTAGCACTGTTGCCCCACACTTCTTGGACCAGAATTCAAGTCTCCTGCATGGCTCCGTGTGTGTGGAGTTTGCATGTTCTCCCCGTGTCATCGTGGAGTTTCCTCCGGGTACTCCAGATTCCCCCCACAGTCTAAACACATGCTGAGGTTAATTGGAGTTACCAAATTACCCATAGGTGTGCATGTGTGAATGATAGGTTGGTGCCCCATCCTGGGTTATTCCCTACCTTGTGCCCATAGGCTCTGCGATAGGCGCTGGACGCCCACAACCCTGAAACAGACAAGCGGTTACAGAAAATGGATGATGAATGGATGGTTGGAAGTTATTATGGGTAACATTATTCACTTCTCAGGTATTGTGGTTAAAGTCATACTGACAACCTACAGACTATTCATTCTCCATCCTGTAGGGGGTGCTGTGGAATCTTTCTTAAGCTACTTTATCTGGAGGGACATGTGGAGCGGTAGGAGTATAAACTTTAGTTACCAACATTGCAGTAATAAACAGACATTAGCTTACAGTGTGCCTGTCTGCAAACCAAGAGAAAGTAATACAGGGTAAGGGGACACTAATAATCAAACGGTCTTCAGTGAGGGTAGTTGTTCAATGTGGCATATGTGCAAGTAAGACAAAGCGAAGCAGGCAATAAGTTGGAGAGGGCTTGGATTGTGGTCATCGCACCATGGACCCTGTTGCTGTAGTTCTTTTTGCATCTCTCTGTCTCTCTCTCTCTTTCACTCGCTGCTCGATTAAGGCCTGGAGGTAAGAGGATAAATCTAAAGCGTGCTGAATGAATGCCATTCATCATATTCATTTTCTTGTCGATACAATTATGAAAAGCCCCTGGCCTTTTCTCTCTCTGGAACTCAATTTGCTCGCGGAAACGTAATTAGCTTAGGAGAAGTGGGAGACAGCTATCCCATGCTCCCCCAGAACCCACCTCCCATTTCTGTTTTTTGTCTCCTATTCCTTCTATCTCCGTCCCATTTTAGCTGCCCACCTCCTTATCTGATCCACTCAATGACACCTGAAACATAAGGTCAAAGGGCAGGTGAGATGTTGTGCCTGCATGGGGGCACTTTGTCAACGCAGTAGTTACACTGACCTCTGCTGGCAGTCTCCAGTACTAAGGCTCCTATGCCCGTCCAGTATAGTGGCATGGGGTGGCCTGGAGCCTATCCTATATAGCATAGGGCAAAAGCCAGGGCAACACCTTGGATGGGATCCTTGACCAGGGTTCCCCAAATTCCAGTCCTGGAGAACCAGAATCCAACACAGTTTCCAGATTTCCCTTCTCAAACACAACTTAATGAGCTAATTACCAGATATAATTGCTGTGGCTGAGAAGGGAACTCAGCAAACTGGCTCTCCAGAACTGGAATTGGGGAACCCTGACCTAGACCAATACAGAGAAATGACTCCTATGTGTTTCTCTCTATTCTATACCTTCTCTACAAGCGTCTGTTTCAATGCACCAATCTGTTTCTTAGAAGCATAATTTACTTTGACTTGTTTCGTTATTTCATTTCAAATATAGAAATGAATTAATAAATGGCATAACCTGCACTATTCGAAGTTTTTACTACTGAAAAGGTGACTCAGTACTTAATTGTTAAGAGTACAGCGGCAAGGTAACTCTGTCTGTGCTCAATTTGCATGTTTTTCCCAAGTTTGTATGGGTTGTATGGATCTTTGCTATGGACTGCTATCCTGTCCAGGGTGCCTCCTGAGATAGGCTCTAGGCTCACCATGATCCTGTTTTGGAGAAGCGGTATGGGATGTGATTGATGGATTAATTTTTCCGTAGATTTATAACCAGAGGTAGAAAGTTCTGGTTCAGAAAGTACAAATCCAGACCAAGATTTTGTTTCAACCAATCACTTAAGTATTAAGAGTCACAGTCACACAGTACTCAACTGGCTGGTTGAAACAAAATCTTGGTCTGGATTTGTACTTTCTCAACCTGAACTTTCTACTTTTTTATAACCGGCATGTTTTTCTTCAGTGTCCTTTTTGCACCTTCACTCTCTTTCTCTGTCCTTCCTTCATCCCCTTTTCATGCACCTCCCCTCCCTCCATCCCTCCGGCTCAGAGCCAGCATGACATGGGTTGCATCTGCGCTCTCAGTGCCACTTCAGTGCAGAGCCACTGGGACTTGACTCGGAACTCTATCTCCACCATTCTGCTGACCCCTCCCCCCCCCCCACTGACCCCCCAGCTGTCCCAACAGACACCCCCATGCCAGCTAGGGAAGGAGACCAGAGGAGAAGGTACATCCCCCCCAGTGGAGCACTGCCTTCTATGACCCAAGAGGACACTAGTCTCATGATATAACTGGAGAGAATCTTCCAATAACGGCCCATTAGACTGAATACTATAATTTATTTAAGAGCATCATTGTTTCACTATGTGAAAGCGCTGATTGTGGAGTCTCATTATATTTGTCCTCACCTGTATTAGTCTGAATGTGTCTGTCTGCTTGTGTCAGTGTATCTGTACATTAGCGCGAATCTATGGGTTGATATTGCCGGTTTATCAACTGTGTTACTGTGTGTCCTGTGGGTGGATCTGCTGTATTTATTGAATGAAACTTAGAAGTCAATTGATTTCTTCTCAGTACAGACAGATGGAGTGATTATCAGCTTGTAACAAGTGAGATATCAATACCTCTTATCTCTAAAAGAGTGAGAAAGGCTCACATCCAGGCCAGTAAAACACTGATGTCCTATTCAGGCCTTTATGCTATAATAGCACACAAGTAATATACTGTCGCATGCAATCACACAAGCATGTAGAAACATACACCCATGTTTACACATGCATGTTTAGACACAACACCATATACCATTCTCACTGAACCACACTGGAGGATATGCGGACATAGGTACACAAAGCTGACATATATTTGCATAATATGCCTTTGGATTAGCTAATAATATGGAGCAAATCCCCCCTCCCCCCAAGGAAAAAAAAAACAGGGAGGATTTGTTAGTTGATGGCTTTTCTGAAATTTTTCATTGAATCGAGACCTCATTTTATGCTCCGAAAGGTATCATTGAGAGGATGGCTTCAGTGTTTTAGAAGGACTTACGATGCAAAAGCTGATGTCTGTGCGATACGCAAATGATGACAGTCTGAGGTGTGTAAGCATAGTGATGCCACCGTCAGGCCCTTGAGCAAGGCACCTTACCCCAGCTGCTGCGGGGACACTGTCCAGCCCTGCTCTGAGGTCCTCTCTTGTACGTCACATTGGACGAAAGCATCAACTAAGTAAATCAAAACAAATGCGATGTAAATGTAAGAACGGGCATGTAGAGAGGACTCTGTGATGGTGATGGTGCAAACTGAGCCAAGCGCAGATGGCACTGCAAGCCAACGTGGCAAAGGAATGGTGCAGGAGCAGCGACATGAAGATGTCGGTGAGGACGTCAGGAGACACTTGACATGACGAAAAGGTCCTCCATGTGCTCCTATTCCTCCACCCCCTTTGGGGCAGGTCTAAATAATTCATTCCTCTACTGCTGTCCTCTGTTTAGATGGAGAGGGAGAGAAAACGATGGAGAGAGAGGGAGAGAAGGATAGGGCAATAAGGGGAGCAGAACGAGAGCCTTTCTGGGACCCTGGGGGCAGACTGTTTAAAAGTTATTAAGACACATCTTTAAAGAGCCAGCAAGTGGCGAATTACTCATCCTACCCAGCTGTGACTCCGCACAACTGGACCTATACTGCAGAACCTGGCTGAAGAGCCACAGAACCCATCTGGCACTTGGAGGGAACTTTTGTAAGAATCAGCAGAAGTTGATTCTGAGGACAAAAATCTCTCCCCCCCGCCCCCACTCTGCCACTGAACTTCACTACAGCTTTGATCCACATCTTTGACTGCAAACAGATACATGTAAGTGGAAATATGCAGGAACATACAAGCATGCATGGCCAATGGGCACACAATTTCCAGATATACAACCCCAAACTGACACGATGCACTGCAATGAGACCAGTGAGTAGGGGCAAGCCCTACAATATCAGCAGCCCCCACCCCCTCAAAAAAAAATTAATAATTAAGAGTGCGTTTCTTATTTTTTATTATAAATCCACGTTACTGAGGTCAATTCGCTGTGCATGCAGATCGTAAGGACAAAAGACATGTCTAACGTAGATCATAGTCCTGTGTCCGACATGTTTAGTTGTGAAACTTTACTCTAGGCAGTGTTAACCTTATTGTAAATGATGAACTTTATTATACATAAATAATTTTAGAATCATTCTTACATCGCATCTTTTCATGTTATGTCTATTGTGTCCATTGCATTGTCACAATATGCATCGCACCCGCACCCCCCATCTCCACCACATGGGTAAATTTGGTCCCCTGAAAATTCAAACTCCTTCTGGCACCACTGCCAATGAGCCAGAACATTATGACCACCCCCTTCCCCTCCATAAAGCAAATAATGTAGACTATCTTCTACAAACGGTTCGTGTGAAGGTCTGGGATATATTATACGGAAAGCTAAAATTTGGTACTCATAGTTGACATGTTGAACGCATGAAATGGGCAGGGGAAATTATCTGAATCATTAGGGCCAGGATACTGCTTCAGAGCATTTTGCAAGGCTTGAAAACAAAAGATACCCTTTAGCTTTTTCCAAACATAAATAAAATGTAGGAGATGATTGAAAGGCGACTCATTAGGCCACATTACTTTTTCCTTGCTCATTGGTTCAGGTTTTGTGCGCCTTACACTGGGTTTATGTGTCTTTGTACATTGAGCTTAGACACAAGAAGTTCCAGAAAGGCAGCTGTACTATACATTTAAGCTTTTTGACATATACAATGTATCGTGTTTCATGAGGTAACATCACAGGAGAGTTTATTCAATTATGTGGTCATTTTTGAGGCTGTAATTTTGTGGTGCTTAGCAGCTATGCTGTTAAGTGCCTACTCGTAGCAGTGCATTTTGACTTGCCATGGTTGGCATATGCAGTCACGATTATTTGAGACTGTTTCCCTTAACACATTAAATCATTTTGCAGTTTTTATGACAAATATCTCTGCAGTTCAGGCACCAGCTCTTTGGCTTTTAGGAAACTCTGTTAGCTGTGTCATGTTGCTTTGAAAATTTGCGTAAGAGTGCCAAAGGTCTCTCCACTTTGATAGCTCACACTCATACTGCTAATTGGCAGTCGACCTACTATTGCTCATCCTTCAGTAGTCGCATTTGTAATTGAAATGTGGCTGCATTTGTATTTGTGGTTGAAGTCCTTTTTCATGTGGCGTTTCTCTTATTTTGTCCAGCCCTGTTTATACACCATCACACAAAAACACAGACAAATACATAAACACGCACACTCACGTTCACTGCAATTTAACCCGCAGAGAAACACTCTAGAGGAGTAGCCACAGAGCACTGGGGGTGGGGGAGGCGGGGGCATGTGTGGGGGGAGGAATGCCCTCTGTGGGACTGCCCCCTGGCCACCCCCTCCCGCTGGTGATAATTGATTCCAGCCAGGCCGTGCTGATTGGTGTGAAGACTCCTAGGGGTGGGGAGAGGAGGCCAGCTGTCCCTGAACGCAGCTTAGGCCACCCAACACCTCCCCATATACCATGTGCGGGGGCCCATTACCATCCTCTACATAACTGGACTGTTACTGATTCAGTTTTCCTAAAGCTACTGCGGAACAGGTATTATGACCACGCCTCCATCTACTGAGGAACAGGTATTACTGACCATACCTCCATCTACTGAGGAACAGGTATTATGACCACACCTCCATCTACTGAGGAACAGGTATTACTGACCACAC
>JAAGVU020000038.1:10641736-10652451 GCA_011763525.2 Mormyrus iriodes
TCCGTTTGTGGCGCCCCCTGGATGGATGGCGCCCTTAGCATTTGCCTATATTGCCTATGCCACGGGCCGGCCCTGTTATTGACCAAGGAGTAATGTGGCTCATGAAGCTAGACCAGCTGAGAACTGGGGTCACCAAGCATTTTTTCCCTGAGGGCCAAATTCCGTCAGTAGCAAAAATACAAGGTCCACTTCTGGCCAGGGAAGTCCTGTGACATTAAAGATCGCCGACCGATAATATATATAGATTATAGATTAGAGATATATGTAGATAAGATTTCGGTCGAGGTACATGTCGAAAAAAATTCGACTAATTCTTGAATGTGCATAAGCGTGTGGCTGTGTTATTAGACAATTTGGTTGACGTCGTACCACATGTTTTATATCAGTTGCTTGTGTGATGGTGCATGTGTACAACTATGTTTTATGTGTGTTATTGGTCATATGTGACTCAAATGTGCTTTTGGTTGTGTTTGCATGAGTATATGCTAGTGGCATGGCCAAAAATGTACAAATGGGCAGACTTGTATGAAATAGGGCGGGCCACTATTTTACACTCTGAAATTTCACTGTCAATAGTTATTACCCCATTTTCTTCATCTGTTTTTATTGTTCTACCCATTTACAAAACCCCCAGCATTTAATAAAATAATTGCGTGAATCCGACAATAATTCATAATTTATTTTCAACTTTTTATTGAGTAAGAGACACAGAGCGTGAGAGAGAGCGCTGCGGGGGGGTGGAAAGGAGTCAGCCAGAGATATCTGCAGGTTGAAGTGCCTGAACTGATGACCACACTATTGGGAAAGAGGAGGTAATGAGAGACAGAAGCCTTTAGCCAGCCTGCACTGCATAGCTGTATAAATATATGCAATGAATACTGTACATAATACTCAATACAACACTCTCCATTGGATGGGCCAGGCCCTTACCTGACTTTGCCACTGGTAATATTTATATATTTCGGTTTCCTTTGTCTGTCGTCACGTAGATGAAAGTGTATGCCTGTGATGATGTTTCATGCCTGTTATCTGATTATCTGATGTCTATACATGTGACAGTGTTTCATGTTACTTAAGTCTGTGTAACCGTGGTTCCTGTTCTTCTCTGAGCGGTTCTATCTCAGCTGCATCTTGTGACCTGTCCTGACCGCATCTTTCTTACGCCGCCCATCTCTCTTCAACAGCTGGCTCACTAAAGACAAACCAACAGCAGTAATGACATTCTTCACCAGCAGGTGGCCACAGCTGTAATGACACCTGATACAGCCATATCACTTTGTTACAATCTGGCGTCTATATCGGAAAACTCTTCACACCTTTTAAGTTAATGAGCTTTGAAGAACCTTATTTGCCCAGTAGAATGAAGTCCTGCCTCGATCAAGGGAAGGATTATTATTTCTTGAATATATCAGAGAACTTGTTTGTTACTTTGGTTTAGAGTTGCATTTACAGATTTTGTTCAGATGTGTACACTTCCCTGTGTTTGTGTTGTTGTGTTCTTCTTTAGTTCTGTACCACACATGGTGCAGGTGCCAGTTGTAAAAATGATGTGCATTTCAGCCAGAATATTCAACAGTACCTGTACTTTATTTTATATGTTCATGGCCCAGTTCCTCCAGACATACAAGTAGGGTGACCAGCTAATCCATGTCAGGTGTGACACTATGAAGCATGAGAGGGTTTGTAAACCACCATTTCAACCAATTCAATTAAAAGGACCCAGATTTCATTTAAGCACTGAGTTCTTGCTGTGTGCTGATTGGTCAGTCTCCTCTAATCATGCATGTGTCACTAATGTTAATGTGAAACAGCTGGATGAGTCTTTCAATCAAGGAAACAAACCAGTAAAAGCACAACCTGAACCGAACTGATTTACTGAGCATAGGAACCTTTCAGTTTTAAAGTAGTTTGTAAAACCTAAAGTAGATCATAGTGTCTCCCCTCACATGGATTAGGTGGTCACCCTACATACAAGGGACACTACACAACTCACATAGTCAACTTGCAGTTTCACCCACACTCACTTTTTACTTTGTTAACTCTTTCCACCAGAACACATCACTTTCTGCTAAAAAAACAACATTGTAGCCACTATAGCAACATTGTAGCAACTGCATGGAACAGTGTTGTCTGTCGTGTGATGAAATGTGTTGCATTACATATGACATTTATTTCTATGCACATCGATAAGTGTGAGCGGGAAGGGTGTATGTGATGATGAAATGTGGGTGGATGCTACGATAATCCTCCTCTTCAGGTACAAATAGCCTGGATATTGTGCTGTGTCACTTTGTCAGTAAGAAAATTATGAACATGTACAATAAACATACCTACCTATATCACCTACGCCCCTACAAACTCTAAATAAGTATTTTTCTCACCTTATTTTACTGGGATTGTTTTCTTTTCATGAAGGCTTAATAGGCCTAATCACAGCTGTCAGTCCAGTCTAACCGGTGGGGCAAAGGCATTTGTGAAAGACTAGTGTTTGTGCGTCTCATACAGTACATTTCCTCTCAAAAAGTTGCATCACAATCGCATGTTTAGGTACCACTGAATCAGATACCAGACTTTGTTCAAATGAAAAGCAAGTGTTTGCAACGTTCATGTGTTACTGCTGAACTATGTGATAGTTGATTTAAATTTAAGATTAAAACATGGTATCTACACGATTAAAACATGGTATCTAGTTTTCCAGTGGAATGTAGATATTTCCTAGAAGAGATCTCCTTCCTGCAGAGCATGTCAGCAACCCCCATATTACAATTCAGCTAGACACTCTTGGCTGCAAGTCTAGCTGGTTATATCTCTAAGCAAGGATGTCATTTGTGGCTTGGGGCAGGAACAAATCCATTAAGAATCCAGTCCATCCTCTCACATTATCCTGTACGGCCTCGTATGTATACCTGTGTATAGGCCACCCATCAGTAGGGAAAAGTAAGAAACTACAATTACTTTGTTACTGTACATAAGTACATTTTTCACATATCACTACTTTACCTACACTTAGCTGTGGACACTTTTGAATTTTACAGTACTACATCTTACAGCAAATTATTTATACTTTCTATTCTGCTACATTTCACCTTAGTGTTGCTTTATATTTTACAATCACATTGCTTTTTTTTTTAATCGGATGACGACAGGGAGAGGTAGTGATGGGACGAATAATACCCAGATTTCGGAGCTTCTCTAGTCGAAGTCCGGTTTCTCGAGGCAGGGAGTACGCGTCAGAGGTTTCGAATCCTTTCAGCTCTTAGAAACTCGTTAAAAAACAAGATGAAACATTTGGCCGTCGTGTTTTTTTTCTATGGAGAGAACACACACGTATAGGGCTTTGTGATATGACCAAAATCTCATAAATAAATAATGAACAAATAAAAGATACTTATTGATATTTAATTATTTTCCCTGCTTTTTTTAGACCCTTTGCGGAAATTTCCGATTTAGCATGTAACCAAATGTGAGATATTAATGTATAAAGTACACAAAGTAAATAGAAAACCGGTAGAGACCATCGTCGTGAAATGCTGCGCTGTGTACGCATGCGCGAAACCTAGTGCGCCGGCTGCCGCAGATCGGGAAGTGACCAACCGCGCGCAGTTTTCCCACTTGCGTTTGTGATGCAAATGAAATTTGCAAGACTACGAAATAAACGATAGATATATAACGGGATAAACGTTTAGTACTGGGTAGTCTCGTATCTGTCCTCACATGATATATCTATCTATTATATCTATCTGTTCATATCTATCATATGAACGGCTGAATTACAGCAGCTACGGCGCGCCCCCTAGTGTCCAATTTGATACACAGCTTACTGTAGGCACCTACTGGCTGTCTGTGGAATGTAGTTACTGCTAAAATGATGATAAAACACAAGCAGAGGCGCAGCGAAGGAACAGACAGGGCAGGCAATGGCCAGGGGGCCCCCAACTGTACAAATAATATAAATTATTAAGTCATTATCTTATCTTACAGGAGTTACTGTTGTCAGTGATCAGAAGAAGTTGTGTATTTTGGTAAAGCACAAGACTGACACTAGTCAATTTAACTCAGCATATATTAACAGTTGACTATGTATCCGGACATTTCCCATAACTACTTATGCAGTACTGGTTTGGGACGAGTCTGGTGTTTATCCGTGGAAACACGACATATGACATGGGGGACACCCTGGATGAGATGCTTGGTAGAATTATATGCTTAAAATAAATACCAATTTGCCTTATGCAAATAACAATGTGCTTAGTGTAACTGTTGACTTCTACAATGATTGTTTTGAAAGAAACAAAGTGTCATTAAATTACTGTTGCAGACTGACAGTAGAGACTTTTTGGATTCAGCACTTCCCATTGCTTATCTGCTACTGAATTACCATGCTTAATGATATTTCTATATTCTTTATAATACAAAGCTTTGGCCTTATTCGTATGTTATTTCAGGTGTGCCTGCACTTCCGTGTGTCACATATCATGTGATATATATGTATATGGTATACTTTTACCTTCTCAACCTTCTGTCCGTCATAGAGAACCTTCCCTGAATTACATAGCGCAAAACTTCATAATAGTGTCTTTTATTTGTTGGTAGTAGGTGGATATAGATCTCCTGACACAATGCTTATTTTTCATCACATTCGTGCTTACTGACACATTGTGTTTTAAAACCAAGCGGACTTTGATTGCATTAATAACCTAATAAATCTCATCAGCTGAGTGCATTGTGGGAGATTTACAGATTTTGTGGCAAGCTCCTGGGCGCATTTGCAAAGGCTGCTGACCAGTAGTAGTGATGTCTAATCACATATTATTCTAAAGTTATATTCCAGAGGAAACTGTGCCACAGTGGAATCCCATCTTACAGGCAGTTAGGCCAAGGAAAACAAGAATCCCCTTTTATTCCCTGTGTGGGCAACAACACGGTAGAAGGGAATTCTGAGTAAATGATATTTTACCAATAATGAAACATTACGTGCTACATTTGCCTCAGATCTACGATCATGTTTGACTGTATTTATATACCTTTGTGAATAACTTTCATGTTTTCTACACACATTTGACTAGGGCTGTTAGTTTACTATTTCGCTCGGTATTTAAACTCTCATATTGTACCTAAAAAACAGACCACCTCGAATTAAACAGGGTATGAGATGCATATTACAACTGTGCAGGTCACAGAAAAACACTCCATGGAACAGGTGAGTTGGCAATGGCTGGTTTGCTCTTTTTCACCTCCCCCAATTTGTTCTCTGTAGGTGAGAGCAAGCTAGATGCAAAGGGCAGCCAGCAGGGGGTTAAGGGTCTCACTCAAAGACCCATAGCTATGCCAAGGTCAGACTCAAACCAGCAACCTTCTGCTCACAAGCACGGGGGCTTAGCCAACTGAGCCACACACCGCCCCAGTGCTTTTAATGCAGCTCATTTTAAGTTTATAATGGAATAATATAGATTTGTCATAAAATTTCTTGCATGAGCGTGAGAGTCTGAAAGCGTGAGTGTCATGCCAGATGCATGACATGATGCATGACCTTAGTGGTGTGTTTATGATTTCCCCACGATGGTGTTTGGTGATGTGTGTGCTGGTGGCTTCTGCTGTCCGGGCCGCTGCTGGTATGCTCTGGCAGTCACATATAATAAAAGCACTGTCTGTCATCTGTGCATATTCACTAAAGCAGTTCTCACTGCCCTGACACTGCAGCATACCTAACAAAAATTGTAGATCTGTATCAGACAAACATTTTATCATATTGAACAGTTTTTTAAATGTTTTTTTTTGTGTGTGTGAAACAGTACCCTTAATAACTTAATAATTAAGTTAATAATAACTAACTCATTGTTAGTCATATTTTAAATGATGAAATCCTTAAAATTATTTTTAAATATTTCTTATATCGCGTCCTTTCACAACGGGACTATTGCATGCATGCCCATTACGATATACATTGCACCCCCCCCCGACAGGACAAATTTGGTCCCCCACATGTAAAACTCCTTCCGATGGCACTGCATGTAACAAATTATCTTTTTTTTTTAACTTTGTGTTGAAAAGGCATTAGTGCCACCAAAGATGTGATATTTTTGGTTTCACACATAAGTGAGGCAGTTTGCGGATCATTAATATAAGGGAACTTGATGTTATGTTTCCAGTGGGTGACGGGTCTGGACTGCATGCAGGCCCATCTAGCACCCGGACACTTCAGCTATGGAGCCATGCTGTTGTAATATGCAGAAAAAGAAACTGAAGAAAGGAAATCGCTCTACATGGCATCAGCAGTTGCAATAGCAATGGAAATAGCCTTACAGGAGGCCATTATATAGGCTGCCCAGTCCAAGCAGTGGAGTGCAGGTGTCTTCAATGTGTTCGATGACATGTGTGACGATGACATGAACACCTGTGTCAGCCAATCAACTGTCCATTGTGGTCAGTTTTGTCACATCAACTGTTACATCAAGTCAAACTAATATCTGCTTTATTTTGAGTATTATATTTTTCAAAGGGATGCTACATATATGAATATGTATGTCTGGCAGGCGTCACTTGTTGTCGAGAGAATTTTCGGCAAAAAGCACCCATCATGGAAGCATCCATGACACACTGCCTGGCCAAAAAAAGCAGCACATTTTTATATTTAATTCGACCACCTTTAGCTTTGATTATGGTGCACATTTGTCAATGCATTTTTTCCACATGCAACATCTCAACATTTTTTTATCCAGATTTGCATTCATTTCTCTTCAAGATCTTGTATTGATGATAGATGATCTGAACCACTCTATTAAGTCTTCTTCAGCACATCTCAAAGGCTTTCAATGGGGTTGAGGTCAAGACTCTGTGGTGGCCAGTTCATGTGTGAAAATGATTCGTCATGCTTCCATAACCACTCTTTGACAATTCAAGCCCGATGAATCTGGGCATCGCCGTCCTGGAATATGCACATGCGATTAGGAAAAGAAAAAAACCATCCATCCATTCTTTTTCAGAGAAGGCCTTATATATTTCAGCAAGAAAATGCCAAACCACAGCATGGCTCCGTAGTAGAAGGGTCCGGGTGCTAGATGGGCCTGCCTGCAGTCCAGAACTGTCATCCACTGGAAACAACTGGCGTATCATGAAAGGAAAAATTTGACAAAGGAGTCCCTGAACTGTTGAGCAGCTAAAATCCTATATCAGGCAGGAAAGGGACAACATTTTACTTTCAAAACTTCAGCAGCTGGTCTCCACGGTTCCCAGACGTTTACAGAGTGTTGTTAAAACAAGAGGTGATGCAACACAGTGGTAAACATGCCCATCCCAACTTTTTTGAAATGTGTTCCTGGCATCAAATTCAGCTTGAGAATATATTTGTCATAAAACAATAACATTTGTCAGTTTCAACATTTGCCCACTACTCTGAATGCATCTCCGTGTCTAAGTCTTTCTCCCTTGTCAAAGGGCACCACCTCCTTCCAATATTATTCAGCCTTTTATCTGGCCAGTTTTCACTTCGCCTTGTCGACTCCTGTGAAGGACTGTGGCCACTAATTTATAACTTTCCTCTGAAGCATTAGCGTTAGCATCAGTTACAATGTCAACAATTCTACAATGACTGATGTGACTGCTATACCTGACCAGCTAAAAATGTCCATTTTGACCATGTTGGTGTGAGCTTCTTTGAAAATAATCGTGTTTTCGATATTTTACTTGAATTATATACCATTTGTGATCTTAAATATAATTCAAGAAGCCTCATGCTGTGGGATACTTTTTAGAATTGTATTTCTCAGGGTGGCCAACTTTGGTCAGCTGGCAGGTTTGACATTCTCAATTCGAGACAAGTCTGCACACACATGCACACGCATTTACATACATGTAATAGTTTTGTTACCTTGTAAATAGTCTGTAGGGTTTGCAAAGTACCCCAACGCTTTTGATGTAGGTCGTTTTGGGTTTATAATGGAATAATGCAGATGTGCTGTAAGATTGCTTGCGTGAGTGTGAGAGTCAGAAAGCGTGAGTGTCATGGCAGAAGCGTGAGAGTTTGCAGCCCTTATTTCTATTATAAATTTCTCCATCTTTCATAACCATCCAGCACTGTGTCATGTTTACATCTATTAAGTTAATGTTCAAATTAAGTAGAGTCATTGTAGATAAAGTTGATTGGAAATAATTGCAGAAGTCTTACTCTTACTCTGAACATGCAAAATTTTATCAGGTGTTAACCACATTATCAGTTTAACACTTTTTTTTGTCAGTTTAACAGTTGTTTAGTTCTGCTGATATACCAGAATTGAAATTGCCATCAATATGACTTTTTAAAAAAGTTAAAAGCTTCTTGTTTTCATGCCTTCTTGTCAGAAAATTCTACTTAGAACTAAGAATGAATAATTAATGAAATCCAGATATATTAACAAAGACACACCCTAACCCTAACCAATGCACATATTTTAAATCATTCTAAGACATTTATTTATATTTTTGCATCTGAACTTTAGGGTTTGGACATTCATTTTATACCTTAATAATGAAATTTCATTTGTTTCTAAAAATCACTTAGTTACAGTGGAGTTGACTTTATTTTCCATTTGTAGAAGCACATAGTATTTATTTAGTTACTGCATTTTCCATCTTGCTTTCTTTTGACACATACTGTACACATTTATACAGGTGAGACCGAAGCCTTCTTTCAGAATGCAGGGTCTGACGCCTTTCCGCCCCTGGAGCCTTTTTCATGAGGTTTGCCCCAGGGGCCAATGGGGATCTAATAATTCTTTGCCTGATCCAAACCTCCTGATCAAAGGCACAGAGACCTAATACACTGAGCCACATACCACCCCTTATTCATCCTATAATTTTAGCAGGACTGGGATTAGGCCATTGGGGAGTTTTCAGAAAGAAAGAGATAGCAGGATCAGGGCAAATGGAATCTAGATGGTACAAACAGTGAAATACTATTTGAGCTATTGTCATTCATATCATTCCTAGCATAAATGAAACATAAGATTGACCTGGAATATAACCTGCTAGCAGTGATAACTAGTAAAACTTCACTAATCTTCATGAAAACCTAATTGGCGGCATACCTATAATCCCAGATCAATAGATTATATATTTTTTGCTGGTTATTTGTTCTGTAAAAGTATCTATTGTAAGCTCTTAAAAAGATAAATATATTATTCCTGTTGTCACTGGCAGTGGCTTTACTTGAGGATCTAGCTGTTCCGAGGACACTGAATTCATCAAATTTGCTGAGAAAAAAATTCCCAGATGAGTTATTTTTCGACATTTACCTTTGGTTGTGAAGCAGGAAACCATAACAAACCTTTCTGACCAAAACAAGACCGTGAAATTATAGCATTATGCAGCAGCTTAACATGTATAACTCAAGAGATATCAGGATAAGATCTCATTCGGGGTGAAGGTGAAGATGTCATCATGTTCACTTGCCTTTTGTTTTAAAAAAACATGGACATAATTCAAGGTTTTGTCTGCAGAACTGCCTTAATTCTTTGTTGCAGGAATTCAACAAGGTGCTTGAAACATACCCAAGAGACTTTGGTCCATGTTGACATGAGAGCATCATGCAATTGCTACCGATTTATCGCCTGCACCTTCATGATGCGAATTCTTGTTCCACCACATTCCCTAGGTTCTCTATTGGACTGAGATCTGGTGGCTGTGGATCGTGTGTGTTACCCGAACATGCTTCTGTTGGAACATACAGTGTATCGTAGCTTGCTGCAAATGGGGTTGTATAGCTGCAGACTGGTCAGAGTGCCCATGCTGACCCCTGTCCACCACCGAAAGCACCTACAAAGGGCACATGAGCATCAGAATTGGACCATGGAGCAATGGAAGAAGGTGGCCTGGTCTGATGAGTGATGTTTTCCGTTACATCATGTGGACGGCTAGGTGCGTGTGCATCGTTTTTCTGAGGAAGAGATGGCACCAAGATGCACTTGGGAAGAAGGGAAGCTGGCAGACTCCATGTGGTGCTCTGGCCAGTGTTCTGCTGGAAAACCTTGGGTCCTGGCATTCATGTGGTTGTTACTTTGTGGATGTACCACCTACCTACACATCAGTGCAGACCAAGTACAGCCCTTCATGGCAACAGTATTCCCCGATGACAGTGGCCTCTTTCAGCAAGATAATGCGCCCTGCTACACCACAAAAATTGTTCAGGATTGGTTTTAGGACCATGAAAAAGATTTCATGGTATCGACGCCACCTCCAAATTCCCCAGATCTCCACCTGATCAAGCCTCTGTAGGATGAGCTGGACAAAGAGGTCTGATCAATGGAGGTCAAACCTCAATCCATGACTTAAAGGATCTTTTGCTAACATCTTGGTGCCAGATACCACAGGACACCTTCAGAGGTCTTGTGGAGTCCAGGCCTCGATGGGTCAGAGCATTTTTGGCGGCACAAGGGGAATATACACAACATTAGGCAGGTGGTTTTAATGTTCTGGCTGATCGGTATATGTGGCTGCCCATGTCCTGTTCTTCTGTCGGTCATTGCATGTGTTACACTGGACCTGTGGCTGTTGGATGTTCCTGGCTAAATACCCTGTTTCGACTCCGTGTGCTCGCTGGGTATTTCCTTGTGTTTAAGTTAACACTTATCGAATCAAGTTCTTTTATTGCCTACCTGCCTTTGTTTAGACCCTGCGTAGACCATTTGTCTGCAGGAGTTCTGTCTGGGTATGAAATCCTGTCTGTCTATAAGCCACACAGT
>JAAGVU020000038.1:10666651-10681541 GCA_011763525.2 Mormyrus iriodes
TCTGAACAAGCCAAATATGTGTTAAACATCTATGGGGGCTGAGCCCCCCTTAAATGAAAATCCTAGAAACGCCCCTGGTCTTAAGAGTTAGTTGAAATTCTGTAACACAATTTGTATATCTTTTTACCTTATATATTTTAAATAATTTTCATAAATTATTTTGAAGAACACAGATATAACCTTTAAGCTATAAGCTTTTTTTCTATACTGTCGGAGCCTGCTCCCCGCAAGATATATTTTTTGCCGCATGATGCACTTTGTGTTTGACTACCGCTTCCGATGACACAACAGTAAATATAATCTAAAAATAGGCTACGGTTGATTGCGGTATCAGATTGCAACTCAATGAGTAACCAAAATAATTTGCGCGCCTAAAACTCATAGACCTATTTTTGTTTAACAAAAAACCAGGGATATAATTCAGGCTTCAATTAATAAATATGTATTCGTTTTCATTAAATTATTAATAGGTATTTTTTCCCGATTGTTCATCACTACATTCCTAATGATGTTCTCTGCCCCTGCCGCTGCCCCCCGGTTCCGCAGTCCATGTCGAACATATTTCTGAATCTTTTACAAAACGTTTACGTGACTGCGCTAATGCTGGATGGCATTCAGTTGCCCTTATGCGCGACGGTAAACGCCGCCGCCGTCAGCCGGGGGCGGTGGAGGATTTATTTTTTTTTACCAGTGGAAACGGTCTCATTACCTAATAGTTGAAGAACACTGATATATAGGGTGGAGTGTATGTATATGTGTGTGACATTCTCATTCAGTTACACCATTATAATTCCACTCCTGAGTATCTGAACATCCAGGCAGTGAGGTGTTATATGTCGGTCTGCCTTCCCTCTCTCCCACCCCACTGCATGCCATTCATCTCTGAAAAAGGAAACGTTGCAAATGAAACTCCATAGTCCATTATGAAATCATTGTATCACATTGTTCTGTTTTGCAAGCTCCCCCAACATTTCCTTACACCACATATATGAGCATATGTAAACTTAGCAGAATATTTACAGTATTTCTAAGATTTACAAGACTTTCTTTTAAGGGTTAAATAGTATTTAGTTGCATTTAGTAGTGTTAGGGGTGTTTGTAACAGCTAATCACAATATTACCACATACTTCTGAGCAAATGATCTTCATGTACTTGTGATACTTGGCTGTGCAGAGAAGTGGCACTATGAGCTTGAAGTGCCATTGGATATTTTTTTACCAGTTTGTTATGCAGAGATGTAAAAATTGAAAGATGACTTCAGGGTGAACAGGCAGACGGCTGGTTTTGGACCAGAGGCCCACTGTGATGAAGGTGAGCTATTCAAAACTGACCAAAGAGGACTGATGAAGATAAAGGGCTCATTCTTTAACCCTGGCGTTGATGAGGGCGATTGGTCGGGTTCGTGCTTTCATCTCCCTCGATATCTGGCACCAGGTGCAGGGACCACAGAAAGTGGCATACAAGCAGTCATGACACATGGTGTCCTAAAACAGAGACAGTCTTTACACGTGGTGTCCTAAAACAGAGACAGTCATGACACATGTTGTCCTAATATAGTGCGAGAGCTGGTCATTACATATAGTGTCCTATATCAGAGACAGCCATTGTAAATTGACTCCATAAACAGATATTCATTACATATGGTGCCCTAATACAAAAACCAGTTTCTTACTTAATACCACAAAACCACCTCTCAGCTTGGCCATCCATTTTAAAAGTCAACATTCCCATCCAATACTAGAGCCAGTAGACTGAAAACTCATTATATTATCATGGCCATATGGTCAGAACTGTGTGTGCTGTGAAAAAACAAAACAAAACAAAACTATGTGTATCCCTACCCTGATGCCATAGTGCTGTCGCACAGAGATCCGCATTCCGTAGGTGATGGGGGGCACTATGCCACAGACATTGAGTAACGGCAAGCACAGACACTCGCCATGGGCCCTGGCAGTACGACAGGCATAGCAGGGCATGCACCAGAACCCAAAGCAGCCTAGAGAACACAGACACATTCACAGATGTGACACATTCAGACACACAGCCATCACAAGCAGGTCATGCCCACATACATCGAGTGTCTTTTAATTCACTTACAATCGGCTTTGTCCTCACAGCAGTCACAGATTCCCGAGCTCCACTCAGTGGAGTCAAATATTTCCAGGACAGCACGCGGCTGCTCGATGACCATCTTCGTTGACATGGTTAGTAATATACAGGCAAACTACAAAGCACACTTGTCTGCAAGGGCAAAATGGATTTTAAATTGTTTTACAGCATCTGTGTTATCCAGCATTTCATGCAGGCTACATTATACTACAAAAACAGTATCATGAAACCACAAGAAAGCTCGAATGGAACACCGATGAACAAAATGCCTGGGGAGGGGAAATTAACTGACATACTGAAAACCGCTGGATGACGAGAGTGAAGAATAGTGAGCGGTCAAATTTTCAAGCGTATTCATATCGCCTTACGTAGAATCGCCACTAAACGTTTAATATATAAGATTTTATTCGTAGCCTATTAAATATAGATGAGGTAAACCATTTACATTAACGTTTACTTTTGTGAGAAATAAAGCGATGACAATACTGTACCTCACTTCAGGCCTATCTTGAAACAAGCGAAACGCCCCTCTTAGCCGTGTTGTAGTGATCCTGTAAAAGAAGCGGAGTGATTAGGAAAACTGAAACCTGAAACAGGAAAGGTGGCGTTTTATTCGAAATGAGACAAAGAAAAAATGGGGTGATGTATTTAAACTATGTTCATAGTGGCCCATCTAGTCGGACCTGTCTTCTTAACGCGCTGCTGGAGCTGCGTTGGCTTCTCACTAGTCCTACAGGTTTCCATGTAGGCAGATACTAATCGTTATAAACAGCGGCACTTTCCTTGATCCTTTTCTTTTCCCCACCCATATTGCGCTCCGTGGTTAATCTAAAAGTAACATTTAAATGCTGTGTAATTATATGCCTACAAACGATGCAAAAAGGAGCGCAGTTAGCCGCGGAGCGCTGATTGGGACGCTGGGAAGTGTCAAAATATAATTAGACGCGTAAGTAGTAAAAGGATAAAAGCCGCGCTTTATTGTTAAGTGAATCCACATGTTTCTGTTATTGTTGATTCTATCTGCTTATGAAAATAAAATTAAAACAAAATTAAATAGCTGATACGCAGTTTGGACCTCTAATAAATAACCTTTAATCCATAAAGCCGAAATGCAGACAGTTTGGTTTAAAAAAGCACTGAAATAAATTAAGTGACAGTAATAATGGAAATGAAAGTCAGCATAAAGTTTAACGTACTCAAAACAAATTTAAAAATTAAATCCCTCTGTGCTAAAGTGATCGAAAGAGATTTACAGCGTTTCGCGTAATATTCTAAACAATGCATTCTGACTGTATCACACGAAATAGCGAAGACATGAGCCATCACCTCCGGGTATGAGTCTGCGAAGCAAACACAAAAAATACGAAACCTGGAGCCAGACGCAACCGATACCAATCGGCAGTGTTCTGAAGGTTACTTTTGAAATATAATAGGTTGCAGATAACTAGTTGTCCTGTTAAAAATGTAATAAGTATTGTAATTACTTTGATTATAAAAGTAATGTAACTTATTACATTTGATTACTTGTTGATTAATTTTGTAACAAATATTTTAAACTGGGCGGCGGAGGCGGTTCTAGGAATTTTTAAATGGGGTGGCCCAGAGGTGGCGAAGGGGTGGTCTAGAGGTGGCCGCAAACAGTGCGCGGATTCTTTATATGCATTAATATACTAATCTACTAATAATAGGCTAAAACATAAACTAATAGGCTAAATTCACCAACATAACACCTAATGGCCAATATCCTATTTTGCATAACCTTTATAGTCCAGTTATGTAACATTAACGATCACAAATAAATAGAACCATTTTCTGAGCTCGTTTACGATATTTACGGCTAAGTCAAACGCTTTAAACAAACCACAAAGCCAACGGTATTACGCAAATCCTGCGTTCTGTCGTCCTCTAAATGAACTCAAAATGAGTAATCTGAATTATGTAATAAACCATATGTTACGGCACTGCTATAATAAGATAATTAGCCTGGGTGTTCTGGATAAATAAAAAACAGGTTCTGACCATAATTAACGTCGTCGTTAAAGTAATTGACTTTGTTCTGGCGAACAAATTGCAAGGCGGCAACCCTTGCTTTGGGACACCAACATAACACACCTTTTTTACAGGCTTGTTTTAATCGGAGGAAACTAGTGACTTGGTAAACGATATGCATCATTACAGAGTTACTGTGAATGTGATTTTTGGACAAAGTAACAATGTATATTACCATCTTCCAGCTTCCCGAGCTATATTTGTAATATATAATGCTCTGACCAATAATTAAACCTGTGCAAGTATTTGTGGTCATGGATCTATTAAAATCCATTCAACGCGCTAATGAGACCTTTTACCAAAAGGTAGACTATGAGTGAGGATTCCAGGAAGCTGTATCTCTGCTACAATGATAAACGTCAAAGAGACTCAATAAAAATCACAAAATTTAAGGTCGTCATTCCAAACAAAAATAGACAAGCAAAATAAATCACTTTAATATCATGTGGTCAGTCTTTTTTATATTGTACATGGACTTTGTATATGGACAAATAGCTATGAAACTTGAGATAGACATGTTCGGTAAAGTGCGGTTTAGGTAATGGGCTATGGAGGACAACGCATTGAATTTCAGATTATGTATTTCTATACATCTCTAATTACACTGTGTCCATCCACCAGCAGCTATTGAACATGACGTGCACATACAAACATTCAAATATTAATTAAAATCATCCCGTATTCTGGAAAACCAAGGGAATGTACAAGAGTCGCTATCCGCTCAAAAACTAGGGAACCAATATCTTGTTGCAGTAGAGACCGCCCCATTTTTTAGAAGATCTAGCACACGAAAGCGATCGAAACACAAAAATGATCGGCATGCATCTGTGCCTGTGGACTGATTAAAAACTGCCTGGCTTGCTTTTTAAATGACATTACAAGGTTGAACATCGAATATACAGCTAACTTTACCGCAGTCACCGAATTCACATGGACAATGGATGGTGTTTGGTGAAAATATTCAATAAATGTGGCATTCATTCACTTTTCATTTTCCAGCGCTTATCTGGGGTCGGATCACAGGGGCGACAGTCAAAGTAGGAATGTCCAGACCTCTCTACTCAGTCGCCTCCTCTAGCTCCTCCGGGGGAATACCAAGACGATATACTCTCTCCAGTGGGTCCTGGGTCTGCCCCAGGGGAGGCATCCAGGAGGCATCCTAAACAGACGTCCAAACCACCTCAACTGGCTCCTTTTGTTATGACCCAACTTGGGGAACATTAACATTATAAATAATATGTCCGGGAGTCTTTTGCGTGTGGGTAAGGATAACAATTGCTGTGATTAATGAAACTATTTATTTTAAGTCATGATCATTTGTGCTTCAAAAAGATATGTATTTTAAATGTAATAAATGTTTTCCCGTGTAAAACACACAAAAACACCAAAACCAAATAGACTATTCAAAAGAAAGATATCTCGTAGTGAGTTTCGTAATTAGACCGCACGATACTGGAAAAGAAATCCACTTCTGCAATAAGTATTGCAGTATTTATAAAGAAAAAAAATAGTTCAAAATAAATCAATTTCTCATAAACACGTCTATTCGTGAGTGATTTAAACAGCGAGGATGAAAATGATTAGGTTTGGCTCGGAGAACGCAAGCAGAGCTCATGCCAAAATAGGGACGGTAAACTTTAAACTAACGTTAAACATATACTAGATAATCCTAAAAATGAGCGATCATTAAAATTGCACAGCTTGCTAAGTTTTGTTTCCTGTAGTAAAATAAAAGTTCTAGAGAAATGTAGGCTTTTTGGTGGTACTGCACTTGTCATTCTTTCGGTCACTACCCGAAGCTCGTGACCATAGGTGAGGGTAGGAACGTAAATCGATAGGTTTGCCATCCAGCTCAGCTCCCCTCTGGTAACACATTAATCGAGGGGGATCAAATAATGTAGTATTATCCTATTACTAAGGTATTAATTAACCACGAACTAAGTCTTGGTTACATAATGATCACATGTTCATTCATCGTCAATGAATTGCGACACAATCTTTTATCTCAAGCAAGTACTGTATTTGTTAAGTCTGTAAAACTTTGTGAACCACTGAAGGAACAAATAATGAATAACACGTGAAATACTGATCTCATGTTCATCATCGTTGTTGTTGTTCATCATTAATGAATCATGACGCATCTTTTACTCTTTTATCTCGAGCAGCTGTACTATATTTGTTTATGATTTGTACTTCAGCATTAACTAAGTTTCTACTATTTGTTCCCGCTCACCACAAAAGGGTGTAGTCCCTGCATTACTGCAGAAGCCGCCTGTCCATCTCCCGCTCCCTTACTCACGAACAAATGTCATCAACATCCATCCATTTTCTCCACCCGCTTACCCCATTTGGGGTCATGGGGGGGTATGGAGCCTATCCCGGAGGCTACGGGCACAAGGCAGGGAACAACCCAGGCTGGGGCTCCAACCGATCGCTGGGCACACTTACGCAGCATTCACACACACGCACAGCTATGGACAACTTGACAACTCCAATCAGCCTCAGCATGTTTTTGGACTGTGGGAGGAAACCGGAGTACCTGGAGGAAACCCCACAACGACACGGGGAGAACATGCAAACTCCACACACACGGAACCCAGGCGGAAACTCGAACGCTGGTCCCAGACGTGTGAGGCGATAGTGCGAACCACTGCACCGCTGCCGCACCCAAATATGTCATTTAAATGATTATTTAAGTTATTATTTAAGATAGTATCTGCAATTAAGTTAGGACGTTTCTGTAGTTTCTAGCCCCCAGGACGGAACTTATTTATAAATAATCATTTAAAAGACACTTTAAATTTTAATTTAAATAATCATTTATAATGACATATTTAATAACTGAATATTGTCACAAAACACCCACCATTTTTAACCACCAACATTTTGATTAGTAACTGTAATTTAATTACATATTTTTTCTTCTCAGGAACGGTAACGGATTATAATTTATTTTGTAATTTATTTACGGAACTCCGTTACACGTAACTAGTTACTCCCCAACTCTGCCAACAGGGGCGTAAGAACCGCGGGGACATGTACCTCCAAATATTTTATTTGGATTCATTCATGTCAGTTTATCATTCACCTCTAGATTTAGATGTTGATTGAATAAAAAAATGTAAAGGTTAAAGTGGACATTTTAACGTTTTACCATAATCCTTTTGAAATATTTTAATGTTAAACGTAGAAAAGACGTGCACAACTCCATGTTAAATCAACATTTAAAAGCGAAAACGAATTTTAAAAACATCTGGTGAGTCTTTACAGGAGTCTCTACGGGAGAAATATGAGTCAGAAGATTATTTTTGTGTAGCTACGAGTGTCAGAAATGTCTTTCATAAACGGCGTAGATGGTTCATAGAAGCAGTAATTGGACATTGCTGCCACCTACTGTACAGCGTGTGCCATAATTCTGCTAGAATTTAACATCCAGTACGGCGTTCTAGCACCTTGTCTTGGATCAATTTAACGTGGATTGCTCAGGTAACAATTAATGATGGGCGAAATAATCGGAAATCCGTGGTTGCAATATAATCGTCCAGGCTAATCCCAATAAGGTTTTTCAGGAATGATTACATTATGAATGTGATTATAGCTAGATCCAAGAGAACTTAAGTGATTTTAATGGCCTGTTGCAATGTAATCGAAGTAGAATGAAACGTTTGGAGTCATAAGAGTATCACAAAAAGAATAAATTTGTAAAAGAATAAGGAAATAAATATTGAGTAAGAAAGCAAAATAAGTAAAAATAAAAGAATAGGAAAATGTTTTTTTTTCCTTTATTGCATTTCCCGTGTTGCGTTTGTTTTTTTTCTCGAAGAGCCAAGCTGTCAGTCAAATGGCTTTGGGCGGGCCTTCCCGCCGGAACACGCCCTCTCTGACGGATTGTGTATTTGCTTAAATTAAAAGCAGTCTAATTTTCCGAAGGACCAGTGAACCAGTGAATCTTTCCTGACAACATATTTTATATAAACTTTTAAATGTATCTGGCTAACTGTCTGAACGGCTTTTGTGCAATAGCCATTTTTAGGGTAAACTGGTTTTATCTTGGCCATCCCACACTTTGTTTTTAGAACACAAGGCTCAGCTTGGCAATTCGTGTGTGTAAACATATACATGTATGTCTGTCTCTTTCATGCACACAACACCACCCACAGCGGCTCTCCGTGGAACAGGTTCCCCACCCCTGAGCTCGATGTACAGCCAAAATTTGTTTTCTATTATAGCGCTATAACTATCCAGCTAGCGAACCACCTTATAATTATCATGTCTGTTTTACTTTATTAATCCTCGTGACGGAAATTCTCTTTTTCACACAGGCCACCTCGATCTCCAGACAGACAGAGGTGAGAGTGAAGTTTGGGATCAGATTGTAGAGACAGTCAGTGTTCAGCACCCCTGGAGTAGT
This sequence comes from Mormyrus iriodes, assembly GCA_011763525.2. Lineage (NCBI taxonomy): Eukaryota > Metazoa > Chordata > Actinopteri > Osteoglossiformes > Mormyridae > Mormyrus > Mormyrus iriodes. The sequence goes on from JAAGVU020000038.1 coordinate 10,675,222, forward strand.
GATGTTTAAAGGTCTTAAGGGTTTAATGATGGTGTGATTGATCTGCTGGCAAAGGGAATCAAACTAGCAATTTTTCAGACACAGGAATCTTAACCCCCATCGGTCACGTTTGCGTTTTGTAAAAGTAAAATGATATTGTTGTTGCTTTAGTGTAGAGAATTCCAATCATCATGCATAGTATATTACATTGCAGTTCTGACACTGAACATCATGTGTCCACTTTATTATTATCTACATTGTGTGTATATTAAAAATGAAAATATGTTGAATTAAAAGTTTGTTAAATAAAAAGCTTTGTATTGTTTTATGCATATTCTTTGGTTCCAAAAACAATTTTATTTATTAATGTGTTCAGCAGGATACAGTCATATTACAATGAAATAATTAATTAATAATTAATAATTAGTACAAGCGGTTACAGAAAATGGATGGATGGATGGATGGATGGATGGATATTTAGTACATATATAGTGAAGGTGTTTATCTGATACATTTGTGTTTGACATCATTTCATTCTTTGATGCAAATAATTTCTTCGTTGATGGTCATCTTATATAAATTATTTAAATTGAAAAAATATATATAAATAAAAAATTGAGCTTTTTGTTTAGTCTTCAGTTTATATTGTTTGAATTCAGATTCAAGGACTAGAACTGAACTTGTGTTTTTCCAGACTTGGACTTGGAATTAGCTAATAAGTTCTAGTAATGGACTCTCATCTTGGACTCATCCTGTTGTTGGGCTCAATCTTGACTTGGACCCGATTTGTTAAAGAATTGGTCTTGACTCAAATTCAGCTAAAGTGGACTCGAACACCACATTTCATTCCCGTAATATTTGCACTGCTCTGAAACTCTGCCAACACACTTTCTTAGATTCCTTGCATATTTACTGCTGCTATTCTCGCACATCTATAATGTATATTACTGTATAATTATTTGTGCATACTTTTGGGACCTGATTCTATTCAGTACTTTAAACTTACACAAATGCATTATATTTATATTTTTTCCTTAATTTATGGTCTGTGAACGTATGCACCAATACCACAAAAACACATTTCCAGTACATGCAGGTGTACCTGACCATTAAAATGAATTCTGATATATATAGTTCTGTGGATGGAAATGACTTGTTAATCAGGGAGACAATCTGTATAACTGTGGTGAGCATAAAAGCATCTCAGCATACACAACATGTTGAAGCTTGAAGTGGATGGGCTACAACAGCAGAAGACCAGGTCAGGTTCCACTCCTGTCAGGCAAAAACAGAAAGCTGAGGTTGCAGTGAGCACAGGCTCACCAAAACTGGACAGTTGAATACTGGAACTATTGAATCTTGATTTCTGCTGAAGCACACAGATGGTAGAGTTAGAATTTGATGGACCCAACCTGCCTTGTGTCAACAGTCCAGGCTGGTGGTGGTGGTGTAATGGTGTGGGGAATGTTTTCTTGGCACACCTTGGGTCTGTTAATACCAATCGATCATCGTTTGAATTCCACAGCCTACTTGAGTGTTGTTGCTGACCATGTGCGTCCCTTCATGGCCACTTTTTACCCATCTTCTAATGTCTGCTTCCAGTATGATAATGCACCATGTCACAAAGCAAAAGTCTCAAACCCGTTTCATGAAAATGACAGTCTCTGTGTTCTTCAGTGGCCTTCTCAGTCACCGGGTCTGAATCCAATATCACCCCTTTGGGATGTGGTAGAACAGGAGATTCACAGCTTGGATGTACAGCTGACAGATCTGCTGAAACTGCATAATGCAACCATGTCAGCATGGAACAGAATCTCACAGGAATCAATGACATTAAGAATGAAGGCTCTTTTGAGATCCTACCCATTATTAGTATAGAGGTCCTCCTAAAATGCTCAGTGAGGTGTATGTACATATCCTCTATTCAGATAACATAATAATCATTTATATTATATATATATATATATACACACACACACACACACATATATATATATATATATAATTCGATTCATTATTTATATGTCTTTCGATGCACGTATAATCTGACTTGCATAGGAAAGGAGCGGGGGAAATCCCGTAGTCATAGTTAATAGAGGTGACCCTTCTCCTTTAAGAGTGAAGGGGGGGAAGGAGGGGGCTAGATGTGCGCTGTCAAAATCAACTCGACAGCAACCCGAATGAAAGGACGGTTATAGAGCAGAACACGCCGAAGACGAGAGCTTTCATTACAGGTTAGAAATAACTTACATGATATGATACTGGAGGGCAGCTGTAAACCTCAGTTGTTTTGGCAACATCAGGGATGCTCGCTAGAGCAGGTTTTGCACCGCATTAAGCGGCTGCTTGAATAAGTCGTTTAAGTAAGAAATCTGCATGGTGTGATTATTTCGTTTCCGTATGAATCGCTTTACAATATGTGTGGTTGTTAAGGTAGTGTCTTAATGATTATCTAATAATAAGCATCATAGTTCGAATACTTCACTAAGAAACATCGTTCGTCGTAGGAATCGAAGAGGTTATTTTGCTGATTCCTACGATCATTTTGTATGCATGAACTCTACTGGTCGCCTGTTCTGCAATGCTTGTGCGTATGTTTTTGTGCAGCACGAAAGCCCTCCTCGTCTTTCGGTGTGAAAAAACAAGACAGCCTGCTGCATGCTGTACTGCTGCGGAAGTCAAGAGGAGAAGGAGAGCGCGAGCCAAGGGGCTCTCATGAAGAGCGAGGAGGAAGAAGCGCGAGACAAGGACGGGGGGAGTGCACGAGCCGCGCGAGAGTTGCACGGATTGTCGGGCATGCCGGAGCTGCTACCGCCTACTGCCCCCTTCTATCCCAGTCCTGGCCGTCTGGACCCGGCTCGAGTGCAAACGATGGGCGACGGATTCAGTGGCAACTCCCTGAGTTTCGATTCCCCCCAGCGAAGACTAGGCCAGAGGGCCCCCAAATTGGGGCAAATTGGACGGTCCAAGAGAGGTGAGTGCGTCAGTTCCAGTCCAGCATACATATGTAGAAGTGACACACACAACAGGCAAATTGCAATTAATGCTGAACCTGAAACGGTTTTTAACCGATCGCTCCATCTTCAATTCAACAAAGTACTGATTTGGTATTATACAGTGCAGGAGACTGGTAAACCGGAGAGGAAGTACAGTGTTTTCTTTGCATGTCTGTTTTCAGTGGTCATAGAAGACGAGGACTTGGAAGACATCATGAATAATAACGGATCGCTCCCGGTTGTTGTGTAACCTCTCGCCTGTACTTTGACCGGTGGACTAAAGATGGCGCCAAGCAGGGCCTGTTAAACAGACCGTCCTTGCATGATCGTCGCATGCGCGGTACCTGTAGCTTAGTGCACTTCTGGATGGGTTGAGCGGTTTGGGGCTCCTCAAAACACCAGCCGGCCCGTCTGCTTCCTGTCAGAATTCCATTTTCAGAGAAGTGTCGTTTCGAAACAACCAAAATGGGCACGGAAAGAAACCCCACAGATGGCAGCATGCGGTCACCTTCAACAGCAAAGTCCGTGCCCATGAGGTGTAACCCCAAAGATGAGAGAGAAGCATTTGCCTTAGAAGTGGTCTTACATTTATAGAGAATCACGTTTAGAGCAGATATGTAAAATACCTTAAAGTAACTGCAGGTCAAACATTGAATCAGAATGTAGAACACAGCAGCCCAGTCTGAATTCCAACTTCATACCATCAGTTCAACTCATTACACATCTGTTGTCTTACTTGTGGATGTCAAGATAAGGGACAAACTCCCTTCTACTGCATGGCAACATTTAAATTAAGCACTTCTCCCAGATATGAGTTATTGTAATGCACTATAATATGCACTTACACAATGTCATTAGTTTGCTCATTTTATGCTAGTTGCACACTAAAAATGCCTGTGCATGTACACTACTGTAATTACATAATCCTAGGAGAGGCAAATGCTTTCATCCACTATTAGCTTGCAATGGCACTTATTTTTCCTAGTATAAGAGCCACCAAGTGTGGTACCGTAAATAGTCACCAGATGGCAGCAAAATTCAGTGAATTTGAGCCAAAATATTTACATGTTTTGTCCAGTCCCTTGTGTCAATTGTTTATCATTTTTTAAATGTTTTATTCACCTTTTATATGCACTGTAATGGACATGCTGCTCATTTTAAGGTAAAGAAAATGAAATTGTGATAAGCTTTCCTTCAGACCACACTCCTTTGTTCAGCCACATCAAGTGAGAATTTACATTGACCTGGTTTGACCATCATAAAACCAACCCTGAAAAGCATGTTATTTCCACCCCCATAGAAACATACAAGGTAATACCAACAAGCAATTCAGACATCAGTGCATTAAACTTTTATTTAAAACTTCACAAAAAAAAAAAAAAAAAAATCTGCCTAAAAACTTTACTGCAGCCATTGGGCTAAATGGTCCTGCAGCTGGTACAGCTGCATCTGACAACATCCGGGCCTGAATTCACAGGCCATCTTTTAGCTGTGAATACTGCCCAGGTGCCTCAATGAAAATGGCAGACTGCAAGCATCCAGGTACAGAGAAGAAAGCTTGTAGGGAAACTCAAAAAAAAAAAAAACTCACAAGCCAATCCAATGGTGACCAGCGTTTCTTTTTTTTAAACTATATAATAAAATGCCACAAGGGTATCAAATAGCACTTACTAGACAAAAAAAAGGTCACAATGGGAAGTAGGATGGAGTAAACAAAAGAAACATTGTCAGAAAAGCTTTGGCTGAGGAACACTGAAGTAGATTCAGTTCTACAATGAGTGGTGAGAGATTTACCATTAGTAAATGATTGTGGCATAGTTATGCATTAAGCACAAAAGTGGATCAGAAGCTCAGTGACCTTGTACAAAGGAGTACTGGTGTGTGACATCCGAGGTGCCCCGATTCACCAAAATCAGAAGGCCCCTCAGTATTAAGACCACTTTAGTCTGTTGTAAAAGGACATTAGGCATTCGTCCCTTCAAAAGTGCCCCAGAGATCCAGTGAAGTCAGGAAATAGGGGAAACTACTAAAGTTTGGGGGGGGAGGGATAAATTATACACAGGCTAAACATCAGACTTCTGAAGGACAACTGTGGATTCCACATATAGCCACTTGCAGGTATTCACACATACTCTTTGCTGCTACTGGGGGGGCGAGTAGGTTTCACAGGATATTTGGATTGTTTGGGCCGCCCCCTTGGACAGGAGGCGGCCAGCATGCCACCGCCCAGCAGGTCCAGGAAGGCCCCGGCCCAGGCAACAAAGATGGCTGCACCAAACTCATATCTGCAAAAGAATGTCAGAGTCAGAGGCCAGATGTCAAAGGAATGTGGAAGCCCACTATCAAAATAATGCAAACTGCAGGTTGTTGCAAAATGTCCAAGTAATAAAAGATACTTACTTTGTGTTAACTGGGGTGAAAGGGTTGTAAAAATCCCTAATGATATTATTGGCAAACCACGAACAGGCCACCACAGCAGCCAAAGCTAAAGGAGAGGACAGCAGGAATGACTCAATTAAAATGGTAGCCATCTTAAACATCTTGGTGTTGGGTGAAAGTCACAAGTAACAAACAAAACACCTTAGTTCTGAACTTACCCCCCAAGAGGATGATGATACCCCCTGTCATGGCGATGCGCGCCTTGCGAACTTTGTCATCCCCACCACATTTTGTGCACTTCATGCCCATTGTGGCCGCTCCCAGACCCACGACGGACAAGAGGATGCTCAGAACCATGAGGGCACGCGTGGCCTGCAGGGCTCCTGGGGAGGGGAATCATTTTGTCGTCAGGTTTGACCATCACCCAGGATGATAAAAGTAGCATCAAAACCCTTCTCACTTTATGGGGGGGGATTTTTATATTAAATATACATTTGGCCACACAACTCTTGGTAACAATGACAGCCGGCTGGTGGTTTCTTCCATTCTTCAGCTGTAAAATTTCCTCAGCTCTTTAAAATATAAAATCACACACAAATTTAAGGCTGGGAATTATTTTTAAAAACCTGGGTTTTAGTAAATACTGATTGTCTACGACTCCTTGGTTTGTGGCTTTCTGAAACTACACAGCATGCAAAAACCACACTACCTCAATATTACTTCTATTTACTGGCCCACAAACTGGTTCTAGCTAGACAATCTGCTGCATAGGTGAATACTCCCCTTCTTCCAGTAAATGTAACCGGTCAGACCGGTAAAGGGACGTTGTGGCAGCAAGGGATCATGTTTCACTGGCATCAGAAAGAACCACCTGTTGTGGCCTTCCTGGTTACGGTGCCCCAGTGGCCATTAATGCTTGTATGCTGTTCCTGGCGAGTCTTTAAACTAGACCTTGTTGACCCTGGA
>JAAGVU020000038.1:10681641-10696397 GCA_011763525.2 Mormyrus iriodes
GGGGCGGGGGGGGGGGGAGGGGGGGGGGGGGGGGGGGGGGGGGGGGGGGGGGGGGGGGGGGGGGGGGCGTGGGGGTGGGTTTCCTCTGGAAGCATTAGCAGCCATTGTAGACTGATTTAGAACAGGTGGTAACATTTAAGAAGTATGCAGGAACCATTCTACAGTCCAGTCTCCATGAACTTTCAGCAGCGCTTGTGGAGTTCCACCTGATGTGGTTAAACTGCTACCACCAAAACCCAAGCAGCTTTTATTCACACATTTTCTCTTTCTAGTAGATGCTACACAGTCTGGGCTGGTAGCTTCTGATCCACTCCCAGGTTCTGTAAGGACCTTACCAAGCACTGGAAGACAGTTTGTCAGTACACAAATGGCCAATGACACTGCTTCTCAAGCCCATTTCCCCTCTGAACAGCGTACAAAGCGCCTGCACATTCAGAGGAGAACGCACAGCAGGCAAAGCAGTCCAGCAGGAGATAACAACCCCCCTAGACTGATGTATGCACACAATGAAATGTGTCGTTATCAGGTTTGGCTCGTAAAACTCATATATGCACAGAGATAAAACCATGATAACATACCTTGCTACACAAGTCAAACAGCTTGACTAGTCTAGTTTGTTTATAGCAGAAGCTAAAAGCCATAGGACTCCTCAGACTTACTTGGGTAAAGGATGAGGCTAACAGACTATATTGCACAGGTATTCATGTAAAATGTAGCAACAACGTGGCAAGCAAACCACACCTGATGCTCTACATAAATCATACGACTAATTTGTTACATGGAACTGCCATTTTTTTTTTTTTTTTTTTAAAAAACAAGACTGATTCCCTGGCATGTTTTCCCATTAAATACTGCGCTCAAATATAGTAACACTACAAAAAGTGCAATATACTATAATAGTACGTACGAACGAACGCGCGCACACACACACACACTTTATATATAAAATATATAAGGGATATAATATATATCCCTGAAACGGGCAGTTTTGCTATTTTGAGAAAGTAATCATGCATAATGGAGCTGAGCTCAGGACCTTGGAGCTAAGGATGACCTTTTACCACAGCTCAAAAGACACCAACAACATTTCACTTCACTGGGGAAATACCAGTTTCAAACAAGTCCTCCGGATTTGTTCAACGTACAAAAACAAAAACAGACTTTGGGGAATCACTAATCCCAGAGAGGGGAGGGGGTAACCATGGCTGACGATGTCATTCTCCTGATGCCATAATACACATGCTCACTACAGGTAGCGAGGCCTGCTGCGGAAATTCCCAGAACTACCAACTACCTCACCAGCAAACCCATTTCACAACATCAGATCAAGGTTAAAAACAAAAATCAAGCCAGAAGTATAACTGCTTGTTTCCAAAGAAACCCATGTCCAAACAACGGTCTTCAAACAAAAGGCAAACTGAGAATGAGGTGAAACCGGTTACAAAGAAAGCGTACGCATGCGCAATAACAGCGACTAACCAGGAGCAGTCACGCAAGGTGAGCCGTTGTTCCTCATCAGCCCAACCAAGACCATGGACCCAGCAGGTGGGTTGGAAAGGGGACACAGATTAATAGAGCTCGTGATTGGCTAATAATACTGGTTCGGTTCTAACTATCCAGGTGACAATAGTTCTGTAGTGGACACCTGACTAGGTGAGGGCGGATGCCCGACGAGGAGAGAAGCTCCGCCCTCACCACGCCCCTCGTTTATGCACACGCAGGTTGACCCTGGTCGGGTAGTGTAAGTGGCTTTTCAAAAGTGAAATCAAACCGAATTCTACATCACGTTAAACATCTATTCATCGCACCATTTCAAACAAAAAAAATCTTACCATCAAGTTGGAGCATGGAGTCGTACACTTTGCACTGCATCTGCCCGGTGCTTTGGAAGGCACAGGACATCCACAGACCCTGGTACATGGCCACGGCCGTGATGATATTGTCCCCAACGTAGGCGGACATCTTCCACTGAGGCAGAATGGTCCCGATAATCAGCCCGATAACGCCAAGGAGCGCTAGGGAGAAACCCAACAACTGCAGCCCCGAGTTGGCCATTCTTACTCCTTCACTCCAGAAGCACGCTTAGCCCTTACTTCTTAGACTCTTCTAAAAACTTCAGAAATGCTTTGGGAACACTTTAAAGTAGACGGCTGAAGAAGCGAAACAAGAAAAAGGTTCCCTTTGGCAAAAAGAGTCCCAAAACCCACAAATCTTCACAAAGGACCTTTTGTCCTGTTACCTTGGTATACCTGTTCGCTTAAAAAGTAGCACTCCTTTTTCCATTAAATTTACGTTATTTTTTGTTGAAAAAACACACAGCCGCTCTTAGAGGTAACGCAAGAAAGACTGCGCACCTGTGTCTTCCAGCCGCACCTGAATACGTAATGACCGCGGTGCGGGAGCGCGCGTTTTAAGAGCGCTCCCGGGAGGGGGAAGGGAGCGCGCAGTTTCTGTGCAGTTTCTCTCCCGCTCTCGCACATTTGCGCAGTTTCGTGATGTCACCTGCCAGGTTGTCCTCATGCACATGACTCACAAACATAATATTAAATCAGGCGACTTCTAACAGCTTATGGAATTCCTGTTGATTTAAACCAAATTCCAGATATATAGATATACATACGCACGAATGTCAAATGTCACTGTTTACCCGAGAGACTCATGTTTTCAGCTCATTTTGCCATCTCACGGGTTGTCATGCACCCACACAAATCAAAAGCAAAACAACTTCTACCGTCGCCAACGCACCCCCCACCCCCTCAATACTTATGGGCGAAGTTAGTCGCACCACTGAAGAATTTTGTATATGACAGGGGTTGCCGACTTTGGTCAGCTGTCAGGCGTGAGATTTTCATTTCCAGACAAGTCTGCACACTCATGCAAACGCATTAACATGTATGTAACAGTTTTACTACCTTGTAAATAATCTGTAGGGTTTGCAAACTATCCCACCGCTTTTGGTGTAGCCAGTTCTAGGTTTATAGTGGAATAATACAGATTTACTGTAAGATTTCTTGCGCGAGCTTGACAGTCAGAAAGCGTGCCACGCCAGATGCGTCAGAGTTGGCAACTGTGATATTATTTACAAATTAAATAATCGCAAATGTACCGACGTTGCATCATTAAAATATTTTGATAGTATATGTAAAGTTTTTCAACAAAAACATGCCTACTCAACTTAAACGTAGTGATTTCACAGAAATAATTCAAAAAAACAAAACATGAGCTGGGACAGTATTAAAGGCATCCTTCCCTAATTGGCTGCACATCCCTTGGTAACAGTGACAGCCTCCAAACGTTTCTGTAAGCTTCCTGCACCTGTCTGCTGATAGTTTCTCCCACTCTTCAGTTGTATTTTGTTCTAGCTCTCCACTGTTTGCAGGATTCCTTTCCCCAAGTTAGATTTAAGCTCCTTGCGATTTTCAGTCGGACTGAGATTAGGACTTGCTGCTAGCCGGTTTAAAACAGTTGTTTACTTTTCAATAACCATTCTTTTGAATGTTCTTTTGAATCATCCTTCTGCTTGAGGACCCACGATCTTTGACCCAGTCCTAGATTTTTGACACAGGGTAGCATATTACACTCTAAAATGCCCCAGTAGTCCCCAGATTTAATGATTCTTTTAATACTGTCAAGGCCTCCAGCATCCGATGCCGCGAACAGCCTGGCATCACGGATCCTCCATCATATTTGACAGTAAGTAGGATGTCTTTGTTTTTTCCTTACATGCTTAATTTTGCTGGCCTTAAACAAATTGCTGGTCTGCATTGCCAGAGAGGTTTACTTTGATTTCACCTGTGCATAGAACATATTCCCAGAAGGATTGCAGTTTCTTTAGGTCGGTTTTAGCATAGATCAGTTGTGTCTTTTAATTCAGTGTTTTTTCAGCAGTGGTGTCCACCTTGGCCTCTGGTTTAGTATGTGGCATATGGTACAGGTTGAAACCGTCACTCCAGATTGCTCCAGGTCAGCCTTAAGCTCTGTGGATGTTATACATGGTGTTTATTCTACAGTCTGAAGGTTTCTTTGATCAATTTCCTTCTTCCTACCATGCCCTGGGGTGGGGTGGGGTGGTTCTTCACTATATTATGAGCAGCAAACTTCTTCATAAAGCTGCAAATTATTGAAACAGGGATGCCAAGATCTTTCGAGATGACCTTGTACCCTTTAGTGTTCTTATACCTGGTGATAATCACATTTCTGATCCTCTTACATGGCTGCCTTGTCTTCAACATTGTGAAAAAGGAATAGGAACTATAAGTGGCACTTTTAAGCATTTAAGCCATCATTCATTGGCTAATTCAAGTTATGTGTACAATGACAATTCATCACAGGTGAGTCTAATTTCACTGAAATGAAAATCTAATTCTGCGTTTTTTTTTTAAACGTTTGAATTCTTCAGAAGAGTGCAAATTCTGCTCTGCTCTCTCGCAAAAGTACGAGTGACTTTAGACCTTGCGTTTGGTCTGGGTGTGCAGCTAAGCTTATTCATGGATATTAGGCATCATTCTGACTGTGTTTGTGAAAATCTATTGGCTTTTATGTCTCACAGCTAACCGCTGTCAGGAAACCAGCATCTATGTGTTTATCCAGCTAATCCTCAAAGGGAGCTCCTGAAATCCTCAGCTGTGGTTTCAGGTTGTGTGTCGGTCGAAGGAGGAGTTGCTTAAGTGACACTGTGCATGTGGAGCTGGGCTAAGGTTCTACTTCCGGGACTCTTAATGTTCTTGGTATACCTGTAGTTGTATAAACAGGAACAGGAATCTGAAAGCAATATGGGGTGATGTACGAGCAACAAAACACCCAAGCTCACTCAGAAGTGTGAACACGTGCCTGTATGAAGGGCATCTACAAGCAACTGTGTACCACTCCCTGGTAGGTAAATAAGGAACGTGTAAATAGGGAATGTGTAAATAAGGAATGTGTAAACTGCACAAGTGAAGGTATAAACTCAGAAGGGAGAGGAACAGGATTCTGTTCTAATTGTACTTTAAGTTTCAGCAAGAGGTGCCACCACTGCTCATAAAGGGGTGATCGAGGCATGACATAAGCAGGTCAACAGGATTTCTGTCACTCCAGACTACCTAACTTGGACATTTACAAGGAAGTAATATAGATGATCTAAACCTAATATCGCAAGAGAAATGATCTTTTAATGAAAGTGTTATCCAACCCAGGTACTTATATATTATAAGCAGCAGGTAAGACCGTCATTAAGTATGTGGTCAATTAACAGCAAAAAAAAGCTGTAAACACGTGGAACAGTAAATTAGGCGTCTCTGTGGATACAGGAAAAAACTGACAGTTCGTAAACTATATAATTCAAACGAAAGTAGATATAAAAACTGATATTTGGAAAAAAAAACAGAAGCTCCCTAGATTCAGCCTTTCTCCCCCCACCAACATTAAATCTGCAGGTGATAAGCCCGAGAACGAGTACAGTACACCGGAAGACATGGTGATGGCGTAACAACTGTATGGGCAACATCCTGGTTAAAAACCTGTTTATCTTATATTATTAACCTTAAAACCTCCCTGACAATGAAGAATAAATGACCAGGGTTTTGTTGGGAAACATTAGTTTTGTCCTTCCCAGGTCCTCAGAGAAGCAAATTAAAAAGCTTCAGTGTTTTTTTTTCAAATGTCAACAGAATTGCTTCTTAGAGAAAAAGATGATCTCTGTCACAATAGCTATGCAGCTATGTCTGCTTCCCTGTAATTCTCTCTCTGACACGCACAAATGCACTTATAACCAAAAAAGGAGGCAGGGAGACCAGTGGAGCGGGTAGGCACACCCACCGTGAGACACACCTGGCGGTTTTCTCGTCTGACGTGAAACGGACTATTGCCTTATGGCCAGAACCATGGTCAGCTTAGTCCAAGTTCATTAGTCCTGTTTGGCTTTGACAGTCTGAACAGCTTGCCTTGTCTACGTTTAGGCACAGATCTGCTTTGATTGTAAACATGCAATGGTTCCCAAAAGAGGAAATGAAATACACTGAAAATGTCATTTGAAGTCTAGGCCGTTGGCTTCTTATTGTGGGTTTGCAAAATAAAACACACTCTGTTTCATAGTACTTTGATTTTATGCACTGTGTGCTGGGCTCAGTGTGTGAATGCAGTTAAAAACACAACTTTGCCCCTTGTGGCTAATAACTGACACTGCCCATTGTTTTGTTCTGTATGACTGATCCCAGCCGAGGGGCATTTTATATTAATGGAAGTATTGTGTGAATATAAATAAACTATATGCTGGCACCTACAGTAAGTGGAATTCATCCACTTGTATATGAATATTAATTCATTCTGTGTATATTTACAAATCACCTTGCACTGAGCTTTGACAGATGTGTCATATTGCCATCCTTGTTTTTAAAGGAATATAGGCTATTGATAGCTGGGTCTCTTTGAATTGCATTGCCTGAGGAACTGAGACAAAGGCACCACATGAAATAACAGCACATGGCACACTGAGTTAGTATTTTTGCTGGGGCCCTGATTTGTCCACATAAGCATAATCCCGAACACTGACCAAAGTGTGAGCTAAGGTAGAAAGTGGCTGTGTTTTTGTTGAGACAAAACTATCTGTATATCTTGCTAAGGGCCATTGTAAAACATGGGTGTGTTTTTCGTGTGCTGTCACCAGGGGGCACAATGATGCTACTGTTTGTCTTGAGGATGGGGGTTTTGCACATACCAATTATGACAGAGTATTTAACACAAAAGCCTCATAAATACAAAATGAACGAAAATGCCTAGAGGGGTAATTTTGGGTTTTACATAGACAAGTGCATTCACAGGGAACAGGGCTGAAATTCTCCAGAGAGAATAATCCTCTTCCCCATTCATAGCATAATATAGTTCTGTCTTCTGGTGAATACAGCTGACCTGTGACCTCAGAAGGAAAGGTAGAGTTGAATAGATTAGTTTCACGGTAAAAAAACAATTAGAATTCATGAAGGATTTTTCTTTTGTGTGGACTGATGAAGATTGAATCATGGGAAGGAAACTGATAATTTAGCATCACTTGAATTTCTCTGGCTGGGAGTTCATAGGTATGTGTCATACTTAGGCCTGTCAATCATGAACAGATGGGGAAGTTGGTTTGAGCCCAGGAACATGGCAAGCTGCTTCAAGTTGACAGAGATCAATTAGTTAGTTAATTAGAACGTCCTTAACTGGCTAATTCCACCATATTGGGAGGTTTATGACATTTGTGTAAAGTCTGCATTTACACACATGACAGAGCGAAGCGGATGTTGACAGTTCAGGTTCAGAAAGTACAAATCCAGACCAAGATTTTGTTTCAACCAACCAATTGAGTACAAGGTGTCACAGTCACAGAGTACGCAGCTGGTTGGTTGAAACAAAATCTTGGTCTAGAATTTTACTATCTGGACCTGAACTATCTACGCCTTGAGATAGGAGACCTGATGTAACAGCTTTTGACCGACAATTGATTCAGTCCAATCCTGCTTAGTTAATGTCAGGTCTGACAAAACAGCCCAGTTAACATGTAGCGTTAACATGAGCCTGTTGACTTTTCAGGAAATTTGACTGCACGACAAAGTGTAGGAGACATTTCCATATAATCACTCGCTCAAAACGTAAGGCTTGGTTACTTAAAGCCAGCATGGTTACAGTGTTATGTAGGTTAATGGGTAACAATTTAACACATAACTAAGAGCATAATACTATATTATTAATAAACCACAAACTAAGTCTTAGTTACATACGTATCTCATCTTCGTACATCATTAATGAATTTTGTCATTAATTGTCTCATCTTTTATCTGAAGCAGTGACTATATTTGTTACTATATCTGTTAATTCTGTAAACCTTTGTAAACTACTGAAGGAACAAGTAATGAATAAAACAAGTGAAATACTGATCTCATGTTTGTTCATCATTAATGAATCATGATGCATCTTTTATATCAAGAAGCTGCTATATTTGTTTATGATTTGCACTTCAGTAGTAACTGAGTAAGTCAAATACTAAGTATTTGAGGCCCCTCAAGTAATGTATTACTGGTTAATGTCCACTAAGTACTATGCGGAAACGGAATGTGATTCTGCATGCTTCTGTGACTCTGAATTTTGCTTTGACTCCGCTTGTCATTGTGACTCGGCCTGCCGTTGTGGGCTCAGGTTTAATCATGACCAGTTTCTTAATAGAAGTCTCTGAACCAAGTTTGCCTTTGCTTGCCTGAGAATGCTGGTCAGATCTGCACTCCAGGGGCCAAGCTGATGTCCTAGTGCAGTGTTTCCCAACCCGGTCCTCGGGGACCCCCAGACGGTCCATGTTTTTGCTCCCTCCCAGCTCCTTGCCAGATAGTCCACATTTTGCTCCTGGTTAGGAACTGGGTTGGAGCAAAAACGTGGACTGTCTTGAGGTCCCCAAAGACCGGTTTGAGAAACACTGTCCTAGTGGTTGTGCCAGTCTCCAAAATACCTGTTTGAAACAAAATTATAACATCGAAGAAAGAAGAATTTATAACATGCCTAAGGAGGAAACTGTACTGAGATACCAAATTGCCAACTTGCAATAGAAATGATGCAGTGGAAAAGATATAATAGAATCTTAGGACATATTATGGTTCTGGGTCAGAGACAACTGACCTCCTCTACTGTCCCTGCATGGGTGCAGGACCTTGCATGCTGAACATCAGTAAGACACAGCAGAAGGCGGAGTGAGATGATGTGAATCACTGAAGGGCATAGCAAGGCAGAACAACACGTATACTGGACGTCCTAGGGAAAGTGTGTGAACGTGTGCCTGGGTTATGTCTGTGTGAACGGTGTCTCCATAGGATGACTCGCAGGGGATGTACCAGGAAAAAGAAGACATCACCACCCCTCAAGAAAGAATCACCCCCTCACTGAAAGTGTAATGTTGAGTACAAGCCCACACCCTCTGACATTGATCAATGAGTCCTTTGGGAGAAGACAGCAACTGCCCCACCCCCACCCTCCCCTCCCTGCCCCCGCTCAGCTTGCCGTGAAGGTTAAGCACATTTACAATCTAGGCTAGCAGAGAATAGCTCAGCCTTATGCCAGTTCAGCATCTGCAGGGCAAGAACAGGGCGAGTGGTTGCATCAGCAGAGGGAGACGCGTTATGTGCTTTGTACAGTTAATACAATTAACACAACACAGTTTCTGAATCAGTACAGTAATCAGAGCCTCCTGAGTCATCATGTCAGCTGTCTATGAACTGCGTTTCCATATAAATAAATGCACTTTTTAAATTATATAATTTACTCTTTTCTTAAAGTAATTCCATACCATCGTATGGTTTACTTTTTATAGATAAAAATTAGAAACCAATTTATTTTCTTTCGGGAAATTTTAACTGCTGTAAGAAATTTTGAAGGAAGTTTTGTTAAAAGCAGGATATCTGAGGATCGTGTGGTCATGTTTGTCTTCCATGTGAGAAAACAGCTAAAAAAAGAAGAGCAGTCAATATGCTGCTCAGCTGAACCAGTATGAAAATCTGTCATTTCACTGGAATGTATCACAGGCTTATCTGTGCTTTAAGTGGCACCTCTGGGAGAGGAAATAATTACTGCTATTCATCTTTTTGATAAATTTTTAATGACCTTCCCAGTGTTTAATATTTCCTGATTTGAAAGTTAATTGCATTGAGAAGTTGAGTTTAGCCTGAAGATAGTTTACCATGCCGGCAGTTACAGTAACTTCTCTAATCTGCTGTTAACTGAGTTACAGCCAGTTTTGGGAGGAGATCTTGTCACAGTGGCTGCTGAGGACCAGGAGTGGCTAGCGGGTGCCTGGTCTGATCAGTGTCTCTGTGTGTTCACATGGATACACACACCCAGTCACAGTGAAGTATCTGTAGGGTGTCCTTGTGTGTTAGTGACCCCAGAGCTCACATGAACACACATACAGTCAGAATGAAGAATTTGTAAGATGATCCTGTGTGTTATTGACACCCAAACTCACACACACACACACATGCAGTGTTACATGACCCATAAGTGTGTGTCAAGATCATTGTATGCTGCATAAACACTGTATGTATGAAGCCACATGACCTAACTGTAGGTATTAAATCTCACACAGATGCACACATGCACAGACAGACACACACAAAATATTGGAGTTTTCCGTATCTTTGCTTTGTAGTTTTCTACTGAGATTTTCACTTCTGGCACACCCTAACTGCTGTTATGTTTATGTCCGTTGATTTGTTGTTTTTAAATCTGCCTTAACTGCCTTGGGGCGAATATGTCGGGAAGTGCACTGTATTAAAAATAAACATAGATGAACTAAATTGAACACAACCAGCCTTGTGTGACTTCAGATCTATCGGTCTACTGGGGTTAGAATCATACAAATATATTTATTTAATTTTTTTAGGGCTTAATGCTAGAATCACTCCTTTACTGTATGAGTCCTTACAGAGATAGATACAGCTTATACTCCAGGTGCAAGCTTCTCACAAATACCCAAATCTGAAGCACTTTTGCTCTTTCTGTGTCTAATCGCATGCTTGGTGTACACAGCACCAGCTCTGTGCCCTGCTTGTATCGTTTCTTTCTTCATTCCTTTCCTTAGATGATGGGGAATTCCTTACCGCATTCTCTTAATCTGCAAACCACCTTGCTTGTGTTCAATTGTTTTTTTATGCAAGTGATGTAAATGGGAAGGTTTTTTTTCATTTGTTTTTGGAAAACATTTTATGATAACCGGAATCATCTGAGCGTCAGGAGTAGCCATAGTGAATTCATCTCATGGTTAACTCTCAAGTCCAGACACAGGTCCAAAAAGACAGGTGTGCAATGATTGGTTACTGAGGACAGGTGTCTGAAGATGGTTCCTAGGAGACAGGTATGTGATCATAGGTTCTTGAGGTCAGGTATATAGTTGTGGGATGAATATCACCAGAAAATTAAATCAAACAATCTCTCTTTGTCTGGTAACTCATGTGATCTTTGGCAAAATTTGTTAGGCATTGATTAGATGGTCCTGGAACAAGGAGGCTATCTCGCCTGATATCTCTCTTCCAGTCACGTGTGGCATTTACCTAGAGGTAGAAAATTCAGATCCAGAAAGTACAAATCCAGACCAAGTGTTTGTTTCAACCAACCAGGACTTGAACTGTCAACATCTGCCTAGCTCCGTTATGTGTGCAAATGCAGACTTTACACAAAATGTCATCAAACCTCACAATATCATGGAATTAGCCAGTTAAGGACGTTCTAATTAAGTAACCTATTTATCCCTAACTAATTGATTGATTCTGGACCTGAACTTTCCACCTCTGCATTTACCTGTGGTTTGGCACTCTTTCCTGTTCTGTGAAGCTGTAGTGTTGCCACCTTGACCCTCAGGATCGGTGCCCAACATGCCAAGCCAGAGTTACACCCTGACATGAGAACAACAGAACATCGGTGGCACTAATTACCAGCAAAGGTCCACCTGTTGAAAATGAAGATAATCTTTGAGCCATAATGTGCATGTGTGTGCAGGTCTCCGCATTTCTCAATACATTGTTTTTTCGTGAAGTAAAAGTAATCACAGCTTTTCAAAATCAGATATTTTAGTCAAAATTGTTTTTTAAATTTGAGCACAGGAAAAGGTTTTCATTGGTTCTTCAGAGAACACATAGAGCAAAAGTCCTGAGTTTCTTTCCAGCAGTTATTACAAATCGAACCATTGATCCATGAACATTTCCTTCATAGAAAAACCACCTTACATCAGTGACCTATGACGTGAAGCGTTACATTTTAACAAAGACATGCCATGACCTTATGGCAACAGGGACAATACATAAACTCAAGATCACAAAGATACAATTCAATATTTCTAATGAACCAGAGGAGCCCTAATTAGGTCACAGTCAATCATAATGCAAAAGGCTGCCTAAGAAAAATACTGGAGGGCTGGGTTCATCAGCTGATTTGAGATCATTATAATAAAGTAGGCAGATACTAGAATGCTGCATTTGAACAGATAAAACTCGAAAATAGAAACATGTACAGCACCAGTCAAGAGTTTGGACACACTTACCCATAGAAAAGTTTATTTATACTATTTTTTATATTCTAGAATAATTATAAAGACGTCAAAACTATAAAATAAGAGATATGGAGTTATGCACTGATCAAAAATATATTAAACAAAAAATTCATTTGGTGGGTGGAGCAGCTCTGTGGGTTGGGATTCAGAAGATTACCAGCTCTAATCCCTGGGTCAGCAGAGTGATGCCACCATTGGGCCCTTGAGCAAGGCTCTTAACCCCAATTGCTCCAGGGACTGGCTGACTCTGCTGTCTCCTCTAGGCCTCCTGGGATGCTTTTCCAGCCCTCCTGAAGGAGGTCCCACATATGCTGAGCTCTCATTGACCGCTTTTCCTTCACTCTCTGGTCAAACTCCTCCAAAATCATTTCTGCTGTGATCAAGGTCATCAGGTGACCAAGTCATGTGATGTGACGTTATCACTCTCCTTTGTAGGTCCTTTGGCGTGTCCAAACTTTTTACTGGTACCGTATATTAAATGTATATAAATATATTTAAAGTAATCATGTATGTTGAACTTGATACCAAATGTACAATCTAAAGAAAAGAAACACAGTCGGGATTAATGCCAGAATGCTGCATCAAACCCAAACCCATGTATTTACGGTAATGTAGGAATTTTTTATTTAAAGGAGTGTATCAGGTCATTTCAGAAGGGGTGCTGTAGTCTCACCTCCAGAACGTATTTGAGCAGCTTGGCTCTGGTGATCAGAAGGGATATATCACAAACCTACACAATTTTACTCAACTCTACACAATTCTACATGGCCTGCACATCCTTGCACAACCGTATGGAACTATTGTTAGACATATTCCTATTTTTAATATCACACACAGACATTCATTACCCTTGCTGTTTCTGTATATAATTATTGCAATTAACATTTTGTTATTTCTGCATTATTGCTAATTTGCCCTGATTCTGCAGACTTGTTGTACTATTGCTCTTGATACTTTCATTGGTCTCTGCACTATTGCTGTTACTAATGGTTACGTAGCCTCATTGATGGCCTACTGCTTTCACTGGCACAAACGCATACAATCACACAGACGTTTTCTGTCATGCATGGTCCCTCATGGACACACACCGGAACACTGGAAGCTACTGAAAGGTTAACAAGCATGACGGATGATGTTGGATGAAATTCTAAACATGAAGAATTATCCAAGGTTTCCGGTCAATGGAAATGATATTATTCCTAAACACAATAAAAGGGTGGCAACTGGCAACAGCCACTGCTTCATGTTCCTCAGACACGGCAACTGAGTTAACCCAGTCAGCGCATTAGTGATTGAGGTTCACTGAATGAATAAGCAAGCAGCAAACAGCCCATTGGAATGGAAGACCTATGTGATCCTTCGATATTAGATTAAGCCCCACTGACATGTTCTCCAAAAGCCAGCAGCTCATCTGTGGGCATCCAGCAGCACATGCTTACTATCCAGTGCCAGACATGAAGTTTTGTTGGGGAAAATCTGTGGCTATCGCTAAAACGATACCAGGTCGTTTTTCAGGATGATTTAGATTAGATCAAGAGGATGAGAGTCTCAAGCTTATTATTGAAAAAGGAATCTTTCATTGTAAATTACAGAAAAGAGGCTGCATCAGGGAGTGGGAGCAAACAAACACGCCTGTCAATGAGTCAGTGAACCCCTTTTTGTCTTTGTAGTATAAATAGTTCCATTCCTCTGAACAGTTTTGAGCAACGTAATCCACTTCAGTTAGAATCTGGTGTGAATGATAATTAATGCCATATTTACTTCTGATCACAGACTTGGAATCTGATGTGGACGGTCCTCGTGATATTTTATGCGAAAGAAATAGATGCCCAGTAAAGACACGTGAAGTGAAATTCATGATATAAATTAATCAAATTGTATATAAAGTAATATACAGTTCTGCAACTGTCAACAAATGCCTAATGTTGAAAATACATGCATTTTTGTCACTTACATAGAATAATTATAATCATTGTGGCAGTGCAAATGTGACATTTTGTTTATATTCTGAATTGCGTCAGATGAAAGTAACTAGTATTTTCAGATGTGTTACATGTATTGACAAATATAGTCTATGATCTTTTATGTAACATGTAATCACTATGAAAATCACACATTACTGTGTGTTACTGAGTAAACCAAACGGACATATACAGTGTGTATCTCTGTGTGGGTTGTGGAGGTGGAGATGAACAGGAAGGGGGAGTGAGAAAACACAGAGGGAAGGTATGAAACCCATTTTCCATACGGTACAGGGTCACAGTGAGCTGGGAGCTGCTATTAGTATGGAAAAGGCAGAAGATGCCCTGGATGGGATGCTTGTCCAGTGGAGGACACACATGCACGCGCACACACACACACACACACACACACACACACGCACACACGCACGCACGCACGCACACACACACACACACACACACAAACTAAGGGAAATTTTGAGATGCCAATTGACTTAACTGCATGTCTTTGGCCTGTGGGAGGAAAATGGAGCTGGTGCTGCCCACTGAGCCATTGAGAATTACTGTCAACAACATCATCACCATCACAATCACCATCATCATCATCATCACCATCAACGTCATCATCACCATCACATCATCATCACCATCAACGTCATTATCACCATCACCATCACCATTACCATCATCATCACCATCAACGTCATCATCACCATCACCATCACCATCATCATCAACGTCATCATCACCATCACCAT
>JAAGVU020000038.1:10696497-10724657 GCA_011763525.2 Mormyrus iriodes
CATCACCATCATCATCAACGTCATCATCACCATCACCATCACCATCAACGTCATTATCACCATCACCATCACCATCATTATCACCATCACATCATCATCACCATCAACGTCATCATCACCATCACCATCACCATCATCATCATCATCACCATCAACGTCATCATCACCATCACATCATCATCACCATCACCATCATCATCACCATCATCATCATCATCATCATGCCTTTTCTCCTTGAATAAATATGGCTTTTGACCCATTGATTAATGGTTTCTTTATCTCACATAAAAATTTCTCTTTTTGTATTGTCACTGATTGATCGATTTTGTTCTTTGATTTTTTTTTTTACCTTAATAACTTTCTACCCTGTTATTATAAGTACAAGTCTTATTATTGCATTCGTTTGTATGCTGTCTATTGCTCAGTTCCTACAATATAATATCAGTAAAATGGATTGGATTCATAATATATGATATCAGTAAAATGTCAAAAATGACAATGAATAAAAGTCATAAAGTAATGTTTGTGCGTGTGTGTGTATAAGAGAGAGTGAGAAAGAGAGAGGGAGAGAGAGAGGGAAGAAAAATAAGGGATTTCAATAAATTAATATGTTTTCGCAAGACCTGATAATTCCTGTCATGTTGATAAAAGGGTTGTTGTGGTTTAATTAAACTGACAAAACACTACAAATAGGAAGACAGGGACATAAAAAGAATATTTAGAGTGCAAGAAAGAAGGATAGAATTATAGAAAAAAAAACATAAACAAGAGGGCAAGAAGGAATGAGGCCCATGAAGACTTATAATGTCATAGTTATGATCTAGCCTTAGTACTTCATTTAGGATCAGACTATATTGACTCAATCCAAACTTAATCATCATGATCTACTGATCCAGGATCAGATGCAGGGGTGTAATGTACCTATAAAAAGAAAGAGCTGTCCTTACACAGAATTATATCAAAAAACCCATTCCTATGCAGGATTCTTCAGATCAGAGCAACCAGTTCCCATGGAGGGCAAAGAGCTCCCGGGCGTCTAGTTCCCTCAGTGAGGAGCCTTCAGATCAGCCTGCCCGTTCACACTGGAAGACAGATGGCTCCTGTACATCTAGCTCCATCAGTGGCTAACCCTCAAATTGGCTCAGCCAATCCCCAGATCAGACTCTGTGTGGGGGTGTTCTCTGTTTTAGAAAAGTCACCGGCTCAGATTACTAGCCCATTTCTGTAAGAAAGTTGAATTATTGCATTAGTCCCATTGAAAAAGAAAATCTGTGAGGCAAGTCAACAGCTGCCTCATGCGATAATCGCGAACCACAATTATCACTTTGGTTTTTGAAGTCCACCCCAGGCTTCAGTGGGCACTGGGTGAATGCCTGCTCCTTTTACACAGCACGTCAGGCTTTTCGCATTTGTGAGTGAATCTCTGACCTTAAACTGGCCTGTGGCAGCCCCCACCTGCGTGCTGAACCTCTGCCCCGTTCAGCTAGTCCAGGTGAATTTAATGATCCAGATGATGCAATTCCTAGTAAGCTCACCAGTGGCTTAAACTCCTTCTCTGAGCATAAAACCAGGCTGATCCCCCATGCCACCTCAATGACTTGACATAATATTGGCTGGCAAGAGAAAAGATGAAATAAAACATGAATGAATGCTAGCATCAGGCAAAATACATACAACTTCATATAACAAAAAGGTTGCTTAAATACCCAATTTAACTAATCGGTTAGCACCAAGGACTAGAGAGGGGGAATCTCTTTGACTGGTTTTTATGTTGCGAAGAGTAATAAGCAAATCCAGAGTGTGTTGATTAGATTTGATCTTCTACTGGAGGTACTAGAGTGGAGTTTGACATTAAAAATGTTAAAAAACAAAACAAAAATCAACTGCTGTAGCCATGGTCACCTGGCCAGCTGGCTGGATAATGACGGCCTCTTGTTGGTTTTCGGAGGCTTGCGGACTCTGTCCTAGTCCCTCCTTCTGCTCCTCTATGTGGTCGCTAGACTAGGACCCTTCAGAGCATGCTGGGACACTGGGAACTCCCAGCGTTACTGTGACCATGAGGTGTTCCTGGTTAGGACCTCCAATCCAGACCTTCTGGGGCTAAGAGGCATCAGCAATGGGAGGCTCTTTCCTGCCGTTTGGGGCAGAGGAAGAGTCCAGGGTCTTGGCTGTCTTACCAGGGGGGCACTGCTCAGGCAGTTCATGCAGTGATGGTTCACTGTACATCGCCACTGCAGGGGAAGGAAGGGAGAGGAACCTCACAGTTATTTGTTAACTTCACATTCTTTCCTTCACCGCTACTGAATTATGGTGCTTTTCCACTGGCTTAGGAACCAGGCCGTACCTGACTCGTACCGCAACGAGACACTAGTTACAGCACGGTTCTGGCTCGCTTAGATTTTCCACTGCAGACGAGTCGGCTCGGTAAAGGCGTTACCAGCGACGTAAAACCAAAGAGGCGCTTATTTATTGTTCAGATGGTACACATCATGATTTACTATGTGTTAATTTTCATTAGCACCTCTGAGAAAATTGCCGTGTTATATTAGCATCAAATGCTAGTGTAATTAGCATTCGCTTGCGTAAATTTGCATTCCATTCCATTCAGCTGTTCTATAGCAATGTTTCAAGTAGGAGGTTGGAAAGTTTCAAGTTCCGAGTTATCGGGAATGCATCAGTATAATCCATGCATATTGACGTAGAACACCGGTATCTCCTTGCATTTCAACCAATCAGATGGTGGCAACGCAACCAGCTTGGTTTGGTCACCCTTTTGGCCCTGCTAGTAAGTAGGGCGATTCTAGTGTGGATATGGGTCAGGTACGGTTCAGATAACTGACAAAGGAAAATTGCCTCTTGGCGGTTCGGCTTAGGTACGGCTCGGTTCATGGGGACAGTGGAAAAGCTCCATTTGTTTACCTTTATATAGTTGGAAGTTTACTGAAGCAATAAAGGATAGTTATATATGTATAATTGCAAAATTAGAAAACATCACAGTTTGAATAACCCCTATCGAGAAGGTCAGGGGTTATATACAGAGGTGCAGTAGAAATGTTTGATGTGGGCTGGATTAGGATTCTGTACAGGACATACCGTCAATGACTTTGGGGACAAAATGGCCTGCACCCTTGGACTTTTTGACTCGATTTCCCTTCATCACCTGGCCGTCCTTGTTGATGCCGATATACCAGGACCGGCCAGACTGGGTCTGGCGGTACAGCATGGAGGAGTAGGTGACGTAGTAGTTCTCAAACACACTCTCCTTGAACTTGCACTCGGGTGTGAAGTGTTCCTGGCAGGGACACACACAAAAAACACACATATGAGAAATTCTATTTCTCTAACCCCCAACCCCCATATTTAGGATCAAATCAGTGTTGAACAGAGGTGGGTAGTTCAGGTGCAGAGAATAACAGTCCAGACCAAGATTTTGTTTCAACCAACCGGTTGAACACTGTGACTGTAACTCCTTATACTGAACCGGTCGGTTGGAACAAAGCCTTGGCCTGGATTTTCACTCACTGGACCTGAATTTTTCCACCTCTGGTGTTGAAAGTGTAGGATCATTCCATTCAGATACCACAGAGCCTGTACGCACCCTGACCTCCAAGATCATGTTTCTTGCCCATTTATGCTTATTGTGGTTAGATACTATGGCAATGGGGATGGGGAACGTAGGCTAGTCAGGGCAGTTTGGCTACAAAAAGCAGCCTGGGAATTTGCTGTCAAGTGGCCCCAATTTTATATTTTCCCACCAGCAGGGGGGAGATCTTCCTTGGGGTATTTTGCCAATCATGAAATGTATAGGCTATGTATTATCGGCATTGGGGAAAAAAGATTGGCCCTCACTAGATTGGCCTACTGGGAAAATTTGCAATGGCCAGTCCACTCCTGAGGCCCGTTATAGACCAAGTTGATAAATTTACAGACAGTATGTCAGATGTGAACTATAGTAATAGATGTACAGAACACAGACCACAAGTATATGGCAATAAAAATACAGAGAGTATGCCAGGAGTATTCTTTGTTAGATATACGGACTGTAGGCAAACAGAATACTATGGTGATGTACAGAAAGTAGGCCAGCTATAGGATTGTTCTTTTTGTCCAAAAACCAAGGAGTCTTTCTAAAAAAAAAACCTCTGGCTTCCTGTTACTTAAGACTCATTGGCCATGGCCTGACAATTTGCCCTGTGCGCCGACCCGCCAAAATTAATTCCCACGAAAGGAGGAAGAAGCAATTTGTAGTTTTCGTGTTCAGAATCCTGAAGCAGGAGAGAACTGCTTGTCATGCAGATCTTATTGGACCCCCCCCACCCCATATCTTGATAGGATCAAGTTCAGATCTACTCCCTAGCATAACAGTGTAAGAGAATTCTGTTTGAGAACTGTGCTGCGATGTTACAAGATTTTACTACTTTACAGTGTTAAAACCCTCCACTATTCTATGGAATTTCAGCACTGCATTACCTTACAGCATTAGAGCACTTCATCGTCCTACAGAATTGTATGAACCCATGAAGCACATTAGCACCCTAAGAAGGCTTCACTGCAACTACTTCCCCCTCATCCCCCAGTAAGCTTCCCGATTTCAGTTTGTCCCAGGAGGTGCGTTCCTTTACGTCAGGGTTCCCCAATTCCGGTCCTGGAGGTTTGTAGATTTCCCCTGCTGAAACACGCCTTACTCAGCTCACCAGCCAATTGTCAGGTTTAGTAGGTGTGTCTGACCAGTGAAATCTAAATTTTGTGCTGCAAATTGGCCCTACAGTACTGGAATTGGGGAACTCTGCTTTACATGGTACTCACACCAGCAAGACAGGAGTGAAGCATGCTGGGAAGGCACCCTAGGTGCCAGCTAGGCTCCCTAATGGGTTAACTGGCATTACACAAGTCAACAGTTCTACTCAGTGCTGATCATAGATTGTGTTTGGAAGGAATGTGTCATGTTGTGCCAATGCACCAGCTTCAATACATTATTAGATTTCTCACCTATAACCCATCCATCCATTTTCTGTACCCACTAGTCTTATTCAGGGTCAAGGTGGATACAAAGCTTATCAGCACAAGACAGGATAAGGTGCCAACCCAGCACAAGGCACATTCATACACCAGTCACGCCTATGGGCAATTTCTGGTGCGGGGGGGCACAGTACCTGGAGGAAAACATGCAAGCCATGGCAGAGCGTAAAACCCTGGTCCCAGAGGTGTGAAGCAGCAGTGCTAACCACTGTGCCACCATGCCACCCTCACCTATAACTCACATTCAGAATGGCTGTCAATAAACTGGCAACCCAACCAGTCCTCATCAGATTTTATTCCTGTGTCTTAAAATAATAAATTACAGGCTCATGACAAACGTTAGAAGAAATAGCAAGTCCATGCATATTTGTGTGTACATGCACTTGTAGCCGTGGTGTTTGAGTATTGATTTCTATAATGAGTAATGAATGACACAGGTCTTATGGTAAAATGCGTCTGCTTTTGATCCAGTCTGCCGTTCAGTCAGTGCGTGACATTCTTTTGGCAGTGTGTCGTTAGGTTAGTGTGTCAAATCACCCAACGTTGCTGGCTGGCCACTGTAAAAAAGCTGAAAATGGGGCATCTGTGGTTCTGGTTCGGAGATCCAGAGAAAAGAGGCTAAACTCAAATGCCACAGGATAATTTTGCAAGCACAGAGTCAGCCAATCTGGCCTTTCTGTTTGCATATTGAACGGTGCTTGAGACATACAACATTTTTGTTGTATAAAGCCATAAATCAAGATAAATATCCTATGGTAAGTAACATGCACCTGCCATCAAAGAAAATCATTCTGATTTAAAAAAAACAATAAAAAATCAATTATTTCTGTGTGGCTTCCTTGATTTTTTTGTGATCACATCCTACTGGGACAGCCATGGAGAACACATCTACAGGATCTTACTGTTGGAAGGTACCTATTAGGAGAGGGGTATATAGGAATGTGAAAGGCAATGGACCATGGAGCTATGTGAAGACTGTCTTCAATTAGAGGAGAAAAATGGGGCATCACAGAGATGTTTCCAAGATTAGAACAATTTACCAAAGTCGATAACAAGACAAGGAGCAAAGAGGCTCATGGCAGCATTAAAGGAGTTGCAGAAATTTCTGGAAGGTAGTGGTTACTCCTTGTATGTGACGACAGTCTCCCATATTGTGCACATCTGGGCTGTTGTGTAGAGTGGCAATGTGGAGGCTTGGAACAAAATTGGATTGGTCTGGGTTGGGGGGCCAATATGATATCCTTTCATGGGGTGCAAAATCTCTAGTGGTACCCCTGTGTGTTTGTGTTGGTTGTATATGTGCATTTATGCGTTTATGCATTATGTGCACTTGTGCATTTTGCGAGGAGTTTACACGCCTCGACTTTGCAGTATCATCACACTCTTCCTTTAAAAGTTTATATGCAATAAATGACAAAGGTGCTTCCAGTAGTATTATCTGTGGGGGGGTGCATAATTATGTAACCAGGGTGCCACAATAGTTTTCTCTTGAATTTTGTTCAATGCTAGGACACATTACAACTGGAAAAATTGAAAAATGACATGATTTATCTTAATTTCTGGCTCTTCATGATAAAAACCTGCAATTTCAGTAAGGGTGTGTAAAATTTTTTGCATCCACTGTATGTGTGAAGTGCTCTGGGGAAAGGTGTTTAATTAGATTTAATTAAATTGAATTGAAGTGAATCAAACAGCTGAAAGGTCCTTTAGGTTGGAGAATATATATACATGCAGAGTTTGGTTCTGCACTTCAGGTGTGGGACGTGTGACTTATAAACATGCATTTGCTCATATGTTAGTGGTTCACAGTCAGTAAAGCAGTTAAAGTGCTCAGGCTTATTTCAACAAGACGAAGATCAGGAAACACTCTGCTAAACCAGCTTTTATGCCTCATGTTGAAATGTTGCATGCATGCATGGGCAGGTAGGGTCTCAGTAATGATGCCATCTATCTCTCCACTCGTACGTTATACCTTTTCTGACTCGGTGACATGACAGATCCTCCATCTATGAGGGGCACTTTTGAATGTCATCAGGTGACTGTTGTAATTCTGGTGACAGAACTGACACCGTTTGTACCTTCATCCGTCACACAGTCACAGTGAGAAAAAGTGAAGAATTAAATAAATAAATAAAAAATTGGATAGGGAGCACAATACTCTCACACTTAGGCCTGTCAGTGCTGTCAAAGACCTAAACCTCCATCTTCTTCACATTGTCATACACCACACGTCTGTAGACCCCTTTCTTCTGGCTAGTCTTCTGCTGGCAGCTGCTGTGGAAAAGTATTTGTGAGCAAAAGCTTACTGATGTTGAGAAGCAAAGGTTAAAAGACTACAGTTATAATATCAAAGGTGCAGTAATATAGCAGGAAATAATGAGTGCACAGCACAGGTCTGGATGAATGCCTGGTCTTTGTGCTCCCTGTTTCTATTTGTGTTGATCGCATTTATTTGTCACAGTGACAGTGGGATGCACAAAATGACCACAAATGTAGGTTAAAAAAACAATGAAACAGTTAGGAGTCAAGTCTGGCTTGGTAAATGACTAAACAGCAGTCCTACTGTGTTCACTGTCCCCCCCACCCCCCCTTGGCTCCCCACAAGGGGATTTCCACAGCACTCGGTCATATAAACTGGGTCAGAATGGGCCTGGCCCTATTTTTAACACAGAGCCGCATTCGCAGCCTGCTTGTAGATAGCCAGACCGCATCACACTTGCCCCACCGTGTGACGCGTCAAATCTCATTTGCAACAGCGCTTTGTTTATTATCATGTTGGGTTTAATATGCACCAATGAGGTTGTGCGAAACGTGTGACGTGAGGTACCTGGTTGGTGAGGGAGCTGGCTGTACCAGGGAGAACTGGTGTTGAGGGAACTTATGGGCATAGGCGCCACTAGAGATTTTGGGCTCCATTGAATGCAAATCATATTGGGCCTCCAGCCTAGATCTAATTATGTTCTTATTTTGTTAGGGCCCCTGTCAATTAGGGGCCCTTGGAATTGTCTAAACTTCCCTCCCATACAGCGCCCTTGCTTATGGGTGAAATACTTGTGGGTTTCACCATGGGTGGTGTGATGGATTAGTGGACAGCACCGTAGCACTGTCACCTCATGCTGACAGGGTTGCGGATTTGATTCTGTATTCTGGTTTTTTGTCTGTGGAGTTTTCGTACTCAGGCTTCCTCCCACAGTCCAAAAACCTAATTTAGGTATATCTCACGATGGCCTTATGACCCTTAGTTTCCCCTACCCATTACTTCCAGAGATGTGATTGAGAGTTACCACAATTCTGCACTGGATGGCCAGTAGATGCAGTCCTCTACAGTACGGCATAATATACACAACATTCAGAGTATCTTAAATTTAAAGGCAAGTTGAAATCAAAATATTTACGAATTTTTAGAGTTCTATTAAAAAAAAAACCTGTATTAACAACTGGAACTGTGTCATGTGTATTCCACAATATGGGTTGGAATTCACCAGGGTTTGGGTGAAGAAAAAATATGATTGAATCTTCCAGGTCTTACAGTTTACAGCATCCATCCATCCTTCCATCCATACATCCATCTGTCTTTAATAACCTTTCATTCAGCACAGAATCACTGTAACCAGATCCCCCATCCATACATTTTACAGTTGTTTATCCCTTATAAACACAAGGCAGGGCAACACTCTGGATGAGATACCATATGCATTTACACACCATGGGAATTTAGAGACGTGAATTAACATAACTGCATGTCTTTGGACTGCAAAAGGAATGCGGAGCACACAGAGGAAATGCACGTGACACATGGGGAACATGCCGGTCACCCACAAAGCCGTCGCGAAGCCCACTGATTGCTTTTGGAATTTTGAAATTAAATGTTCATCAGAAGAATGGGAGAAGGTTATAACCTTTGTCAGCTTTAAGTCCTTCCAACAGTGCAATGGAAATGGAAAAGGGTCACATATTCACTACACTGCCAAGATTAGACCATCCTACAACATGAGCATCGGATATTTATCAATGATATTTGCAGAGAGGTCACAGTAGGGTTTGGAAGCTCATTAGCTAAAATGGGAAACACTCCACAGAACAGCATTGTCTTCTGTACCGCACAGATCTTCTCGGTAAGTCACACCTGGAGTTTGCCAAAAGCCACGTGACGGAGGGTTTTGAGATCTGGAGTTAAATTGGAGCTCGTCGACTTGAAAGTGAGGAATGGGTTTTGCATAAAATTGCAAAAACTAAACGCACAGACTTCAGATAGACTTCTAATTGCAGGGAGGAAAAATCCTCACTTATTAATCTGTATTCCTCTCTCATTTCCATTCCAGTCGGGCTTACATAAATTGTGTTACTCCTGTGTCATAGCAGGTGAAATTTATGTATAAACACAGCAGCTTAATTTAGTGCAAAACAGCTTTATTCAAGTCACACTTGATTTTGCATGTTTCAGGCCTCGGTTACTCTCCTCCAACATCTTACACTTGTCCATCACCTTTCTCCTTATCTGTGTCCACCCTTCCTTGTCAGCATAAAGGAGCTTTTGCCCACTTCATGATACAAAATGTGTATGTTGTACAGGTTCTGGGTTTTCATATGTGTTCGTGCCTTTTAACATAACTTCAATGTCAACAGTCATGTTTTTAAGGAAGTCCGGAGAGGTCACTCATAATTGTTTTTTTCCTTCCCGTTATCTAAAGATAACGACTTATTTTTCTCATGATGTCAACGTATTAAAAATTGTTGTGATCTTGAAATAAGAACTCGTGTTTTCTCCATATCCTGAGTTCATTTTCTTGTGATGTCGAGATAACATTCATAATGCCTAGATCAATAAGGGAATAAAATATGTCGTGATCTCGAGATAACGATAAAAAAAATAACGGTGATGCGTGTCCTCACTGGACTTCCATATGTTTTTCCCAAATGACTTACAGATTTTTTGGCATTTTGTTATCTCAAGTGACACTAGTGCTGAGTGGGCATGTGTGCATTTGCAGTGTTTTTCAGATGGGTGTCAGGTGTGCATACATGTGCATGTGCAGTGTTCATCATACAGGTGCTGAGTGGGCGTGTGAGTGTATGTGCCATGTTTATCATACAGTTTCTGGGTGTGCATACGTGTGAGTGTTCAGTGTTTTTTGTACAAGTACTAAATATGCATGTGCAGTATCCTTGTGTGTGAATACTGTTGTATGCAGACTGTAGTGATGTTGGACCACTTAAGGACATTTGGGTGTAGGACAGGTTTAAGACTGGACCGTGTCTGTTTGTCCCCAGTTCAGATAAGCACATGATTCAGCAGCTGGGACAACTAGTCTTCACTGTTCAATGGCAGGTACGTCCCTGCTTGGGGACTTACTGAGGTGTAGAGGTAGCCTTCACTGTTCATAGCCAGGTACAGTCCTGTCTTGGTACCCTGGATGGCCACAATCCTTAGGCCCACAGGAATCACGTTGAACTGTGCTGCCAAGAAGAAAAAAAAAGGCAAAACGCAAGAAGTATGTAGTATGTATTATACAGTATGCAGTATGTATTATGTAGTATGCAATATGCATTATGATGATCTTCAGATTACAGGTCTGAGAACAAACATTGGATTGATCTAATTGCTGGTTATGCTTCATATATTACGAAGCCCTACAGTGCAGAAAACATTTGAATACAGTGTGGTTCCACTCTCTGCCTTCATCATCATTGAACTGAACTGAATTAAATTGATCTGAAGGGGACTTTGAGACAGAGAGAGAGAAACAGGGACAGACAGGCAGAGAGAGGCCCATTTGCTGCCCAGCTTTAAGGTAATTAGTGGGACAACAACAAACACATATTTAAAGTTTACACAACATAAATATGAAGGCAGCATCATACACTGACATGCCCAAAATGGTTGTGATCCAGCAAGAGATGACATAATATGGAAATAGTCTGTAGCTCAAGACTGTCCATATCTGTATACTTTTCTATTAGATTAGAACACACAATGTAAATCACATCCACCATTACAGTAAATTATATTACAGTACAGTAAATTATACCCACAAATGACAATAAGTGTCTTTTGTAGTACTGCATTTAACTGCACCATTACAGAAATAATCTCTTACGATCCTTCACTGCCTTGGTGTTGCGTCTTCAGTATGGGTGCCCCATTAAGTGCCTGTAATGTGGTATCTGTTTTAAAGAGTATTGACCCTGGGACAGGCAGGCAGAAGGACACACTGACAGACTGAGACACTGGGTGTTTCTCAATGCCAAGAACGCAAAGATCGTACTTGTGGTCTTGGCAAGACCGGCCTTGCTAACTTGCCTTCCAAGAACAAACTTGGGGTGCAATGAATCATGGGATTGATGTCGTTTGGCAAGGATGCAACCGATGCGTCCTTAATATTTGGGGCGGGGCAAGAATGACATCCAGGGATTTTTACTGTCCTCTGTACTTCTGTTCTTGAGTACTGGAACTGGTCTTCAGCAATGGAAGATGATGCAAAACGGGTACATGACAACACAAGTACGGTCAAGTGCACCTGCAGGCAAGCAGGGAAATAGACTTACAGAAGCAGCTGCTCTCATCCCGTGTACCATCCATGGTGCCGTCAGGTAGCATCTGGAGGTAAAAGCCATACTGGCAGCACAGACGAGTCACGATGCCTTTGAGCTGGGGCTCTGGAGAAGGAAGGGTTTCAGTTAAAAATGTTGCTCCTGAAGATTTCCCAGCTCACAGTGGCCCCACTGTAAATAAAATACTCCTCCAGTGGAGCCTCACCACTGATTGGTGCTATCACCAATGTCATTGTCACCAGAGAAACCGAAAGACGGGAATTCTGTCGGTCAACAGGGCTGTAATCTTGACAGATATATGGTGAGCAAAGCCTTCCAGGGTTACCCACAGTATGCAGAAGGAGCAAAAAGAAGTTTGACTGTTTTATGAATAGCATTCTGCTTGCCAACTTTATTCATTCCGCGGATGTCTTTTGTTTACTCAGCAGCCAAAAAGCCTTTAACATGAGTTCCCTGGAGTTTATGTCCCTCGCCTAAGGGCACATAAATTTTGTTCAAGGCGGCAGGAGAAGGCCGCAGGGCCAGCTCATGTCCATGGCCAGCTACAAACAGGGCACTTATGGTGAGGGAGAAGCTTGATAAAGACTGGGAGAATTGACAGAGATGCTATCACTGTAGGGACACTATCAAGGTTTAAGGACCAAACAGGATTGGGCATCAGGCTTCTGCTTGGGAGTCAGTACGACGGAGAGAAAAGACTCTATGACTCCTATAAGACCTGTGCTTAGGGTCTCTCTGTACCAGTAACAGTGGTCAAGAGTAGCTATTGCTAGCTGTCAGTAGCTGTAAATAGATGTGGGCTGTGTACTGCTGTAATCATAGCGTCTGTTTGAGGATGCGCAGTCAGTGTTGACTTCAGTATATACTGTGTGTCCTGCTTCTTCATTTGCAGGCTGCTTAGGTGTGACGCTGGGTGTTTTCCTGGGGTGTGAGAAATATGTATCGACCCTGGTCTCATTTAGGCCTCATTTGATACATGCACCCTCAACCCCCCCCACCACCTTTTTCAAAGTCCTGACTAAATGTTCCCCCCTCCTGACACAGGAGGCACTGAGACACGCAGCAGAAAATCAACAAATTGATCTCAGAGTCCGAATCTCCCCACATGCATCACTTCTCCAGGCCCACATTCAGATGTGTGCATTCCTGAAGGACGGGGGGGATTCTGGGTGAATGGAGGTCCGAATATTTCATTAGAGGACCTTTAAATGCCGCTAGCTCATGAGTGTACATATGAATATAATCACCTACCGTCACGCACACATGCTCCTGCTTGCGGTATTTTGAAAAGGGTGAATGCTATCGAATATCGAAAGGGAGACCAGAGTTATATATGTAAAGCTGAGTTGCTGCTGGAAGAGGTGTTGGTGTGACCAACAGGGGAACCCGTCCTGTGGTCTGTGTGGATCCCAATGCCCCAGTGCAGTGACAGGGGCACTGTGCTGGAAAATTGTCGCTGTTACATAGATAAAACAGAGGTCCTGACTCACTGAGGTCATAAAGGATCCCTGTGCACCTTTCCAAAGAGTATGGGTGGTACTAGGGTAACCACCTAATCCATGTCAGAGGGGACAGTATGAGCCACGACGGAGTTTGCAAACTACCAGTTCAATTAAAAATGCCTGAATTTCATTTAAGCACTGAGTTCTTGCTGTGTGCTGATTGGTCAGTCTCCTATAATCATGCATGTGTCACCAATGTTAATGTGAAATGACTTGATGATCTTTCAATCAAGGAAACTAACCAGTAAAAGCATAAGAAAAACTGAAATAATTAGCCAAGCACAGGAACCTTTCAGTTTTAAAGTAGTTTGTAAAACCTGAAATAGCTCATAGTGTCCCCCCTGACATGGGCTAGGTGGCCACCTTAGGTGGTACCCCGATGTCCTGGCTAAAATTGCCCACTGTCAACCTTTTTCAAATCCAGCCTCCTAATCATCCCCTATATCTAACTGGTGAATAGACTCCTGCCCTGTCGCCACCTTAGCTACTGTGTGGTGAGTGTACTGGTGCAGAATGGCTGCCATTGCATCATCCAGCTGGGTGCTACACAGTGGTGGTGGTGGGGGGGGGGTGAAGTGGCTCCTCATTGATTCTGTAAAGTGCATTGGGTGTCTTAAAAGTCCCATATAAATGTTACATTCATTCATTCATTCATTCATTCGTGTTTAAACAAAAAGACTGGGAAGGTGGGAAAGATGGAGAGAAAAAAAAATCAAAGGGGAGGAAAATTGGCGAGATGTAAAATAGACCAATTTGCGCCAAGACTGAGGGTGGAGGCAGAAAGAGCAAGTGGAGAAGGAGATGGAGAGACAAACTAAGGAAGTATTATGCGTCCAATCCAAGCAATAGGAAGAGATGTAAGAGAGGACAGGATGGGATAAAAAAGGTATGAAAGAAGATGGGATGAGAAAAAAACAAATCAAAAGAGAGGGCAATAAAGTGAAGAGCATGATTTATTCACTGTCTGTGTCGTATCTACATGAGGGATCAAGTCTGAACGTGGAGGGCAGGTCTGAAGAAGGAAGGAGAGAGGACAGGATGGGGGGAAAAAGCAGAGCAAAAAAGACTTTTGATAAAGGGAACGTAATTCATTTGCTCATGCAGTCATAACACTGCAAGGCGTCCTGGCGGTGCAGAGGGCAGATCAGTTTGTATTGCTCTTGCCCTCCATTTACACCCATCTAAGGCAAGGGGATAATGAAACAGAGCTCCACTCAGCCTCCTCCCTCTCTCACACCCCCACACATCAAATAAAAAGATAACCACCACTCAAACATGCAATGAATTTATACCTCTCTGCCAAATCCATTAATACAATTAATGTCCCCTCCCCATTTCCTGTTTCTGTAATGTAGTTTCTTTCTGTAAACTCACTTTATGAGTAATATCTGCTCCTTACTTTCTGTATTCACGCAGCCCTCTCTTCCTGTATCTGTAAGCACTATCTATTGTTTTCTTCCCATCTATGTGCTTTTCAGTCCATACAGTACTGCCCAGAATTACGGGTATGCTTGGTAAAGATGACAGAAGGCTATGAAAAAAATGCTCAATAGCTTGATCTTACGCTCAACATATTAGAGCAGTGTTTCCCAACGGGGTCCATGGGGACCCACAGTCTGTCCATGTTTTTGCTCCCTCCCAGCTCCCTGCCAGACAGTCCATATTTTTGCTCCCTCCCAGCTCCCAGTAGGGAGCAAAAACACAGATGGTTTGTGGGTCTCCAAGGACTGGATTGGGAAACACTGTTTTAGAGAGAATTATTGCCACCAAAGGATTGATAGATGGATGAACATAGCACTTTGTAGACCCTGCCCCCCACGATAACAGCACTGAGTCTGCTCGATGAGATTTAAGAAGACAATGGATCAGAGAGCACTCCCCCAAAAAATTCTCGCTAGATTCTTTGGAGTCCCTTGACCTCACTTGTAGACTCACCGCTTCAGCTCAGCCCACAGGTTTACCCTGGGCTTTAGGTCAGGTAACTGGAATGACCTGCGACCTGATTCTGTGTTCAATGAACCTCTGATGTCTGTCGCCAAAAGGAGTGTTGTTTCATCCTGTTATGAAACCCAGTAAAATTTAGTAAACCCCAGCCGGTTTTGTGGTTTGATAATTTGGAGACTTGGTAACCCCAGAATGAAATCAACTGCTACAATTGTTCAAATATGTTCCTTGAAGATGGCTTTGCTTCTCGAACCATCCTCCTCACTGTCCATGAAGGCAAAACAGGCTTGTGTTCACTTCCAGGCAGATTAATCACAGCTGCAGATGTTCGAGACCTGTTAATTATTGCTTTAATAGTGGAAATGAGGATTCTCAAAGCGTGCAGCTGTTTTTTATAGCCTTTGCCTGATTTATGTAGGTCAACAACCTTTGGTCTAATTTCATTTATGTATTCTGCGGTCCTACCCATGTTGATGGATGATTAAAGGGGTCTGGCCTGGGTGTTACCTCATATTTATACCCCAGGGGAACAGGAAGTCGTACATCACCACCTAAGGTTTCATAAAAATTCAGAAGCGCTTGTAAAAGATATAATATACTTTTGTTAATTAAAATTTGTTCATGAGAATGTTTCCAGCAATTGTGACGTGTACGTTTTGAGAATAAAAAATAGGATTTGTGTTCTTACATTTAGTGAAAGGGTAGATTTCTCTCATAATATGATTGCGAAAACAGGCTAATGGATGATAGAGATATGTTCCTCTTTAGGTCATTTTTTCCAAGGGTGCCCATAATTCTGGCGGAAGCGTGTGACCCGTGCATGTAAGCGCTGTCCTCCTAAGGCAGTCCCGGAGTTCAGCTTTATACCTGTGATGCTAAGCAGCGAAGCACAAAAATGTGACGCTTTTGAGAGGCTCTGAGCCCCTGGGCTGCTGGGTGTCCCTCATAGCCTTGGCACTGAAGTGCTGAGCTGGCAGCTCAGGTCTCTCTCTCTCTCGTTCCCTTTCTTCTCACTTTCATTTGTCTCCTCTATGTTTTTCTCTCTCTCCTTCTCTATTACCCAGTCTCTCTCCTCCTTTCCTCCATTCTCCTTCAGCGCTGACACATTGGTACTGATGATAATTAGAGCATGCCAGAAAGATCTCTTATCCTACTGACTGCTTTATTTGTTTCCCTTTATCATTTTCCTCTTTCTGATTGGAGGAGCTCTTCTGTTAGCTAAATAGAATGTATTCGTGTGAATTTTGGAGCCTGTTTACCAATAATAGAACATCGTATTAATTCCACAGCTTGTTGTCATGTATTGCTTTCATCAATGCACATGATCTGCAAACAGTTGCACTTGTTACATTCTGTTACATCCAGACATCCCTAATTATTTACTGTATGCCATAAACAATTCTACTGCAAAATCCTGGCTCTTAACCCTTTGTTGACCGTAAGGAGGGGGGCTCATATTCTGCTCATCAGTAATCTCACACATCAGTACGCTGTAATTAGTCTCTTTTGCTTGAGGCTCTTCCTGAGTTTTTTTTTTCATCTGTAAATTAGCCTCAAGGAGGAGGTGTTTGTTAAGCCTTATGCTTTCCCTAATTACACCCTCTGTTGAGAGTCACTGGGCAGGAATGATGCTGTGATTTAGGCACCCAGGTGCTGATAGCGAGGAACAAGGCCAGTCTCTTCTACCTGATTTAACAGATGTTTTTGTCCAAAGTGACATACAAGTGAGGATGAAGGAGCAGGATAAGTCACTATCCCTGGAGAAATTCATATTAAGGGCCTCACTCAAGGTCCAATGGTGACATTACTCTACTG
Organism: Mormyrus iriodes; assembly: GCA_011763525.2. Lineage (NCBI taxonomy): Eukaryota > Metazoa > Chordata > Actinopteri > Osteoglossiformes > Mormyridae > Mormyrus > Mormyrus iriodes. Next base: position 10,713,330 of record JAAGVU020000038.1, read on the forward strand.
GCCATGTCATTTGAACTCACAACTTTGCAGGTATGGGCGCACACCCCTAACTGACTGCACACCACCCACATGATGGATCAGCATGAGTCAAATTGAGTTATATTAAATTTGGTGATTGAGACTAGACCTGGAACTCTCCCAGTCCCACGGTTTTCCACTTTTCTGGAAATTTCTGGATTTTCTTATTTCACCATTCATAGATCCGCAGCTTCCCCCACCAATGGGAAACCTAACTTAACTAACTGAGAGAAAATTTTGCTGTCTGAAAGAATGGTGATCATGTAGCTACTCCAATGAACAATCAGCAGCAGGGGCTGAGCCAATGAACATCAGGAAGCTAAGACGAACAACAGGAAGTGCAACAGGCTTGATAATGGATTTGGATGGATGGGTTTAGATGAGTGGGTTTTCTTGCACAAAATATCCTTGTGTCTGGATTTCGTTCTCAGGTGTGGAGTCATTACAGATGCTGTTGAATCAGGACTTTTCCTAAGGGCAAAAAACTTAAAGTAAAAGCTAAGTGGTTTTTGTGACTTTCAAGGTGCAGGTATGTTAGTTACTTTTTCTCTTAACCCCCATTCCACTGCGGGATGCTGTGCCAGGTTTTGTGTCAGGTGATATGCTGTATGTACAAGGACTGCCTAGCTAGCCCAGGGGCCGCATTTTTTTGCAATAGCAGGGGTAGTACTGTATGTTGGCAGTATTTTAGAGATCAGGCAGAGACTTCTGGGTAAATAATTTAACACCTGTATCGGAGGTCTAAGAGACGTACTGGTGAAGGCTAGGGTTAGTGTAGCGGCTAGCGTATGGTTGATTTTCTCAGTTCAGGCTTCAGGTGGACAGTAGCACAGGTTTGTTTCCCACTGAAATGTGGATGGTTCTGCTGACAAAGCAGGGCAGTGGTGTCCCCCTCCCCCCGTGGCACCACAGAGGCCAAACAGAAAGGGAACAAAAGGCAGCTGAGCTGCGTGCTGCAGTGAGGATCCAGTGCTCTGATTCCCCCACTCAGCACTACCCCAGCCTGACTCTTCTTCACAGTGTTAGCGAGACAAACAGCTGGTCTGGAGTCTTCCTCACAGTGCTAACAGTGCAAGCAGCCCATCCAGGGTCTTCATCACGGAATCCTCCTCCACACCATCTTCTTCGTGATTCTGAATCCAATGTCTTCATAACAGCATCTCCTCCACGACATCTATGTCGGAGTGCTGACTTCAGCGTCTTTCTAACAGTGTATTCTGCACAGTGTCTGAATCACAGCGCTGAGGGGGTGAACTGTGTGTCCAGCCTCTTCCTGCCTGATGTAATTATGGGGTAACTGGGAAGTTACCCAGAATGAAGCTCACCAAACTTACACTGTATGCACTCACACACTCTCACACACACAGCATGCAAACACTCAGATTGTCTGAAATTCGCACACAATGAACACAGCACATAATCATTCCCAGCTAAGACTTTCTTCATAACTGTACACTTGTTTGTATCCTTAATTTTTACAACAGGGTTCCATTTTCTCCCCTGGTCCCCCCCCTCCAGTATATTTCCTGCCCCATAGAGGTCATACCAAATTTCTCCTTGTCAGGGCCAATCAAAATATCCACTAATTCCATTTCAGCTGTGGACCATGAGAAGTTGCTTAGATAGTCATCTATATTCAGAGCACTGTGTCACAGACAGCCAAAGACAGGTGTGCGTATCACATGAAAACAATGCCGCTGATCTAAGTATTAATAAGACTAAGGTCATGATAAGGAGTTCAATCTCAGCAGCAGAAGGGTGTGTGGTCTGCTGTGGAATGCACCAGCACAAAGCTCTGCTGCGTTGGCCTTTGAAATAATTGAGACACCTAGTTACAGATCTACACAGCAATGAGGCCACCACATGTCTGCCAAAGGTCATGTCGCCTCTGATTTTAGTTTAGGGGTAATTCTATGTCATCTGAAATTTGTTCTTTTTCTTTGAAAGTGTCTCCTGAGGTTTATGTCAGCTTTCTTCCTACCCAGCCCTCGGAACGAGAACACGCTGCGGCACACCAATGTCCTCTCTCTAATTGTTTGTTTTTCGGAGGTAATTCTTAAGAGATTACAAAGTGACTCCAATCTCTTTTTTTCATTACATAATGGCATAAGCTGAGTCTAAGCCATGCTCCTATCAGGAAGCATCATCAGGCACGACCCGTCCTGAGAATTTAATTGAAAATGGGGACACATGTAGACGAGCGTCCATCACACCGATGTCCTCGACAGATGGAGATAAGGTCTCCAAGGTCGCCAGGTTTTTTGTTTAAATTCTGATTAGAGAACATGGTTTAGGAGTACTGTGTTAAGAAAAGTGTCAAGAATATTGTGTAAGAACAGTGTGTTAAAAATACTTTATGAGTACACTTGGTGAAAATTCTACATGAGAACACCGAATGAGATTCTCATGTGAGAACACAGAGTCTGATACTCTGTGAGAAACTACATGACAATACTCTGTGAGAGACTACATAACAATACTCTGTTAGACACTGCGTGACAATACCATGTTAGACTCTACATGACAATACTCTGTGAGAGATTACATGGCAATACTCTGTTAGACACTGCGTGACAATTCTATGTCAGACTCTTCATGACAATACTCTGTGAGAGACGACATGATAATACTCTGTTAGACACTGCGTAACAATACTATGTTAGACTCTACATGACAATACTCTGTGAGAAACTACATGATAATACTCTGTTAGACACGTCATGACAATACTCTTGAGACACTACGTGACATTATTGTATAAGTACACTGAGTAAGAACACCACGTGAGGACACTGAGTGAGAATTTGCTTGGCCAAGTACTTTGGAGTTGCAAAACAAGCCTTTGCTTCGTCATCATAATTTTTACTGTTTTGAGGTTGTCGTCTCATGTTTGAATTTCCTCTCTACTGACCAAGAAACCTCAAGAGCAGAGAGGCTGCAATCTTTCCTGGCTAAGTATGAATGTAATGGCCAGGGCCAAATTTAGGGGGGTGCGGGCCCCTGGGCTCAACTCATTGTTGGGGTTCTACCTACATACCTACTCATGGCCTGAGTTAGGCTAACTCTCCAGTGGTAGGGCTAGCTATCTTGGCCTGATCAGGGCTAGCTCTCCAATGGCAGGACCACCTGTCATGGCCAGAGCAGGGCTAGCCCTCCAGTGACAGGGCTAGCTATTATAGCCTGAGCTGGGCTAGCTCTCCAGTGGCAGGGCTAGCTGTTGTGGCTTTAGCTAGGCTTGCTCTCTAGTGATAGGGTTAGTTGTCATGACCTGAGCTTGCTAGCTCTTCAGTGATCGGGCTAACCATCCTTTTCTGCAGTATCTCCTCTTCAGCCCTCAGCTACAGTCTGGGGGGGTGGTGCAGAATGCCCCAGATGGGTTCTCACCCAGCTGGAGGAGCCAGCCTAGGGCCCCGCCTTCCCTGCAGGATCGCTACAGGAGCCACACTACACCACGCGTCTGATCAGATGTTATGGAGTCAGCAAGCGGAGGTGTGGAGCTGACAGTCACCCTTCCGCAGCGTCTCTCGATGACCTCCTCACACACCTGCAGTCCGTTTAAGATTCAAGGCACACAGCACTTTCTGTCACTCAGTCAATACAGCCGACAGATGAGTGCTGAGGTGTTACTACAGCATGCAAGGGCCCCTTCCTTCTTTCTGCCTACCCTACTTAACCTGACAAATGTCTCCCTATTAATAATCTGCACACACTTCTGTCCTGCCACAACTATACAATGGGCAGTGTTTGTGCTTTTGATATTTACTGCAATGACTAGTGTCAATTTCACAGGCTGAGCAAGCCAAATTAGAAGCTGAAGGAAGGGGTTTTATGGGAGCCTTCCTAGGGCCAACCAGCTGTGTCAATCCTCGAAAGCATTGTTTTGTCTAAAGACAGCAATCATTGACCTCCTGATCTCCTAAAAGTTAATGTTCATTCTGAACCATTTCTTCATGTGGACACAATGAAAAGACAGTGAAAAGGGTTGGTTTGGTTCACCAGTTCAAGCAAGACTAATGAAGGAGAAGATATTTGCATTATTCATGTATTCCACCTGCAGAAAATAGGTTATTGTACTGTGCGGCTCATTCTCCTGTTGTTTTTACTGAAGTAGCTTATGTTAGGAGTTAAAACAGCAGTTTGCTTGCTTCAGGTTGGGGCCTTCAGTTTTCCACAATCATGACAAAGGTGGGGTTGGAAGATGTGGAGTCTAGGGGAGATATGTAATTGTTACCATGAGTCTGATTGAAGGAGGAGAGGCTATAGGACAAATCAGAGCATCTGTTAGAGCCGAATGTGGCTTCAGAAGCAGTTGCAGGAGGTGGAAAGTTCAGGTTCAGAAAGTACAAACCCAGGCCAAGGTTTCATTTCAACCAACCAGTTGAGTATAAAGAGTCACAGTCACAGAGAACTCAACTGTTTGGTTGAAACTAAATCTTGGCCTGGATTTGTACTGGATTTCTGAACCTGAGCTTTCCACCTCTGGCAGTTTCTCCGTGACACCTCTCTTCAGGTGTCCCTGAGCAAAGGGGGCGGGGGGGGGGGCATAAATGGTGGTGGTACAATGGGGGGAGTGTAAAAAAATTATATATTAAGACAAAGGAAACAGCAAGGGCCTCTGGGATGGCTAAGTACTTCCCCTGAGAGTGGGTGAATATTGTGAACGTATAAAGGATTTCTGTAGCATTCTGCCGTCATATTTCCTCTGCCGGCCCTAAGGACCAAACACAAAACAGCTGAATAGATAGAATGACAGATACATGGTGGTAACATCACTAGTTCTGCAGCATTCTCACCATGATTGCCTGTTGATCCACAAAACAATCTGTGAAGGGACATAAGACTGAAATACTGCACAATGGAAATACGAACCACTTTGCAGGTATTTCAATCAGTTTACAGACTCCTGGACACTGTGTAAGCCTTGGAAGGTTTTTTAAAGACCCTCAGAGAAGTTCTCACCGTACTGCAGGATTAAAGCAGACCTGAAAAGGACATCAGAGTACACTTGAAACTAACCAACTATCATTTATCCAATGGCAGCTGATCTAACTTTATCAGCACCCTACAGCAGTGTTTGTCATCTCAATCATTGGGGACCTTCAGACGCTCCACGTTTTTGCTCCCTGCCAGACAGTCCACATTTTTGCTACTGGGAGGGAGCAAAAACATGGACTATCTGGGGGTCTCCTAGGACTGCTTTTGAGAAACACTGCTGTAGGGGTTTAGTCAGTGTTTCGGTCTGATAGTAGCAAAGGCATGCTACCGTTTTGTGAGCAAGTTGGTCGGATGACTACAGTATCACTGTTGCATTTTGGTCAATGTTTTGTTTTGATTGTATCAGAGTCGCTATAACGATCGCTCTGTAAACTTTTTAGTTTGGTTACGATTTAGGACAACTGCCTAGCCCAAAACAGCCCTTAAATCCCACACATGAATGAATGGCACAGACTGGAAGCTCACTCATGCTAGTCTTGCTGTGAGGAACGCTATGCTAAATGAAGTTTAAAGTATGACCCCCACCAGCTGCCCCCCCGCACAGTGACCTGGATTCTGCTAAACTGGCAGCTCCTTTCAATGTGTGACAGAAAATGAGGTTTCCATCTTTTGCGTGTCTTTATTCCCAGATGGACAGAACAACCTTGACAAGGGGTGGATCATCATAGCTCCAGTACCCTAGAGGATGATCCGGTCCTTGGAGCACTGGAAAAGAGGGAGGTGCGGTCACCTGTTCAGGTGAGGCATGGGATGGCATGTGACCCAATCCCTGCTCCTTGGTATGCCTGCTCAGTAATGACACCTTTCTACACTTAGCCTATGGTTTGGGTGAATGTGTCTGATTGTATGCGTTTGTGCATGTGCACCGTTTCTGTGTGGGCTTGTGTTTGTTTGTGGGTGTGTGATCCTAGTTGCGTGTCTCTCTTTTTGTCACCAAGTTACAGCGTATTTGTGTTGCCAAATATACCTGCACTTTTGGAAATAACACCAGTATTGGAGAGTAAGGATGGCTTGCTGCCAACATGACCATGTTAAGGAGTTACTCTGAATAGGACTATCCAGTCACTGTGTTTCTGTGACTCACTTTGCTGTCAAGAAGCAAAACAAGAGCAGGCAAACATAATACTGAAAGAGGCCATCAATCGGCCAGCAAATCTCTGCAGAAAATGAAGATAGAAACTAAAGAATTAGGATTGCAGATGAAGATCCAGAAAGCAGGACTTTCATTTGTTGGGATGTTCATCATGTTTATCTCCTCTGTGTAGCTACTGGGGATTTTCAGCAGTTCTTCAGTGATTTGCAGTTTGTTGTCAAGGCTGACAGCAGCTCTCTCTCTCACACATATTCATGCACAAAACACTGGAAATGTTGCATGATTCAAAGTAGCTGATTTTTTTTTCCAGCTGCAATGTAATTCCAATAGTAATTTTACAAATGTTCTATGATCACTACTCGTTATTCATTAACTCATTTCTCACTGCTGACTGACACTGCCGTTAAAAGTACTCACTCCCCACACTTCATCTGTAATAGTTTTAAACTCTGTTTACTGTGTTGCTTATTTAATCCAATAGCCAATGTCACATTCTGATTAGATTTGCAAATACTCACAATACTGTGTCCCCTGTACTTACAAATGCATATTTATAAATACTCTTTTTCAGTGTACCAATATCCAGCTTGGCTAAGTAAACAAAAGCAGCCCTGGGGGAGGTCAAATAATTCCACATGTACCATGCAAAACTCCATGCTAATCACAGCACCTCCCCAAGAAAATATATAGGGTCTACCCCAAACACCTATAGCAATGACTTAGACATGATTGACACATCACTCTAGCCCTACAATACAGTGAACTTTTGTCTAAGACTTTTGTGTCTCACTATTGACGATATAGTTCCGGCCATTATTCATTTTTACAGTATGCCAATTTCATATAGCAAGTTGATGGATGATCTGGCTTTGACAGAATTATTCACTACTTACAGCAACTCTCAGTGCTATGCTACTGATTTTGTATACTCTTACAATGGACCCAGTAGACATTAAGTTAATTTACTTGAAATAGCAATTTTTCATGAGTATTCTTTTTGTATTGAAGTATAACAACAGCTTTTCTCCTGGGGTTTTGTTCTACAGCCATGAAACAGGCTGGAATTCCACCTACCATAAAGCCATAAGTCACACCTGAGTTTTTAGCAGATGAGGAAACTCACCGGGCCGTTTCTGGGTGCGCCCCCTGTGGCCGCTGCACAGCCGCACCTTGGAGATGAGTACCAGGATCTGCTTTTGGCAGAGAGACTTGTTGCTCTTGGGGCAGGGCCGGCGTTTGCTGCTCACGGGCCGGTTCGCTTGCTCATCCTTCACCGCACGTTTCTGCCGGATCAGGGAGCTAGCGAGTGCCGCCATCTTCCCCCTATCAGTAGGGGGGTTCCCCCCAAAGACCCGGTTACCCTCGAAGGCCCGCCCCCCCCAGAGGAGCGGAGCGGGAGAGCCAAGAGGAGAACCGCACCTCTGCTAAATGGGCAAAGCCGGAGTCTGGAAAAGTTTGCGTGGGAAACTGGGCAAAATCTCTGAACCCAACAGGTTACATAGTCAGAAAAAAGTGTGGAGAAGAAGAAGAACAAGGCAGGAGTCGGCACGGCATGCGTGCCCCCACGTCCACTGCTCTCCAGATACGTCGAAACCCCAACAAGTTTGCTTCGGTGCTGGCGAAACGGCCCAGGATTCAGTGCCTCAGATGAGCCAGTCACAGATCGGTCCTTCTTCTCATCTACACACCCCACTGCTGCTTAAAGGAGTAACTGCCAAGGGTGACAACATGCCGGCGGCGGACAGACACGGCGCTTTGCCCGATCTCCAACTTTCCTTGTAAAAAGAAGCAACGAGGAAAAAAAAAAGGAGAGAGAGAGAAGGCAGGATGGCTGGATTGGGTGCACACAGCGGAGAGCTCAGGGTGCTTGTGGAAAGTCCCAGCGGTGGCCAGAGACAGAGGTGACATTCAAGCTCCCTGGAGGGGAGGGGGGGGGTGGCTGTCTGCCCTGCTTCAGTCCTCAGAGCCTCGGAGTGGGGTCTCCAAGGACCAGGGGCTCCAGCTCCACAGGGCAGCATGGCATCTCAGCCTTCATGTGCTTGTCCTTCAGATGCGGGGCAGCAGAGTGAGTGAGTGAGAGAGAGATAGAGAGAGAGAGAGAGGGAGAGGGGGAGAGGGACAAAGAGGGGGAGAGAGAGAGGGGATGAATGGAGGGTGGGAAGCAGCAGGTCACAGGCTCACACACACGCGCACACACACTGCTACAGCACGCCAGCAGTCCCCTTCAGCAGAAGCAGAGCGCAATCCGCATGCATGTGCGTGTGTGTGTTCGAGTGAGCGTGTGGCTCCATCATCATCCATGCAGCCACCAATAACGAATCGCAGTCGACACCGCCAGCATGCCTCGCTCTGCCAGCTCTCTCTCTCTCTCTCCTTCTCCATCCCTCTCTCATTGTCTGTAAGCCCTCCCCCTCCCTTTCTTTCTCTCTCTCCCTCTCTGTCACACTCTGTGTCACTCAAAATCTGTTCCTCTCTCTCACCTACTCCAAATCCATCCTTCCCCCTCTCTTTCATCAGTCCCATCCCTCGTTCTTCTGCCTCACCTCGCTGTTTATGTGCCCTTAGCCTCAGGACACTCTTAGCTATCAGCACCTCCGATAACCCGGTGAAAATGCACAAAGGATCTGTCACAAATGCACTCCTATTCAGACACAAACACACCCACACACACCTGTACATTTCTGTCAGCGTGGGGATATCCAACTGAAACTCGTGTTTTTTTTTTTTTATGTATAACCTCAATAAAAAAAAAACCCTCAAATAAAAATGAGAACTGGCACTTCCAGTTAAGAAAGCCGTTTTGTGAGGGCGTCTGAAATTCTGATTTGTCCTCACAAAAATGGGGAAGCAAAAATCAACAAACACACCCACATATTCACACAGACGTAAATAGACATTTATATCTGTCAGTCATTACATTTCACCTGCAGGATATTGGCGAACTCTTTGCGCTCTTGTTAAAGTATTTTGACTGGAGGAACCACCCCATTGGGGGAATACGGCACATCCTAGTTTGTTACCAGGTTAAAAGCCTATGTACAACAGCCCCTGCTGCCTTATCTGCAGACTTACCTCTTTTATGCGTATGTAGTTGCACCACTTTCAGACTTCCAGGGTGTGGTGCTTTCATGTTGTGTGTTTTGTTGAGTGCACTCGATGTTAGAAAGGTCAGAAAGGTTAGGGCAGTTAATCATTGCAACTCCAAGGGTAACATGAATTGAATTTAAATCAGCTTCTGATTTCACAGCAAACAGTCAATCAAACTTTATTTTGTGGGGAATCGCTCACATAAAAAGGAACAGACGCAGTCGTACCACCATCACTGCCCCAAGGTCGTGACCCTTTGACCGCTCACTGACAGGCACCAGGCACATGGCTGTTAACATGGTAACAGAGAAAGGTGCATTTCTTCATTTACTTCGTCTCTCTTCCTCTCCCAAAGGTGTAAGAACAGATTCAGTCTTTTTCTTCCAGTTCTGTTTTGTGAACAAATTTTTCCAGTCTCCCTCTTTCTTTGTCACACCCCTGATTTTTTCCAAAGTTCTAAATTTATTACTATGTTTGCAGGTGAAGCTGTGTAGATAGGGAACTAATGCTGGAGGATTGGAGAGAGAGAGAGGAGTGGTGATCCTCAGCTGAGCCTCAGAGAGCAAGATGAGTCTCACAGAGGTCAAAGGTACACAACAGAGTGGTGTTACATTCTCTGCCTGTCCATCTTTCTGTATGCTTCTCTTCTTTGTATGCCTGCGTATCTGTATAACTATCTGGCTTCACCAAGAGACCACTAAGTAATTAGTGAATATTAATAATTGCTCAACCTTCCTGTCTACTTCTTCCAATACCCTGTCTGTCTTATTGTATCACCTTTCATTTGTCTCTGTTTCCCTCTTTTGCTCTCTATCATATTGCAGAGATGACAGGAAGTTGTATAATCCCCTCTCTGTTACATAACCTTCAGAAATGATATATTTAATTTCCATGACCTCTAACTCCTTTGCTCATTAGTTTGGAGCTGTAGTGACAACAGTCTCATATAACCAAAGCCAGAAGGCCTAGCTAACATCTGTGTGTGAATGACACTGTGTGCGTGTGTTGGATAAGTAGATTTAAGTGTGTGCGTGACAGAGTTACTGGGTGAGCATGTCAGGCTGCTTGTTCTAAAACGTAACCCAGTTTCTGACTATAAAAATCAACCCGTGCAGATCGTGTTGTGCTGGAAGGATTTAATGAAAGACAAATATTAAAGATTAACATGGCACTTAATCTGTTTAGATATAGGCAGGGTGACCTCCTGCTACCAGCCCTGCAACTGACTATTTGTTCAGCCTGTTGGCTCCCAATCATCCATCCATCTATTTTCTGTACCCGATTGTCCTGTTCAGGGTCACGGGGGTTCGGAGCCTAAGGTAGGGAATGACCAGAGGATGGGACACCAACCCATCGCAGGGCACGCACACACATTCACACCTACGGGCAATTTGGCAACTCCAGTTAACATGAACATGTTTTGGGGCTGTGGGGGTAAACCAAAGTACCCAGAGGAAGCACCACGACGACACAGGTAGAGCATGCAAACTCCACACACGTAGCCATGCCGAAGACTCAAACTGCAACAGTGCTGACCCAGGCTCCCAATCAAGTAGCCTAAGTAGCATAGCCAACAGGAATTCAAGAGACTTATTTCTGCTCACTACAGATTGCATGGATCCATTTGCAACCATCAGCATGTGATAACCTGGGTAATGAGATGCAACAAGCTGCAAATACTGATAGAGAATCGAGACATGAATTACACCTCTTCGGTGTCAAAATCTCCCAAAAACCACTCCATAAGATGTGACCAGTGGTTCAACCGTGGGTGGGGCTATGTCGGCATGGTAACAGCAGAATACCGTAAGGTCAGCATTCTGAGAGCTGAGTGTGGATGCAACCAGACACTTCTGTAAGATATTGAGTCAGGGCTTTTTCTTGTTAAGTCTGTTTTTCTTGTTAAGTCTGTTTGGAGAGTAAGTATTGATTAATAATGTGCATTTATGTATGTTTTATAACAGCACAGTGTGTGCTGTCTATATATAAGGGTCAATGGATTGTAAACATGGTTATAAATATATAACAATGTGATTGTTGTTTATATGTAGAGTGAGAATATTGTAAACATGGGTGTGTACATTACATAACAGACATAACGGACAAGACGACGTAGAATGTGAGTGTTATTCATC
>JAAGVU020000038.1:10733262-10746401 GCA_011763525.2 Mormyrus iriodes
GCAGTTCTGAAGGCGAAAGGGGGTCAAACACCGTATTAGTATGGTGTTCCTAATAATGCTTTAGGTGAGTGTATATACATGTATATACATAAACCCCTTCAAACAGAAACCGCAAAACATATAACAGCCTGTTATCGTGGCAGAATAATCACAAAGCTCAACATCGCAGGCATGTCCGGTGCCTAAATGGCTACTTCGTTATAGCACATGTCCTACTGCTGACACGCTGTTTGGCATTGAGGGGTGGCAGGGCACTGCGTGTGCAAACAGAATTGTTATTACACAGGTGGATGCACTACAGTGCCAAACGGGACACTAACCATCAGTTAGAAAGCAAACATTATGATACAGGCCACTGGTTCACTACTGCATTCTCATTATCTTGGGTGTGCAAATGCCCTTGTTTGGAAAGCTGTGAAAAGTGCCCCTGGGTTGCCATTATGACAAGCTTGTTAAGCACAGGGACAGATATTTAAGCAGAGCACCCTGTCAGAACCTGTTAGACTTGGGATTTCAGAAGGAGGAGGGGCCTTACAGTTGCCAGGGGCGGAGACTGCAGATTAGTCATTTGGATGGTATGTGTTTTGCTTAAATTGCTGGGAGGATTTTCAGTTCTGGAAGTTTTATGTAGGATTTACGGCAGATGCATCACCCCCCCCCCTCCACAAGACCATTAGCCCAGCTGCAGTCCAGATATATTCATTCAACTCCTAACCATATCTTCAGGTCAGGTCTGAATGCAACCTAAGGGCACAAGGCTGGGGTACACCCTGGACAGGATGACAGTCACACACAGCAGCATGGAGAGAACATACAATCTGCAAACACAGCAGAGATTCAAACCCCCAGTCCGGGGGGGGTGTGATGCAACATGCTGCCCACTGAGCCATAGCCTAGATCCATTCAGCTGTAAGTCATCCAGGGGCGTAACTTTGGGTCTTACTTTGGGACAGGGTGAGATTCCGCCCCCCCCCAGAGATTTTTTTTCCCAAAACGACTATTAAATATCCGTTTCATATGAATTGTAAGGGGAAAAGACATACCAAAATAACATGATATACATATCCCAACTAGGGGTTGCATTGGCTGGTTTTGACAGCTGTGACATAAGAAGTCTCCCCCCGGCAACTGTAAGGCCCCTTCTACTCAATGACATTTTAACCACACACCCCCATAATTTATACCCATGAATTCCTCCCACTTATTTACAGGCACAACTAATCGAATGAGTCTGTGGATCTCACCATCTCCGTGAGTCTTTGCCCTCTGTGACAAGATAGCAGGCAAGGCTTTTCTCCATGTTGTGAGACCTTTCGCGTGTTAGCGTGTTAGCGTGTTAGCAAAATGCCAGCCTTGTAACACAGCGCGCTCCTTAACATGGTAAAACGGTAAAATGTTAATGCAAGATGGCATGAACAGGCCTGGAGGGAGTGTTACACAATTCTTGCAGGTCCTTACGCCCCCTCCCACTGGAGGCCTCCGGAGGGTACCAGCTATCAGACAATATCCTGTGAAGAGTTAAGGTGCACAACGGGAAGTCACTCTAGCTGCGCTGTATAAATGATTTACCCGCAAGAAACCAACAAAAGATAGCTGGATACGGATATACAGGTAGATGGACTAAGAGGCATGAGCCACACAATCGCTGTAGCATAACAGCCAAACCAGTGCAGAAGAAAACAGCCATCACTTATGGGACACCACTGCAGTTTGAACCACGGTCACAGGCCTGACGCTAATCAGCTGCTTTCTGCCTAGCTACTCTGCTTTAAATAATCAAATTAAAAAAACTGGTTTTATACCTTAAACATTTTTTTTTCCAGGCAATCAGTTCCTACTAAATCATTTTTAGAGATTGAACAATTTTGTGGCCCTAGGGATTGATTCATTTTTACTGTTATTTTAATGATCATTTTCACAAATTTTAATGAACATCATTAGAGAGAAGCTCAGCTGGACAGTGCAGTGGGGGAACACAGGGCTGATGCACATTCACCTGCACTGCGACATGTGACCCAGTAGAGGGCACTTTTCTACCATTCTGCTTATACACACAGTCCTTTAACATCTATAGATCCTCATGTAATTTTACAGCTGGCACCAAAACAGATACTATGTCACAACTTATGCTATATATTCCTTTTCACTTCTGTAGGTGTGTTTATATGTATGCATCCAAGCGTCTGCATTTGTGAATGTGTGAGTCTGCATTGTCCAAAGCGACACAGGTGAGGCAAATGGCACATTGCAAACATGCATACTGTCAAGGAGTCGACTGGGTATAAGTGCGGCTAGGCTGAGCTTCCTGTGAATCCCAGGTACAGGTGTAAGCAGGATTGGGGCAGGAGCTACACAACATCTTCTAAAGTAAGAACCTCATAAGACTATTCATAGTTTTCAGTGACATTCTCAAAATATATCTTACCCATTTTACAATGTTCCTACTTTCCAGTGTTTTTTGGGCCACTTAAGGATGCAAATTCATAAAGTAGCTAGTGGTTGATCACCTAGATAGATAGATAGATAGATAGATAGATTTGATTGATTGATTGATTGATTGATTTAATTACAATGACATAAATCTATTACATTTTGTTTGGCACTTTCGCCAAGGCAGCATAATATACAAATTTTCTGTAAATAGAATAAACAGCATATAAAAAAGAACTAAAATACTAAAATACAGAACATAGTGCATCAGTGACTATTAGTCCTCAGGGAGTCCTGCTCGAGACCCTTTGGGAATGGCGGTGTTACAGAGGTAACAGCTCTGTGGTAGAAGCTCTTCCTAAGTCTGTTTGGGTTTTTATTGCCCTGTATCTTTTTCCAGAGGCATCCTAACCTGAATCACTCAAATAAAATATCCTGCTGTACATCATTGCTTTGCACGCAAGTAGGTATGCATATACAGCCATGGAAAAAATGAAGAGTCCACTCTATATTTTTAAACAAATCTGCATTTTTAATTCCTGGTTCAATTGTGGATCTGCTGGCAGAAGGCTACGCTGAGCAGCAGGTTGCTTCAAGTTTCAAAATTTCTAAGACCACAGTTCACAAGAAAAAGGTGAAGTGGGAGACACAGGGAACGATCAGAAACCAGCCAGGAAAAGGGTGGAAGTGACTTTCCAAAGCCAGGGATAACCGTTAACTTATCCAACAGTTTTTCATGAATCATAGTATGGCATCAAGTGACCTTCAAAAGGAATGGGACACATTAAGCGCGGGTGTGAAGTGCACTGCTAGGACAGTTCCCATCAGGCTCCTAGAAGCAGGACTGAAGTCCCATAAAGCAAGGAAGCAGCCCTTCATTAATGAGAAACGGGGAAGAATCAGGCTGCAGTTTGCAAAAGAATATATATTATTCAAAGACACACACCCATAAATTGAGAAATGAGTGAAACAAAAAATTGTGCTGTGGTCTCTTAATTTTTTCCATGGCTGTACATGAGAATTTAAGTCACACTGACATGACTGACCAGTGTAGGGAAGCAGATTAATGCAAGTATTGTAGTCCTGATGTCTTGTACGTACATCTCATAAATCGAGGCCGCTCTTCTCCAAAGGCCTAAACCAGAGGCCTCCTGGTCACATCCGGAGGCACTGGCCACTAAGACGGCCGGTGCCAAAGTGTCTGACGCACAGATGCCTCATAAGCACCACAAAAAGTGCACTCTCTGCTGGTGGCTGTGTCCTGAAGGCAATCAGATGGGGCTTCAGAGAGGCAGGCAATCAATAGCACTCTGCATGGAGTCTCCAGAGGGATGCAGAGCCTTCACGTCACGCTGCAATTTTGCGAGCTGGAGAACTAGCCCTTTCTGCTGTATCGGTGTTGTGGCTGAACCCTGAGGAGCGGCTGGCCAGGAGAGAGCCCTTCCTGCTGTACTGCAGTTGTAGATGAGTCTGCACAATTGCTAACCAGGTACAACCCACAGGAGGCAAACTTCTTCAGTCTGTGAGCCTCTATTATTCTTGCACAACTTGATGGATCCAAAATCCTCTGTCCCTCAACCTGTCCGTTCACCTCATTCACCCTTGCAACCTCGTTTGTTCACTTATGTGGAAGGAATTCCCCCTCTGAGATACAGCGAAATTAGTCTTTATCTCTGAAAAATACAGTCGGTAGGATCAAAGAAGATAATGACCATTTGACAGC
This sequence comes from Mormyrus iriodes, assembly GCA_011763525.2. Classification (NCBI taxonomy): domain Eukaryota; kingdom Metazoa; phylum Chordata; class Actinopteri; order Osteoglossiformes; family Mormyridae; genus Mormyrus; species Mormyrus iriodes. Next base: position 10,737,416 of record JAAGVU020000038.1, read on the forward strand.
TCACAGGCAAATTTATACTATTGAACCACATGCCTGTATTCCAATTTCACAAAACTATTTGGGCAAATAATATGTTAGAAAATGTATACACAATGCATATGTTTTACACAAATTAACAATCGCCATAAATGTTGCACTTCCTAGAGATCTGGTCTTTGGAAATCACTGTGCACTGGAATCGTTATCTGGACAAGAGGAAAGGTGTAAATTCGTGTCTAATTGAGTGATAACTCTATAAGGTTTAAGACTGATAATCTTGAAGACCTGTACTGTCAAGTGTCTCCTCAGGTGGTGATTGCGCTTTTTTAATTGGTAGCTTCAAAAATCATTCCCACCCATTCCTATTATCCACGTGTAAAGCACAAAATCAAAGAAGCGAACGAAAAATAACTGGAGCTTGTCGTTTGGTTGAAGGCGAATGAAGCAGGTTTGTACCGCTTTAACTTCTTCTGACGTCACCCTGATGCGGATCTCCTAGACGAGAGAGAGTTGGTGCGAGGAAGAAAGCTCAGAGCGAGCAGGTCCATGCGACGGGCTGGTACGGAGGCGGCCAGAAAGGAGCACCGTATGCCAAGTGTCACATGAAGCTTGGGACCAGCTGAACGGAAATCAGTGTGCGAGGAAGAGGAGTCACACACCCGCACGAAGGCAGGAAGAAAGCGGGGCATCCCCGGATCCCACTAAATGACATAGTCTGTCAGTTTAGAAGCAGCATCAGGATTCATTTCGCCTCCGTCGGAAGAAGCAGAAACCGGCGGCATCGCAGACGGCTGGCGGGAGGGGGGTGTGGGGGTGCTATCTTTGGACGTAGGAGCTGATTCCTATGGAAACGCTACTAATACAAAATGAATAAATGTAAGCCGAAGATTAGGACCTGCAACGGCAGAAGATCTGTTGAGAAAACGCTGGTTTAGAGAAGACCAGCACCGGCATCGTGCGGACTCGCTTAATTAATTAATTGGGTTACTTCGTGAATTTCTCCACCATCGCAAAGGGGGGGGGGCGTGTAGTCAAGGAGGGGGGGTTAATGCACGGTTCTGTGCAGAGTCGTTTTTTATTATTTTTTTTAATGCCACCAGCTGTCACCCGGTGTAAAAAAAATGTGGTGATTTAGCTGTCGGCTGGTGTGCATAGAAATAAGAAGCGGCTTCGGGGAAGGAGGCGAGAAAACGGACGGAGGAGGGGAGAAGCGATCGAGAGGATGCTGCGGGAGTGACAGTCTGAAGCGCATCCAGCGGGCCGGGGCAATTAATTACACCCGTACATAAAGCGGCTCGATCTGACGCCAACGCTGGGTGAGTCTGCTTCATCCTGGATGAGCTTTCCGTATAAGTTATGAGCTTCATCCACCATCGGTCCATTTTGCCGGAGCATCCCCGTATGAATGGTCCGTCCCGGTTTCACACGGACCCAGTGACTGCAGTGTTTGTTCGTCCATCAGGCGTTTTTTGATGCATGATAACTCTGTTATGGTGGTCTTAGGGGCAGGACGCTAGGGTCCGGCAAGATGGGCACAATAAAGACCCACCTTGTGTGGCTTGTTTGTGTGAGTGTGCATGGATTTTTTTTTTTCTCAGCAGTAATAATAGTTTCAGTTTCCACTGTGAGCATTAGTAGCACCCACCGCACCAAAGCTTTAATGTCTTAATGTTTCATCACATTTATGTAAGAGCAAAAAAAAAATGATAAGGGCAATATCATTGCTTGACCCTCCCAACACGCACACGCGTACACGCATCGTCCGTGTACCTGTACTGAAAGCGAGCGTAGGTGTGCAATGCTGCCGTGTGCGCGTACGCGTTCCAGGCCGGTCCCCAGCCACATTGATATGCGCGGCTGGGAGACCAGGGCCCCGTGAATGGTGTGATTCAGAGCTCACAAGAGCAGCTCTGTTCCCACGCTGCCAGAGGTCGACCCAGCTACGGGGCGAGGGCCCGACGAGTGCCTGGATGCCCCCCCCCCAAACACACACCTGTGCTTTTGGGACACGTCCCAGGTGGGCCCGCGTTGTCTTCTCCTGGGAGAGTCCTGCCTCTTTCTGCACGGCGTCACTAACCTGGGGAAGAAGGAAGTGCATTATGCTGCCCTGAGAAGTGGGGCATATTGATGGAAGGGATGTGTGGCTGTGATGCACGCCCAGCAGTTCATTACTTATGGTGGCTTTGAACAGCCTTCCCTTTGGCTAATGTCTGTTATACGCTGAACAGTTATCAACGCTTCACAACACAACCTGGGCAATTAAAATTGAAATAACATATCTGGTGAGACTGGCCTGTTTAGGAGCACACCTTATCTGACCTGTGCTAGTGGATTCCAGTTCAGGGCCAGGAACTCTGTGAGCTTGTAAATAATACTGTGCAGTACTGTGCCTAATGTGAATTTTATCGAGCCCCGCCGTGGATCACAGCAGCACAGTTGCACTGGCTATTCCTGACCATAGATCAGCAGATGCAGTCCCTTCTTCTCAGATCCTCTCCACTGTAGATTTATGATTCTCTTGTTCAAGTTAGACTTACCTCAACATCCAACATACAGTACTTTTAGTTTCATCGTTAAAAATGATAATGATCTGAATGTAAGTTATATGCTGTAGCTCATCTACTTGTCTCTATCCTCTGATTTGTCCATGTATGACCACACCTCCTACTTGGCCCTGTCCACTGATTTGTCCATGTATGACCACACCTCCTACTTGGCTCTGTCCACTGATTTGTCCATGTATGACCACACCTCCTAATTGTCAGGCCTCTACACTGATTGGTCTGTTCTGTAACCATACCTTTACCACACTACTGCAAGCTCAGTCAGATGATGTGTATTAATAACCAGCTACATGAGGCCTTGTGTGGGGCATGTTCCTCTTCACATCCGCATTAGTGAGACTGTCACTTTCGGTGAAGGTGGAATCACTGTGTCAGCCACACACTTCTGCGAGCACTGCTTGGAAACACACAGATACATTCATGTGGATCCCACTCAGCTGACAAGAGAGCCATAAGTACCCTCTGGCAGGAACCGCTCTACCCACACACGGACCTTGGTTTGGATTTACACTCTGGGTTTCGTGGAGTCAGCAGGCTGACTGGCAACTTTTTTGGCTTTCCGAGGCAATGCTGATAATGTCCCTTCAAGAAAATGTGATGTGAATCCCTCCCCCCAGAAAGACAGGGTGGTGCAAATAATGTTTTGTAATGCACTGTTTAATGATTTATCTTTTTGGACACTGAGTTCACAGTTGGGCTCGGCCACAACCACAGATGAGAGATCAGTTTTCGCTGGCGGTGTAGCTGATTGCAAACAAGGAAGTGAAAGTACTCCCTCTGGGCACGCAGATGAAAGCTGAGGAAGACAGCGAGAAAGGACAAGCAGGAAGTCAGACATATTTACAGACATAGATTTTAAAATGGGTTGGGCAGGATAAGCATATGAGATAGATAAAATTAAGTCCAAACTTTATTGAGTGCTGCCAGAGGTGTCGAATGGACATGGACACCCTGGCAGATTCAGGAGGATCCAAGGTCTTTATAACAGCCCCCGAATATGAAAATTTATAATTTATCTACTTGTGATGCATTGTCCCTCCACTCTGCAGTCTCCCCCCCCCCCATTTGGCAAATTCAATCCAATGTATTTCTTCAGATTGAAAGTGGAAAACTTAGTGGGGGGGGGACAGGGTGAGATATTGTCAGGGGACCCAGGATTTCAATCTATGCCCCTTCAGTGCTGCACATAGCAGTCAGACTAGCACCTGAGGGTTGTGGGTTTTAGATCCTGGGAATGCTGTTCAAGGTCGATTGTTCAATAACCAAGTACCAGGTCTTCTACTTCTGTGTTTTAGGAAGTGATTAAATTCTTTATTATAAGACCATATCTGGTAAATGTAAATCCGTCAATTGGCCCTTGTGAGTCTGTCGAATGTCATCATGGGACAGCAAAGTGCCTAAAGTTTTTATTTCCAAGCAAAATCGGTCCTAGCAGATGTGGTGCCCTAGATGAGCATCATCGCCGGTCCCCCGACCCCATTTGAGAAGAAGTGAAATTAGGTGGTCAGTCGGTGCTCCCTCATAAGCTGTTGCCCTAGGCAGACACCTATGTTACCTATTGGATGGAACGGGCCTGCTTACAAGAGGCATCCTGGAATAAAAGAGTGATTAAACACGGAAATGTCTCCAGCTGTCAAATACTATTTATCCTCTGTTCAATTCAGCTGACTTACACCTAAGCTGTTCACATGTCCCTCCAGTCAGCAGATGGCCTGCCTTTCAAATGTGTGGGAGAAAGTGATCACAAAAAATGATGTGTTGGTGTCTCATTCTGTTGCTTTGCACCTGATGTCCAGGATTCTTACGTGAGACAGGGATAGGTGTGAGAGCCTTGTTGAAGAATTGGTGCCCCTAACAATATTTCAACAACTCACAAGCTGATATTTCAATCAGTGGAGCAATTTGAAATATAATTATTTAATCTTCAAAATATGATGTCGATCTGATACTACACTAACACAATAGGTCAGGTTATAAATCACTAAGCCCATTCTGCTAGCTGTTTAAAATGGTTTATTATCACGTGGGACAGGGGAAAGTTGTAATTACCTAGCAGTTAAATTGTTTTATTATTAAGTTGTTTTCCTGACATGTAGGACTCCACATGCCAAATATGAGGCATATGTATACAAAAATATATATATATACCCTGTTTTTGGCTTTATCTTGCTGACCCTGACGTTAGCAGAGTGGGGATTAGACTGTTGTTGCTGTAGTGGGAGCATAAGATGCCCCAGATTGCTCAGAACCTCCAGCCTCTGGACAGCTCCATACTGAACGACACGCATAATTTACCAGGACGTGTCCCCCCCCCCCCCCCCGCCAACCCCTGCCTGTGTTTACAGTTAGCAGGAAAGCCATCTTTGCTCATACACACACAACCAAGATTTTATGCATTGAGAGGTTTGCTATAAGTATGCCTGGGAGTGTTTGCACGAGTGCTGTATTCTTAAGCTGAATTAACTGGACTGAAGCCCATAGATGTGCATGGGTTTTCAGTAAATCTTCATTTAATTCTGTTGGTAACACATGAATAAAGCCAGGAAAGAAATGCAGGGAGTAAGGATCCTTAAATGTCTTCATTGTCTGCTGGGTATTCAAGTAGGGGTCTGTTGTCATGCTTCGGCAAAGGCCAAGCTCTTTTTCTCATGTCTGCGTGCAGGACAGGTGAAATATTTTACGCAGTTCAGGCTTTTTCTGTACAGTTTGTGCCAAACAGGAAACTGGGAGATCAACCACCTGTGTTGCCAGGGCAACCAGCCGATGTCTCTTGTCAACAGCACAGCGGCGGTTATTTCAGTCCTCTAAATGTTAAAAAGCGCTGAATGGTATCTCCATATCTGGAAGTGGAGGGGAAAAGGAGCAGTGCTCACATTTGATTTGAAGTAACATAATTCCGCTGTGCGTTACTGAGTGATTCCGGGTGTGACGCTGTAATATTACATAATAAACAGAAGCAAGGAGAAAAAGTGCATCTTTATATTCGTGCTCCAGCAAAGCAGCCTGTTCTCAAGTTCAGCTCCATCACCCCTTAATCTGCGGTGGATGTTTTCCTGATATAACAGAGAATGTTCTAGGCTTGGCCCCATCCCCACCAAAATGCAAAATGTAACCAAGCATAAGGATTTATACTCAGCTGAGCCCTCTGTCATTATTGGTATTTGTTGGTCTGTAATAATGTGTAACAGTGCTGACTTTGCGTTCCCCACTGATTTTCATATCGTTTATCTTTATTAGTGTTTACCGGTCTCTAATAATATGTCCCAGTGATGACTTTATTTTCCAGTGAGTCTTGCCTCATTCGCCTTTATTGATGTTTGTTGGTGTGTAATAATGTGTGACGGTGCTGACTTTAAACTTCACTGAGTCTCATCTGATTCATCTTTATTGGTCTTTGTTAATTGTCTATAATAATGTGTAAAGTGTTCTGATTTTACACTCAGCTGAGACTTGCCTAATCCATCTTTATTGAAGATCCAACAGATCCCATTTATATTAAATTAGTACAGTGAACAGAACAATATTGTACATATTGGGCAGACATGTATATACATCCGTCTAGCTTAACTACTCGTGGGTCAGAGTTAACTTGGAGCCCAGTGCCCAAAGCACAGGAGCAGAAGCAGGATCCATTCCCAATGGGATAAAATTCACACAGAAACAAAGCTAACTAAAACATCCAGTGCAGGGGCAGATACAACTCCACCCTCATTTCCTTAAACAAATAATTAAGGCATTTAATAATTGTTTTTCACTCTCCTTTTTAGTGGAATTTTAGTGGCTGTTTTGTGAAAGTTGGGCATAATGCTGTAAAATAGTTTCCAGCCTTTAAAAACCCTTGAGATCTTCTTCTTTGGGTCTGAGTGATGAGATATTGAACTCATTGACAAATGGAAAAATTTTTTTTAATGCATATTGATTCATGCTGATGACTTCTGGAGTAAGACTTCATGTTTTTCTCCACAACTTTCACTTCACCCACGTCCCCTACTCCTGTTCTTCTCTTTCCCATTATGCTTCAGCTTTCCACACCATCCATCTGTCTGCCTTTCTCTGAGATGTCGGGAACGATTTAGAGAACTGGGGTGGGGAGGGGGGGGGCGAATAAGAGAAAGAAGAAAGACAGGGAAACTGAGACGTTACAGTCTATTGTCTTTTAAATAAAACGAGGCAAATCACGAAAGACGTTATGATGGAATAGAGACAGAGTTTGAAGAGGCGGAGATCAAGTCTCGCATCTTGGAGAAATGTGCAAGGAACAGGGAGAAAAGAACGGAACAATAATAACAGCCATCTGGCCTTGTTTCTGTCGCCTTTTTAGATATTAAGAGGTTACCTTTTGTGTTAGTGCACACAAGTTAATATGCACCATTAGTATCCCAAGTATTTACAAGTAGAGTAACCACTACACGCTACATTCATATACTACAGCATGTAAAGCTTCCTTCTATAAAATGGGGCCAGTGAATAATCCAGTTAGACTCTCCATATTATGCAGCATTTATACCTTCTGTAACCTGGGCCCAAAATATAATCCCGCTTGGGCAGCGTTTCCCAAGCCAGTCCTTGGGGACCTATAGACAGCCCACGTTTTTGATTCCTGTCAGACGGTTCACATTTTGTTCGTCTACCAAAAACATGGACTGTCTGCGGGTCCCCGAGGAGCGGATTAGGAAAAAGTGCACTAGGGGAGAGGATGGGGAACAATCTGGATGAGACACCCGTCCATCAGAGGGTACAAACACTCACTTATGTACAATGGATTGTAGCGAGACACCAATTCACGAAAACTCCAGTTTTTGTACTGCAGGAGGGATTTGAAGTACCTGGATATCTCCACCCAATATGGGGAGAACACGCAAACTCCACACATAATGAACAGGAGCAAAATTTGCACCCCCAACCCTCAAAGTGGGATGCTACAATGCTATGTGAATGACAGAGAGCACAAGAGGGGGACAGAGAAAGGCTGATGATAAATATATAGGGTTATGTAGGAGCTGTTTGAAAATGAGAAAAAGGAGATTAGAGACATATGCATTTAAATGTGGTTCTTGGTACAGACATCATTTGGCACAATCAACAGTACTTTTCACAGCTGAAGAACTTCTTGCCTGAAATATTACGTTGCATTTTTATTTAAATTAATGTGCATAAAGTTTAACTACCCTTGCCCTTGCAAGGAAAGAGTAAGCTATGGATGTACAGTGCCTATAAAAATATTCACCCCTGCCCACCCCCAGACTTTTTCCATGTTTTATTGTTTTACAACAATGAATCACATGGATTTAATTAGGCTTTTTTGACATGGACTAACAGAAAGGACTCTTTGATATCAATGTAAAAGCAAATCTCCATAATGTGATCGAAATTCACTACAAATCTAAAATACTAAAGGAATTGATTGCGTAAGTATTCGCCGGTTAGTATTTAGTAAGGCCCCGTTTGGTAGCAATTACAGCACTAAGCCTGTGTGGATCACTCTCTGTCTTCGTTCAAGCTCTGTCAGGTGTCACGGGGATCGTTGCATTTATTTCGCTGCATTCATTTTGCTGCATTCATTTTACCCTATTCCTTGACGATCCTTGCGGGGCATACTGCAGAGATGTATTCCCACAGTACCAGCACGCTTCATTCTGGGTTGGCAGTCTGCTGTTTAGTATGAAGGCCAAATAGCTCAATTTTGGTCTCATCAGACCGTGGAACCTTCTTCCACTTGATTTCAGAGGCTCCCAAATGCCTTCTGGGAAACTTGCTGGATTTCTCTCCCATAAAACTGGTGCTGGTGAAATACCCAGGCAACAGTTGCCATCAGCAGAGTCTCTCCCATCCTGGTCTCTGAAGCTTGCATCTCCTTCACAGTTGCTGTCATAGGTCTCTTGATGGCCTTTCTCACTAGTTCCTTCCTCGCATGGTCACTCAGTTTTTGAGGAAATCCTGCTTTGTGCAGTTGTTTACAGACCATATTCTTTCCATTTTTTAATAATTTACTGCGCAGTTCTCTGAGAGATATTCAGTGACTTTTTTGTATCCATCCTCTGACTACTACTTTTCAGGAACATTGTCACAGAGTTGTCTGGACCGTTTCTTCATTCTCATGGCATATTTTTTGCAAGAAATTTCCAGGTAAAGGTATATTTATACTATAATCACATGAAACACCTTGACTACACACAGGCAACCTCAATTTAACTGATTATGTGACTTCTAAAATCAGTTGATTTCATCAGTGAATTTGATTTTAGTCTGTCAAAGTAGCATCATTGCTTTGTGGAAATGTGTTTTCACTTTGATATCAAGGAATTTTTTTTATCTGTTTATCTGTGTCAGAACTTAATTAAATCCACCATGATTTAAGGTTATAATATATATATACACTGCTCAAAAAAATAAAGGGAACACTTAAACAACACAATGTAACTCCAAGTCAATCACACTTCTGT
>JAAGVU020000038.1:10746501-10759571 GCA_011763525.2 Mormyrus iriodes
GCCTGTAGTGTGTTTTTCCACTTTAATTTTGAGTGTGACTCCAAATCCAGACCTCCATGGGTTGATAAATTTGATTTTCATTGATTAATTTTTGTGTGATTTTGTTGTCAGCACGTTCAACTATGTAAAGAACAAAGTATTTAATAAGAATATTTCATTCATTCAGATCCAGGATGTCTTATTTTTGTGTTCCCTTTATTTTTTGAGCAGTATGTATATATATATATATATCACATATATACACACACACAAATAAATATATGGATTGGTATTGGACAGTGGCAGACTATGCCTGTGTTGACAAAGAACATTTCTGCACATTCAGTCCATATCAAGTAACACAAGTGGCACTGTCTGGTTCAGAATTAGGAGAATACTGTCCCAGTGACCAATCCAGTATTAGGACGGCCCTGTCCCAGTGACCAATCCAGTATTAGGACAGCCCTGTCTTATTGACCAATCCAGTATTAGGATGGCCCTGTAACAGTGACCAATCCAGTATTCGGACGACCCTGTCTTAGTGACCAATCCAGTATTAGGACAGCACATGTGACAATAATATTAATCAAAAATAAATATGGTCCTCTCGTAGTAATTAAGTCAGAATAAGGAGGGCTCTGTCACCGTGAACAATCCAGAATTAAAAAGTGTCGATTGATCCAGTAATTAATATAAATCCAGAAAGGTGTGATGGTGATATTAATCCAGAATCAAGGTCTCATCATAGCGACTAATATAGAATTACTATAGAATGGTTCTGTTACATTGATAATTCCCTGGGTAAGAGGATAATGACTGGGAACTAGCATTCTCCATTCATCTTTTCCCAAAGTCAGAGCAAAGTACTAACTGTGTCTTTTTTCAGCTCCCTTTCTGAAATAAGGACCCAAGGCACCCTGAGAAATGCTGGCAGCACTGATCTGACTATCGGGCCAGCGTGACGTGTGAGCGGATGCTTGGGTTCTCATGTGTGGGAGCGAGGGCCCGCCCGGGGCCCCAAACATATCAGTCACATGTTTACACTTAGGGCCTCCCATTGGTGCACAACACTGCACTCCTTCACCAATCACATTGAGGTCCATTATATTTACTCTCAATCATTATTACAGTGGCCTGACATTTTCTCTGTTAAATGAAGTGAGCAGATATCTCTTGTCTACTGAATGCGGAACGTAAATGAATGGTTTACTCAGCTTTGACAGATGAATACAAAGAGTGTCTTTCATTCTGGCAGTCAGGCAGACCCGCACACATCATGTGTGAGGTCAGACATACAAGGACGCACACATACTCATCATATGTGCACACATATCCACACATAGGTGTATGAACTGATAAAGTTAGACATCTTGTATAGACATCCTCCTGCCAATGCATGATATTCAACTGACTGTTCTGCTCAAGACATAGATTCAGAAGGAAGAAAAGGGATATGGCATTGTCCATATTTTGATGGCTCTTCCAGATAAATTTAGCTCTTATGGGAAATTTGTGTGTGTCAAAAATAGCTGAATCTTAATGAAACTGTGATGGTGGCTGATGTGATTCTGCCTAGGGATCAGATTTTTCCTCTGCTGGTTTTTTTTTGGCAGAGTGATATTATGACTAAATCGGATATAGGAGCATTTCCAAAGAGTGATGCGCTGAGAAGTTTGTGAATCTGTCACCGATGACACAAGATCCAAAGATTACTGTGAGGGGCATGTTGTGTGCCATGTGTGTGTGGGTGTGTGTGTGTGTCTCAGAGTATTCCTCTGTGCACTCTGTACACCTGCCTGTGTATGTGGAGTTTTTACCGAGCTAGATTTACCATCCTAGCAGGGGGCGTTGGAGGAGCATGGAAACCCTGGCAAATGCAGGAGCCTTAAATACTAAAAACTCAATATTACACCCCCCCCCCCCCACCACCCCCACTCAGCAATTTCTAGGACAGCCCTATCTCAGTGACCAATCCGGCATTAGGACGGTCCTGTCACAGTGACCAATCCGGCATTAGGACGGCCCTGTGACAGTGACCAATGTGGCATTAGGACAGCCCTGTCACAGTGACCAATCCAGCATTAGGACGGCCCTGTAACAGTGACCAATCTGGCATTAGGACGGCCCTGTAACAGTGACCAATCCACCATTAGGACGGCCCTGTCACAGTGACCAATCCGGCATTAGAACAGGCTGTGTAACAGTGACCAATCCGGCATTAGGACGGCCCTGTAACAGAGACCATCCCGGCATTAGGACGGCCTTGTGACAGTGACCAATCTGCCTTTAGGACGGCCCTGTCACAGTGACCAATCCGGCATTAGGACGGCCCTGTAACAGAGACCAATCTGGCATTAGGACGGCCCTGTGACAGTGACCAATCCAGCATTAGGATGGCCCTGTAACAGTGACCAATCCACCATTAGGACGGCCCTGTCACAGTGACCAATCCGGCATTAGAACAGGCTCTGTAACAGTGACCAATCCGGCATTAGGACGGCCCTGTAACAGTGACCAATCCGGCAATAACCCTACCGTGGTTATTTCATCAGATTGAAAGTACCAACCTTTGCAGGGGGCCCAAGGTGACATAATGTCTGGGGGCCCAGAATTTCTAGCTGCGCCACTGCATCCCAGTATGGAAACGTCAGCAGTGTGAGATTCTGGCAGTCCTTTAAATGCGGTTTTTGCATGATTGTTATGCATGCTGAAACTCTCCCGCTCTGCGCAGAGCCCAGCAGACCTCTGCTGCTGCAAGCTGAGGGGGCAGAGGCGTGACTAATCGAGATGGGGATGCCCAGTGACCGGGCTGTAGTGCTACTCACCAGGAACTGCACTCACAGAGGGATCTCCCCTCTAAGCACTCTGCTGTGCCAGTAACTGGTACACCTCCTCACCAGCAGCCCACATGCCTGGGAAAGACTCTCAGGAGCACAATGACCCATGACTAGTGTATCTCCTTACTAGTTAGATACAAGCCTGGGAATGACTGTCAGGAGTAGCAAGGACCCGTGACTTGTACACCTCCTTACCTAGAGCAAGCAAGCCTGGGAAAGACCATCTGATGCAGGCAAGGCCTTTGACTGATGCACAGGACTAGGATTTCCTCTAGTCTTTCTTTGATGCTGGGAAAGCAGTGTCAGGCTCATCTGACCATTTCTTTAGCCAGTAATTAAATTATGAGCATTCATTTATAGTTAAATCGCAAATGACTCATTTTTGTAGATCTGGAAGCATATGCTTTGTAATCACAAGTATAAGGCAGGATTCAGATCTGACAAAATGGGGCTTTCCCCATACAAGTTAGCTTATGTTAAATAATAGGTGTCCAAGCCTTTTCATAGCTCTATTCAGTTATGATTGAGATATCACCCTCTTTATAAGATGAAGAAGCTGATTATCACACACATCCAGGCGCACGCCTGGCCTGCCAGAGGCGAGATGGAATTGCGTGCCGGTGAATGCTTATTCATCAAACATGATTTCAGCCCACCCTCCGGGATCGGCTCTGGTGCAGCAGTCTCATATCAGAGGCATGCATTTCCTATGAGGTTAGCTGTGAAACTGGACACAGGAGTCACAGAAACAGGCTTTGGATGTCCGTTGGAGATCTGCAGGTTGTGAACAGGCTCTTTCTTTATTTGCGCTGTATTTAGGATTAGATGTGTAAGCGGAGCTAGAAAACACACCAACCAATCAAGAGACGGTAAAGACAACAGGTGGTGAAGTGATGCTAGGAGTTTATCAAGGAGGTTATGAACAACGGCATGGTGAACCTTCACTCAGAGGAAGGTGGAAAGTCAAAAACTGTTTTCTGAAACTGGACAGGAATGGATTAATAAAAGGGGCCCAGGTTGAGAAAGGCAAACATAAACAGATGGAGATGTACATCCCCTGAGGTTCCTCTCAGCTGTCTGCTGCCCTGCTCACCTGGAGTTCTTCACATTTGTCCTTTCTGTTCCAGCAGGATGTCACTTTTGTGTTCATCATCAGGGGGAAAAATCATTCATTGATTCATTGTGTAAAAAAAAAAAAAAAAAAAAAGGTGAAATTGCTCTCTGGCTCAGAGTCAGGATCTCGGTCAACACATTTCCTCCATCAACATTAATCATGTCTGTGTTATTATGGGGAGTGAAGGTACAGATTCCCTCTAAAATGAAATCTCCGTACAGTGCCCTCCTTTGATGAACGAGATGATGCTGTAGCTACAATGGAGGTTTTCTGGAGCGTTTTCCTACCCTCCCTATGGAATTTTGCCCTCTGCAGAGCTGATTCATTACTCAGGGACACTCTGTGTTGAAGCTAAGTTCCAGTTTATGTTACTCGCTCACCAGTCTGCTCCCAGGAGACTGTGTCTCCTGTGTCGCTGTTTACAGTGAGCAGGACCTGTTTTAATAGCCCTTTGTCATGGGGGCTCCTTGCTTACACCACCCTATTCCCCTGAAATCGCACAGGCCTATCGATCGCTAGTGACAGAATTCTTCAGTTCCACCCCTTAACTTTAATTCTAGCAGCTTCATCCGACTTGTACATTGCTGTCACGCTCCTGTGGTGTTGACCAGCCCCACGATTTTTTTCTCCTCCTCTGTTTTTTGCACTCTGATTTTTAATGTTGATTAGCCATCATTCTCTTGTGGCGAACACAAGCACCAAGTGAAAAAAGGCACAGAGGATGTAAATCTGGGAGAAAGAGCTACTGCTGATCTGCGACTGTGTTTCCCCGCAGGTGTGAAGGCTGTCTGTCCGCAGGGAGGGGGGGGCATGGTGCCTGGGCCAGCGCGAGCACAGGAGGCCCGTGCTGGACGATGGAATGTTCTGGGATGTCGCCGCTGGATCTGCCCTGTCCTGCTCCTGTTCTGAGATCTCTGTGATGCCCAGGACAAGGCTAGTGTGGAGGTCCCACTGAAGGAGAAAACGTCAGACCCCACACAACTCCCAACCCATCCCTCCTCTTTCCCACTCTCCATCTATTCGGTTCCTCCTCTCTTACATCATTCTTAATTTTTAACCCCCCCCTTTTTTTTTACATTTGCATTGTCGTTCTTTTTGAGTCTTGTTTATCTGAGCGTGCCGGCGGGACATGCATGCTTTGCTGGTGTCGGGGCGCATGCAGGGCACGGCCGTAGCAGGGTCGTGGCCATGCCGGACATCAAGCACCTGTTTGGTCTGGCTGCTGGGGCTGGCTCTCCGGCTGGTGCTCACGTCAAGCCAAAGGGCAGACAGCGGCGGTGCTAAACACCCGATCGTCACCACCAACTACGGCAAGCTGCGCGGCATACGCAAGGAGCTGCGCAACGAGGTTCTGGGAGCCGTGGAACAGTACCTGGGTGTGCCGTATGCCACCGCTCCCACCGGGGGGCGCCGCTTCCAGCCTCCCGAAGCGCCGGGCTCCTGGCAGGATGTTCGCAATGCCACACACTTCGCCCCCGTGTGCCCGCAGAACATCCAGGGCGTGCTGCCGGAGATCATGCTGCCTGTCTGGTTTACCGACAACCTGGACGTGGTGGCCGGGTACATCCAGAACCAGAGTGAGGACTGCCTCTACCTGAATATCTATGTACCCACAGAGGATGGTGAGTCCGACTCCCCTTGATGACATTTCTGTAGCCGGAGATCTGAAATCCAGACTGTCCCAACTTATGAACTATGCGACTTATGACGGCTCGCACATAAGACAAAGCTTTTTTAAAAAAATTAAGTAAATGTATGTAAAAAAAAAAATCAGGCAGTCGTACACCTGGCAGCACAAGGCTACCATCCCAGCTTCACAACACATCTCCCAGTCTTATTCTGACACCTAAAAGTCAGTGCAATTATCCTATTCAGACATGGATCCGTTTCGACGCAACAAAAGCCAGCTGCAAGTTGAGTACAGTCTGTATGATGTTTCTTTAAGAAAACTTATTGGTGTCTGCAGCACAGTAGAGTAATATTTTAGGGGGGAGTTTATTCTCTAGATATAAATCCCCAAACTCCTCATGTCTTCTTTTATGTATAAGCAATTTTTCTGTTTTGTTTTTCTCCTTTTTTATGTTAAATAGTTTTCTGCTCTTTATTTCGTTAAAAAATGATCTGAACTTTTTCCATGAGGAAGCTGTTCACCATATTTGGTGATTGAAGGTATCTCCTATGACTCATGGGATACTTGGCCTGTGATGTTGCTGAAAAAAATGGCTCTGGAGATGCAAAAGTACTTGCTAAATCTGACACTTTCTTTAGCGCATGCTGTTTGTTATGCAATCCGTGCTTTATTTTCAGCTGAGGATTTGGCGTGAGGGTTATGCTGGTGGAAAGTTGTGAAACACTCACTTGTGACCAGCGTTCACATGTAACCTGCGGGCCGTGCTCGGTGCCAGTTTGCCTTTCAGCTCTTCTCACACTTACATCCTGGCATTCAGGAGATTCTGCTTTCCTTATTAACAACTTCACGGGAAAGCAGTAAAAACGCAATAGAAAACGTCTTATGACTGCCAAATACTACGAGTTACAGCGAGAAGTAAGGGTAGTTTAGCTGGAGGTAACTGTGGAGAGAAACGTTAGATTGAGATGAGAGTAATCGTGGGTAATGGGGCAGGTCTAGATAGTTTTATAAGAGGGCTACCTCTAAGGCGGGGCTCTTCAAATCTGGCCCTTGATTCCAAATCCAGGCCTTGTTTTCCGATGTCCCAGGTAGTTATTTTAATAATTACTGATTCTGATTGGCCCGAGGCTTCACACCTGACTCACTGTTAAAGGAAGGCTATAAATTGCTCAGTCCTTGTGGACCGTGACTTGAATAGTCCTGTTCTAAGAAATATGGGAGTTTTAGGTATGTGGGGGTAATTCTGAGGAATAGGGCATTTTGCGCAGTTTGAAACAGTGGGTAAATTTAATAAGTTTTGTCTGGTTATATCCCAGGAAGGAGGGCTCTTGGACTCTTAAAAAAGTAGTCATGTTTTAGAGAATAACAATGTATTTTAACATTACTGTACAAGCTAATTGTTAGTTTGTGTAAAACGATTGGTTAGACTAATAAATAAATGTGTAATTATGTATCTGTTAGAGGACAATGATAATTGACAGTAGAGGTCACTACAAATCAGGCACATTACATCATATACCATGGCCTCACTGTCAAAGAAACACATTAGGTGCTTAACAATCATCTTACAACTACAGAATAGTATACATGTGGGAGCTGTACAGGGAGCATGATTATTTTATACCCCTGGATGGGTTAGGGACCGGTCCACCGCCTCCACAGAGACTTTCTTATTAGTGGAATAACTCAAAAAGTATTTGACAAATCTTTTTCAAACTTTGCTGAACTTTGTGTTGGTGGTGGCACATGAAAGGATAGCCACAAATTCAGAATTGGTAAACCTGATTACATTGAGACATGTCACACAAAGTTGGGCTATTAATAAAGATTTGTTTGGAGAGGTAGGGAAAGTGTGTAGTGGGGTTAGGCACTGTAGAGGTTGGGAGGTGTGGGAGGAGTAGGGATTAGATGGGGGGAAGTGACAGGGCCATGCAGGGAATACATTGTTGTCATTCTGACAGCATCTAGTTTGTTTTAAGTATTCACAGTGTGTTTTGCTTTTGTTTGGAAACATACAGTATTTAGCTTTTGCACGTACAGTCGGCCACAGATCAGCCAATTGTTTAATTTTCTCTCCGGTGAAGTACAAAATTCATATTTCCAATTAGTTGTAGTACTCTTGCTACTCTTCATTATGTGCAAAAGCGGACAAACAGAATAAATTTGGTCCTTGCGTTTTTTTTTTATTTGTTTTTATATGAATTGCCTTGGAGACTCATTTAATATCCCAAGCCTTCCTTCTCTTTGACTGTCCCTCTTTCTATTTTTCTTTATCCCTTTCATCTTTCTTCACAGCTCCTTCTCTCTGCCTCAATATTTTCTTTGTTATGAATAACTTTCATTTCCTTCTTCACAATTTTTCTCTTCCCTTATCATTCTTTTCGTCTTTAATCCTTCTCTCCTCCTTACATTCTTTTCTCACTCTTCTTCATTCTCAGTCCTCTCACTTTCCCTTTTCTGTCCCCCTCTTCTGTCCATCCTCCGCTCCCTTTTTCCGCAGTTGTCTCACTCTCCAGTTTTATCTTTCCATTGCTTTCATCCTCCCTCTCTGCATTACTCTGCCTTTCACTCCACCTCTTTCTCCACCATGCCTTCTTCCTCAGTGCAGTTTAGGGTTTAATGTGACAGGGGTGAGATGGATGGAGGAATTTCACAAACTAGGAAATTGATCATAGGTATAAAAATGTCATTTACCACATTCCACCGAGTCTCCAATGAGAACATAACAAAAAAACGAGCAATTAAAAAAATAAAATCTTTAATTTATTACAGTCCTTAAGAATGATAATTGCCGGTCCTATGGTTCAGGTAATTATACGAGTTTTATATAGCATAGCTTTGAAGCTGGCACAAAACCAACCTAGTCAGCACACTAAAAATGAGACAGCTACAGGTTATGTTTTTTCAGTTTCCCTCCAAATGCCTTTAAGATTTGATCATATATTCAAATGCGTAAATGAGTTCAAAGATAGAATCTGCATTGGTGGTATTTTATGTATATATGTATATAATTCATACACGCATTTAACTAGGTGAATCTGTACCAGGACACACGTGTAACACGGTGAATCTGTATGGTGACAGGATCTGCTTTAACTCTTGTTCTACCCTGGCAGTGCCTGAGGATCCATCATATTTATGGCTGGTGCTACACGCTCTCCAAGCTCCAGAGTTGTATTAAAACTCATATTTCAGGCTGCAGGGGTGTTGCAGTGTGATGGGTTATGCGGAGAGCCGGGGCGGACTGGGGAGGGATGGGAACATTGTAATTAAGGGCTGATCTGAGCGCCAGTTGCGAAATGTTAGCGGCTAAGTGCTGGGAGGTAGGAGCTGTGCCAGACGGTAGATGGGAAATAGACATAGCCTCTGGGATGCTTCTGATTAAAACGCAGCTATTTCCACACACGGGCCCTACTGCATGCAAGTCACACGGTTTAATGCTTCTGAAAGTAAGATTAATGCGGTGAGTTCGATGCAACCAGTGTTGACTCCGTTAAAACAGGCTTTTGTGCATGGGTCTGCAGGGGGCTATCTTCTGGAAATTTCTTTGTTGGCTATTTGGCCTCCTTTATTGGCATACAGACCTTCTTTTGGGGAGACTGTGCCATGGCTGATCTGGAGTGGGTCAAGTGTCATGGCAGGGCGACCTGTTTGTGTGTGAGACTCCATCCCAAAAGCACACACACAAAACCCAGACCACATAGCCCATGAGGGGAAGATGTTGTAAAGCAGAGGTGGGTAGTTCAGATCCAGAAAGTACAAATCTGGAACAAGATTTTGTTTCAACCAACCAGTTGAGTACAATATGACTGTGACTCTTTATACTCAACTGGACTTTTTCTCTCTGGACCTGAATTACCCACATCTGTAGTAAAGGAAAAGAACTTTTTATGTCCTTTAGGGCCTCCTTCCAAATTGTTTTCACAGTCTTTCATGTAGAAATATTAGTCAGAAGACCAATTGCAGGTTGTTAAAAATGCCACTGTCTTAGTATCCAAATTAAGTGCATTCTTAATTAACATTTTTTATATTTTTACCACTAATGGAAGGTTTTCACCTGAGCCTAGTTTTTAGCAAACACAACTTGCTCATTTTAATAAACAGAGCCATTCTACTTTTCAATGTGAGAACAACACATGAATTTGAGCAGAAATGAATCTGGAACTGATATAGAGGTGTGTCCCCACGTGTAGGTACAGCTATACCATCATCATCACAGATACGGGGAGTTTAGGCTCCTAAAGCCTGACACGAGCCGCCCCCAGTGGACCTCGGAGCCAGACCTAGTTCTGGGCTAGTGTTCAGGGTTGTGGTCATGCCTGTGTTTTTGTTCAGATCTAGTGGGTATTTCAAGCAGAGACTCTAGCCTCCTACTGGTAAGCGATGTTAGATGACAGCAGAGAGCCCGTGTGCAGTGACCACTAACTGCATTAAGGCCTGCGAGCGGTTCCAGAGTGCCTCTCAGCAGAGGAGGAGCACTAATGTGGACAGGCCTAATGGTCGGCTCCCTCCATCTACTGAGGGGGGCACCGTGTCTCCTTCCTGCCATGCACATGGCCTCCTGGGAAGATTAAGCAAATCTTACTGCCACCGGACTGAGAGGAGTACGGCAGTAAATGCTGTTAGCATTGATTTTTTTCCTTAGCATTACAGTGCATTTGTTGGTAGCCATGGAAACCAGGGTTTTTTGTTCCTCTGTCTGAACATACATTAGGGTGATGCTGGGGGGGGCAGACCATTGTGTATTCCTACATGAGTGTCCATCCCGCTCAGGGAAGTCACTGTATCATATTAAGTGGTATTAGACACCTTATAGCTTGGCTTTTACTGAATATATTGCATAGCAATTGAACACCTTCGCTTGTAGCCCATTTGTACAGGAGATGACTGGTCCTGTTCCTGAACCGCTGTACCTCTTGCCACCAGGGATTACAGGACAGAGCTGACGGTTTCTGTTCGGGCCTTATCCGCTGGTTTCGGCGTGGTGGTGTCTTGCTATTGTCATGGTGACACATGGCAGCCTCCCACACTCACTTGCGGGCTGTGGCTGTGCCTTCCCAATAAAGATAATGAGTGTGAGAAGATCTCAGTAGATGAAGCCTTTGTTCTTGTAAATTCTGCTGGGCAAGTTGCTCCTCTTTCTGTCGCCAGCTCCTTCACTCCCACCTGGCCGGCGCGACTACAATCGCAGAACGCACCACTACCAGTCGGAGTTGGTGTCCCTGCTTGATTCGTGATGAGCGACAGGAGGTGCCAAAGCGGGGGCATTCCTGTGATCTCTACTTGTGTCTCAGTCCCGATACATGTGATGCTTGCGTGATCGGGCATCACTTTATGTTTTGCGATCCCGTTGGCCACGGTTCTTAAGACTCCTGAGAAGCGCTGGCATGAGAGAAGTCACGTGGGCCGTTTGGGCTCGACAGTCCTGTAGGTGACAAAGCAACATCCACCAAAGGCCGTCACGAGGCTGTCTGAAGTTTTTGTAAACAGAGAGTATAGCTATGTCTTTAACTTGATTCATTTTGATTTCTGTCCTTCATAACTGTATTGGGGGTGGCACTGTGGTGAGCACCGTTGCCTCACATCTCCAGGACCTGGGTTTGAGTCTCTGCCACGGCTCAATCAGTGTACAGTTTGCATGGTCGCTCCATTTCGGGGTACTTTCGGGGTATTTCATTTCTGAGTACTCCGATTTCCCCCCAAAGTCCAAAAACATACTGAGGTGAATCGGAATTACCGATTTGCCTGTTGGTGTGGTGTGAGTGTGCCACCCCGGGTTGTTCCCTACCTTGTGCCTATTGGCTCGGGACCCCCACAATCCTGACTTGGACAAGCAGTTACAGAAAATGGATGGATGGATGGTTTTGTCCTCTTTTTTGACCAGTTCAGCTTTTTAATTATTTAGTATTTTTGACTTCTACTTTCTCATTTCATTTTTTTACATTTTTTTCTTAATATCTTAATCTCTTAGAAATTCCTTTCTTCTCCTCCCCACTCCTGTTTTCTGATTCCTAGGTCCCCTCACAAAAAAACAAGACGAGTCTTCAATGAACAGGCCCAGGGATGAAGGTATTCTTGTTGCATGTTTTTTTCTTCTTGCTTTCTTGTTATGGGAACCGTGGAAGATAAAATGAAAAGATCAAGGTGAATATTTAGAATGACATGGTGTTTACACAGCAATGTAAGGTATCTGTCGTATCTCAGTTCATCTTTAAAAGCATCGTGATCTGCTTATGTGTAAGGGATTCGGGACGGCCTTCATCTTTGCGTTTCACAGCCTCCGTGGGGTCAGAACCATCAGTGTGGACAGCGATTGATTTCATAATGCCAGCACGAAGTGAAGAGCAAACCTGAAGATGTGTACCCATGTGGACCAGAACACCCTACATACCCACAGCATTGCTACCTGCGTAGACCAGAACATTATGTATACGCATGTGTACCGGTGCTTTCTTCCAGGCTCATTTTATAGGCCATCATTACCCAGAGTGTCTGCTGATCATTCAGAATGTATATTACGGTACACAGGGTTAAAAAAGAGCACCGTTCCTCAGGTTTTTCTTGCTGACAGATGGATTATCAAACAGCATCAGTCATCTTACACTTCTGCGGTTTATTCACCTATCATTTCAAAATTCCTCATTCTATCCTGCAAGGAGATGTGCCTTATGACAGGAGAAAGCTGGAAACCACAGCAACAGAGCAAAAAGAAAAAAACAGACTTTTGATGCTTTTGACTGGAATCAGGAGCACGACATTGATACGAAAAGCACTGATACATAAGTGCGGATATGCCAAACCTAAACAGAACCCGCCTTTATGTGTATTTTTTACTTGCTTATGATGGCCAGGTTTGCTCAGAAGAGAGATCATTCTTTAAGCTGTTGTCTCTAAATGAGTAGGAGTTTTCCAGACCCAGTTGGCTTCTTGAGGGGCGTAAGATGTGGTACCTAATGAACCGCAACTCTGCGAGATCTGTGAGGGACAGGCCAGCCACGTCCTCCATTCCAGGACTGGTTAGGCTCTAATTAAGAGCAATGGTGAATTCTGAGGAGTCACTTAAACATGTAATTTTCCAATGTACAGGGCGGAGAGGTTTCTGATCATATAATCTTGAATCAGTATAGGCACACTGAACATAATTCTGGTCATATTTATACAGTGTGACACACAGAACATAGCTCAGATCATATTATCATCTTTAGTATTTAGCTTTAGTACTTATTTCTGTTGGCCTTTAGTCCTGAGCTTTTTACATCTTCAGTACTTATTTCCATTGGCCTTCAGTCCTGAGCTTTTTACATCTTCAGTACTTATTTCCGTTGGCCTTCAGTCCTGAGCTTTTTACATCTTAAGTACTTATTTCTGTTGGCCTTCAGTCCTGAGCTTTTTACATCTTCAGTACTTATTTCCGTTGGCCTTCAGTCCTCAGTTTTTTACATCTTCAGTACTTATTTCTGTTGGCCTTCAGTCCTGAGCTTTTTACATCTTCAGTACTTATTTCTGTTGG
>JAAGVU020000038.1:10773382-10795773 GCA_011763525.2 Mormyrus iriodes
TAGTATAAGAATTAATAATAATAAAGCATTACAGCATCTTCTATTGACAGTCATAAGGCATTATAGTGTTGATTATAGTACTGCATAAACTCTAATGAAGCCGTCATCTATAATGCACTATAGAGACTGTTGTAATGCATTATAGTGGTTGGCGTAAGACTTAAGGATGCTTTGTACTGTATCATGAAAGTATCTATAATAATATCTAAATAAAAATGCAGGTTTTTGAACAAGTTAAATGAAGTAAAATAAAACTAGAGGGAATTCAATAAAAGTGCAAGCATTATTTAAGTATTACAGTCATATAATATAAGAATCACTAGGGCTCACCAGATCAATTCACAGCGCATTTCATCGGGGCATTGTTCAAACTCTTAAATACTCTTATATAGAAAGACAGCTTCTGGCTTCCAGCCGTATGGATGCACACACTGTTCACCTACAGCATATCCTGAAGAATAAGTCAGAGGGATCCAAATGTTCTCCCTGAGATTTAAAAATGGGATGGAAAGCCAACTTCCCCTGTCATTAAGTGCTCATTATCACTGTGCTCATTCTGGAAACCGTCCATGCAAGTCATCCACTATATACAACACTAATATTATTCAATTTGGAAAAGAGAGAAATTAAAATGCTCTTTTATTCATCATGTCATCTGCATATTTGAGTTACATTAGAATGAATCACAGCACACTGTGCTAAATTGTCCACATTCATTATATAGTACACTGTAATGTACACTGTAAGCCCGGTCTTACTGATTCATCTGAATGTAGCTGCAACAACAGTTCGATTTACATTGATTTAATTTCCCTATAGAGCAGTGAATCAAGTGCCCCAGTACAGAAATGCAGCATTCTGATAGCTTTATGATACCTTGTGTTATCAGAGCATAGCAGTGTTGTGTCGGAGTGGGTTTGCATTTGTATGTATTTTTTTCTTTCATCCCTTTTGAATTTTGCCCTTTTTGTCTGCCAGTGCTTTTGTTTTGAACTAACAAATGTATTGGAAATGACTGATGTGGCTTTTGTGTAATATCACACTTGAGTCATTTGCCTGAATTTGCATTTTATCCAGGACATTTAAAATGTCTTTTGGTCACAGGCTTTCAGCGGTAAACACATGCATACAGGGAAAAGCCCATCTATGTATTCGACTCTCGTCTCTCTCCATCCCCTTCTCCTGGCTCCGCCCCCTTCCACTGGCTCCTCCCCCTTCCCAGGCTTCCTAAGCACAGGGGATCAGGCAGCCAAGGGCAACTTCGGGCTCCTCGATCAGATCCAGGCTTTGCGCTGGCTCAACGAAAACATCAAGCACTTCGGAGGAGACCCTGAGAGGATTACTATCTTCGGCTCTGGGGCTGGGGCTTCCTGTGTCAACCTCCTGGTCCTGTCCCATCACTCTGAGGGTGAGGGGGGGGTCTTGGGAGAAGGGAGGAAAGACCTTCTGCTGTATCCTTTCCCACCCTTACTTAGGGGGTCTGTCTCACAGCAAGAAAAATTGAGAGTAAGGAAAGGGGTTTGTATTTATATGGATCATTCTCATCATCAGTTTGATCTTTACCAGCATTAGTCAGCCCTACATGGATTAAAGTTAGAGTCCGGACTGGAGTCAGCTCTGTGTTTAGCAGGGTTCCCCAGTGCCAGGGTTAGTTGGTGTGTAAATCTGCAAACTGGGCTGCAAACTGGCCTCCCAGCACCAGAACTGGGGAACCCTGGTGTGTAAGTTGACTTCAGCTCAGTGTGGGCTACTGGACTCCCCGCAGGTCTTTTCCAGAGGGCTATAGCCCAGAGCGGCTCAGCGATCTCCAGCTGGTCAGTGAATTACCAGCCGCTGAAATACGCTCGGATCCTGGCGCACAAGGTGGGCTGTGGCGGGCTCAGTCTGGACACGGCCGATATGGTGGAATGTTTGCGGAAGAAGACCGTCCGGGAACTGGTGGACCAGGACATCCAGCCGGCCCGCTACCACATCGCCTTTGGTCCTGTTGTAGATGGAGACGTGGTGCCGGATGATCCAGAGATCCTGATGCAGCAGGTATGGCCCACCTTCCCTTCTTGGTTTCACCTGAGCTGCTGGTTCTCTCCTCTTCCTTCTTCTTCCTTTTCTTTAGCGCTGTTTCCCAAATGCTCCTGTGCTTACTGCTAGCTTTTACTTCTTACTTCCCATCAGTGCCGCTGTTTTGTACCAATTCCGTGGCAAACCTGACCTAGCTGTGCCTCAACATTAACTCGCCCCCTCAATAATGTTGCTGGGCTGGATCTCGCTTGGTGCCTTTTGGGAACCTGCCCGCGTTTCCACCGATTTCAAAAAAGAACAGAACAGAAATGTTATGTAGGCGGAAGTGAGAGTAAAGTAAAGGTTCATATGTATTCCGTGTTTTAGATTTATTTTGATCTGTTTCGAATTATAAGTTTTTCTAAGCTGCCGAACCCGAAAAAGTTTTCAGAATACGACTCGTAATACTCTCAAGGCCTAAAGGCTCCCCAGTCTGTGTGTGCAAGTGAGTTTATTCTTTATTTTCACTCGCTGTTTTACCGCTGCCCTTTTAAGGATCGCACAATAAAAGAGTCTGCTAAAAATTGAATGTTGCTGTCATCCTCATGATCTCCTTGCCACTCAAGCATCACAATATTTTATATATTCAACCTGCAACATGTTTAGAATTTATTAAATCCGGCCAGCAAATCGATCTTTCATTTTCCACAGAATAAAAAAAAAAGATGTAACGTTATTTCGCTAATAAGCTGGCGAGTTGTTTCACCGCTGGTACCAGCAATATTAGACAAAACTATATCAGTTTTGGACTGAATTTTCCAAGTTTGTGGAAGGTTTGGACGGATAGCCCGTCCCACTTTCACTGACACTATGGTTCCAAATTCTGAGACCAGCTTCTCTGTGGTGCTGTGCTGGAGTCGATTTTTTCTGGTCCAGGCCAGTTTTTTGAGGTGGGAACGCACTGAACTAGTTCCGGATTGGGAAAAAGTCCAGCTTCGACTCTTAACACCACGTTTGTGGATACAAGACAAAAGATGCATAGCTGGTAAAAAATTCAGAGTATGTGGGTTATAGAGTCAACTCTGAAGAGACTGATCAAAATACAAGCCCATAACGATGGCCCTTTGAATTGTCTGACTGCCTGCTTGCTACAGAACTTAAAGAAGCTCATTTATAGTGTTGCCCACGTTTGTCTTTACAGCCTCTTGATATTTAGAGCATTCTGTTTTACTTGAGACAAGCTAACAATTTTAGTCGTACACGTGTATTTGTGTCGTGAAGACTTTTTCAGTGCAGTGAAATATTTGAATCTGGTCTAGCTCTTATACTTTTGTTTTTTAGGTTTTTTGGTACTAGAGGAGATGTCTTGTTCCCGCCTCCTCTAGTTGCTTGGGCCCACCTCTGCAATCTGATTGGTTATCTCTCTGAACCTATCATTTTTACAATCTGCCCTCAGAACAATTTGGCATAAGTAAAACTCCCACAACCAAGTCTAGCTGGCACTATTTGAACTAATTACCCATACTAGAGAATTCCAGCCAGCTTCTCCAAATACATGGATGGGCTTCTGGTATCATAATATACCTCCGATGTATTTTGAAATATTACTATCATACATTGAGAGGGATCTAGTGGTGCAGTGATTAAAGGCTCATAAGCTTAAGGTTCAATCCAGTTCAAGTTCCAGTAAAATATCAATCTATATAAACCTGAAAAGGCACAAAGCCAAAATATTAAATAAAATTTCACGTTTATTTTAGTATCCAGGTCTTTTTTTAATTTAGTATTTGCCACTGTTTGTAGTGCCGTTTAAAGGGGCCTTATTCCCATTTTATATTTAATCTTTTTTATTTGACAATAAAAGCATTTTGTTCATACCACTAGGGGGAGTTCCTCAACTATGACATCCTGATTGGCGTGAACCAGGGCGAGGGGCTAAAGTTTGTGGATGACAACGAAGGCGAGGACGGAATCTCGGCAGCGACGTTCGATTACACCATCTCCAACTTTGTGGACAATCTCTATGGCTACCCCGTCGGTAAGCTCTCCCAGTTTGTCTGGTCTAGTGGAAGTGGATTCTGAGGTGGGATTAAGAGTGGTTCCTGGTGATTACTAGCGAGGGCATGCAGTGTGTGCGCGGTTTGTTTTGTCTAGAGCTGTCAAGCAGCTCCGACAGCAATGACTTAAAAGCAATGTTCCTTTCAGATCTTGTATGACTATATAATATTAATGCTGCGTGGTCTTGAAATGTTGCAGAGGTGTATCTGTAGTGCCTTGTACTTCTAATGGCCACTTTATTAGGTACACCTGCTTGTAAACACAAGCAGCCTGCTGCTCCAAATAGAAAATCATGTGGTTATAGCTCAATATATATAACACACAGACGGGATCAAGGGGTTCCCTTACTGCTTGGCTAAGGATGCTAAGGATTAGCACGGCTAAGATGTGAGATCTAAGCGATTTCGGATGTGGTATGACAGACACGTTGGTTCCAGAATTTTAGAACCCACCGTCTTTCTGGGATTTTCGCACACCGTCAAAGGCTTACACAATATGGTGTAAAGAATAAAAAGCATCCAGTCAGCGGTAGGTTTGTGGATGAAAACACCATCTTAATGAGAGGTCGGAGGACCTCTGTGTGGCCAGACTTGATAAAGCTAATAAGAAGTGCAAAAATAACAGCTCAGCACATCAGTGGTGTGCAGACGGGATCCACTGGATATAATGTCTCCCCTTGAAGAGGATCTGGAAGCAAAAGTGGGTCGTAGATAGTACCAGTTAGGTGTACCTAAGAAAATGGCGACTGAGTGTGCATTCTGAGCTTTGCATTTATTCCTGACCTCTTTGGACATAGTGACTTCAATGGTTTTCAGCATCGGGTTCAACCCTGCGACCTCCCAGTTTCTTAACTTCATGTCCAAACCTATAGTCCAGGACACCGTGTAAAATGTTCCATTAGCATGTTAGTTTGAGACAGTGATTTTGACAGGGGTCTGCCTGTCCCCATATGATATGAATCTGGGGTCCATGAGAGAGATTGGAGGGCAGGTTGAAAACTGGGTCACCATGCCAAAGGCTTTTGTAGAGTAAAAACCTTGCTGCACCTCCTCACATCATTCTGCCAGTTCAGCTTCTTGTGACTCCAGGACAAAACTGTCCACATGACCAGAGCTCTTGTTACATATAACAAGAGATCTGGTTTGTTGCAGTCTATTACACTGCATGCGTACTTTATTATTGCATGTGCTCTGTATGCTGCATGGTTCGTTAGATATCTCCTCTATATCATACACAGTACATTGGATATCTACTGACTGTATATTATGTGCAGTATATTGTAGTGATGGCCAAATGAAGCTTAATGAACCATTTTCCGTATTTTTTTATCCCACTAGATGGCGCTCTTGGTTTGCATTGGGGCATGAATTGAGCCATTTTTTGAATACAGAGCACTGTCTAGTGGTGTCATAAAACACAGCAAATGGTTTGTGAAGCTTCATTTGGCCATCATTAGCATATTGGATATCTCTTTGTATTGCAAACAGTGTATTTGATATATTCTCACTGTGCATTGTACACAGTATATTAGATATCTCCTGACTATGTGTTGTGCACAAGATATTTGGATATCTTCTGTACATATTACATATCTCCTTATTGTGTGTTGGCATGATCTGTGTCCTGCCTGTACAGGTATGTGTGTGCATGTTGCTTGGGTAAAGTCTCACTCGCTCTCTCTCTCTCTCCAGGTAAAAGGGCACACGCCCTGTGCTGTATAGGTAGGAGGCGGTCTCTCTCTCTCTCTCTCTCTCTCTGCCAGTGCTGCCCTGGCACGGAGGACCCACAGGCCAACTCCCTGTGTCCCTGTGTCTCTCTAGGTAAGGACATCCTGAGGGAAACCATCAAGTTCATGTACACGGACTGGGCGGACCGCGACAGTGGCGAGATGCGCCGCAAGACTCTGTTGGCCCTGTTCACTGATCACCAGTGGGTGGCACCAGCGGTGGCCACGGCCAAGCTGTATGCCGATTTTCAGTCGCCTGTCTACTTCTACACCTTCTACCATCACTGCCAGACGGATACGAGGCCCGAGTGGGCTGACGCGGCCCATGGGGACGAGATCCCCTATGTGTTTGGTGTCCCCATGGTGGGTGCCACTGACCTTTTTCCCTGCAACTTCTCCAAGAATGACGTCATGCTCAGCGCTGTAGTCATGACATACTGGACCAACTTCGCCAAGACGGGGTCAGTTTACAGTCCAGGTCAAATGGGCAGGGACATTTTTCTTCCAGCCTAGAGGGTCTCTATTGTTGTAAATGCCACGAGTACTTATTTAACATAAATTGTTTTAGGATATATCCATACAAAGGTACATTTCTGAGCTTAAAGTTGGCCTCATTGCACATCCAGTTTTCCATGAGTACACATACTGTTTCCTCTCGTTGCACATCCAAATTAGCCTCAGTATACATATACTCTATATGGCCAAAAGCATGTGGACACCGCTATTAATTAGGGGAATTGCCTGATTAAGCCACACCCATTACTGGGATAGGTGTATGATATGATAACACAGTGACACAATCTCCCACAGCAAACATCAGCAGCAGAGTGGGTGGTTGTACAGGAGCGGTTAGTGACTTTCCGCTTGGCACCATCACCGGTCGCCATCTTTCCAACAAGTCACTTCTCCATATTTCTGTCCTGCTAGATCTGCCCTGGTCAACCGCAAGTGAAGTGACTGTGAAGATCAAAAAAGTCTGCGAGCAAGTTTAGTTATGAAGTGGCGGGTCACACAAGCTCATAGACAGGGACCTGATAACACAACATCAGTGCCCAACATGAATGGTAGAAAAAGCCACCAGCAACGATCCAACGTTTAATGGAAAGCCTTCCCAGAAGAGCAGAGGCTATTAAAGCAGCAAATGGCAATACCCATGGCTTCAGAATGAGATGTTGGACAAGCTGGTGTCCACATACTTCTGGCCTTATAGAGTAGTTCTACCTGTGTACACTTGCAGTATCCCTCCATTATGGATTCACTTTTCTCTGATTACATGAGTTATTACTGATTCTGCATTATTCTATCTTTGCATGACCTGTACAGAGATCCTAACCTACCAATAGCACAGGACACCAAGTTCATCCACACCAAGCCCAACCGCTTCGAGGAGGTTGTCTGGACCAAGTTCAACTCCAAGGACAAGCAGTACTTACACATTGGACTAAAGCCCCGGGTTCGGGACAACTACCGTGCCAACAAGGTGGCCTTCTGGTTGGAGCTGGTGCCCCACCTACACAGCCTTCACGAGGAGCTCTTCGGCTCAACCAGCACCACTACCCACCAGCCCCCCTTGGAGTTCCCACGGACCACACCCACAGTGCCCATGGACCCCGAACTCGAGGGCTCGGAGCGGCCTCCGTTCGTACTGTTCCCTGGAGATACACGGGACTACTCCACAGAACTGAGTGTGACCGTGGCTGTGGGGGCCTCGCTCCTCTTCCTCAATGTGCTGGCTTTCGCGGCTCTCTACTATAAGCGGGACCGGAGGCACGAGCTGCTGTCACGGAGGGCGGGTGGGGTGGGTGGAGTTGCAGGGCGGCGACCATCGCCCCAGCGTGGGCCAGCTAACGACCTGGCTCATGGT
Organism: Mormyrus iriodes; assembly: GCA_011763525.2. Lineage (NCBI taxonomy): Eukaryota > Metazoa > Chordata > Actinopteri > Osteoglossiformes > Mormyridae > Mormyrus > Mormyrus iriodes. The sequence continues at coordinate 10,781,029 of JAAGVU020000038.1, forward strand.
CGCGAGGAGGAGCTCATGTCCACTCTGCAGATGAAGCAGCAGCAGCAGGTGGAAATAGACGCACAGCTGGGCCGCGAACCGTTGAGGCCAGCTGGTCCACCGGACTACACCCGGGCATTGCGCCGGGCCCCAGATGACGTGCCCCTCATGGCCCCGAATACCATCACGATGACTCCCAGCACCATCACTATGACACCCAGCACCATTGCAGTCATGCAACCACTGCACGCTTTCAGTACCTTCCCTGGGCCCGTAGGGCAAAACAATGCCTTGCCCCATCCCCACTCAACTACCCGTGTGTAGGTCCTGTGCTGCCACCTGCTGGAGCTCAATGGACCTACACCAGAGTGCCCATATGTTTTTTTTCCTCTCTCTTTTCCTTATAACTGTTGGGAGTGCTCCCCTATCTCCCTCTGACAATATATTCCCTTTCTCTTCCTGTCTGGACGGCAGTCTGTAGAGGGTTGTGTCACTGGTACTGTGATAAAACAGATGCCACGCTGAGCTATCAGGAGACCTCCACTTGGACTTCAACATCTCTTGCCTCCATTCATACATTTCAGTATCCATCTGCCATTGTCTCTGTCATTTTTTGCCCCATTGAAATGTAATCCATGTTCCCCAATCTGTCGCTTGCCTCATCATCATGTTTTTACACTAAATATTAGCCAGGAGGTGATGTGTTCTTATTTTGAACATAAACCTTGGTCACTGGTTTGAAGCTCACATCCTTCTTTGGACTAAAAGCACACAGGAGCGATCAGAAGAGCATTTTTACTGTTGTATAGAACAAAGGCTCTCTTTTCTTTTTCATTTTTGTTCAAAATTTATTTCTAATGGATATTATACAAGAACAAAACATCGTATTTTTCCCTGACTGATGCTAATAGAAAGATACAGATTAAACGGCAGTAGGAAAAATAATCTTGTCTTAAAATATGTCTTTTTTTATTTATGGAAAAGAATGTATCTTAGCTGAACTTGGAGCATTTCATCAAAATATTCTAAGACCTTTTCCCTGTGTAGATTCTTCAACAGCAACAACGCAAAAACGCTAGATCCTAGAAGCTATTGAGAAGACAAAGATGATAAATAACGTTACTCTTTCTGTGATTCTTCACTGGTTGTTACTTTAGTTGCAGTATTTTTCTGACTTAATGCCAGTCTGACAATTCGGTGTTGTTATACAGCCATGGAAGAAATTGAGTCCACTCTATATTTTTAAACATCTGCATTGTTAAATCCTGGTTTAATTGTGGATCTGCTGGCAGAAGGCTACGTTGAGCAGCAGGCTGCGTCCAGGTTCAAAATTTTTAAGACCGCAGTACACAAGAACAAGATGAAGCAGGAGACACTGGGAACGACTAGAAACCGGCCAGGAAAATGGCGGAAGCGACTCTCTAATGGCAGAGATGACTGTTAACTTGAATCATGAATCATAGGATGACATCAAGTGACCTTCAAAGGGAATGGGAAACATTAAGTGCAGGTGGGAAGTGCACTGCTAGGACAGTTCGTATCAGGCTCCTAGAAGCAGGACTGAAATCCCAAAAAGCAAGGAAGCAGCCCTTCATTAATGAGAAACAGGGAAGAACCAGCCTGCAGTTTGCAAAATATATATATATATATATATATTATTCACAGACACCCACCCATAAATTGAGAAATGAGTGAAACAAAAAAATGTGCTGTGGTCTCTTAATTTTTTCCATGGCTGTATATGTCTAGCATCACCATTTTTTCTTAAGCACAGAAATGTTAGAAATAAATCAACTTTCTGCAGGCTTATTCTTAAGCTTGGTTACAAAACAACACATGGCTATAAAGAAATAATAGTCAGCATTTACCGGAGAGGTCTGAGTATTGCAGAATGAGTATTCAGCATGCTAGCAGTGTGAGTATTGCAAGATGAGTAGCCCATGTATCATGTAGTTTTGAGTATGCCAACCTATTTGAGGTCTGAGTACTTCATAACGAGTTTTCAGTGTCTTGAGTATTATAAGACAAGTAGTCGCCATTTTGAATATCTGGATTTTGGAAAATGAGTTACCCTTTCAGTATTACTAAACAAGTAGTCAATGTATTATACTGTTGAAGGATAAGAGTATTAGCAGTCACTGTGTTGGAGGTTTAACTACTGCTGCCTAAGTAAGTACTCAAGGTCTTCAGTGTCCCTGTATTGCACAGTGACGCAAAGTGTGATACACCACTGTGGTGTGTGGGATTCCACACAGTATTATAAATTCATAGTTTCTGTATTATATTGTTTTAAAATGCCTATTTTAAATCTTCGAGTGGTTGGCAGGTTTGGTGTGTCTAGGGGTAGTCCGGAGATTACGTGAGGGGCTTGTATTGTGTTTTTCTGCCTCTTGATGATGCGTTTTCTGCGCTAGCTCGGTGTGTGGGAGCTGCCACGGCTCAGCAGCACGGCTCATACTGGCGGCAAACGGGGGGCGTCACACTGAGCTCTCAAATTAAACCCGAAGAAATATCTTCCTGAAGCAGCGTTAACAAATGGGCTTCTTCACTACGGCTAATCGTTTCCACAGTCAGACATAACAGCCTGATCCGTCAACAAGTCTGGAATTGCAATATCGTTACATTCTGGAAAAGCCTCAAACAGGAACAAAAGACCAACACTTTGTTGTTTGTTTTTACTTTTTGCTTCTTTTATTGCGCCTTCACACTCTATTCTGAAGAACACACACGAAACGCTGCAATCCGTCCTCATGAAATATGACGCAGCACACAGGATGCGAGGACAAACATCACATCACAGCACCGAGCGTGCATTTTAATAGTCTGGGAAAACAGGAGTTTGATTTGTAAATATGAAGTTAATTGTTTAGTTCTTGAGCAAATCGCTGGGACACTTAGCGCGTGGGGTTCTGCAGTGGTGTTCGTCGTCGTCCCGTTCCGTTTCATCTCTGGGATTAGATCTGCTCAAGGGGTCCGAAGTTTAAAGCTGTTAAGCTATTTTGTTCATCTGTGGTGTGTGCATGCTTTTAATATGTTTGGAATATTTATCGAGTTTCAGCATTGTTAACACCAAAACAGGTCTTCACTCCAAGGGGTTTTAATCAAATACTTAGTTCTGAATGAAAGATCAGGCACCTAGTCACAGACAATGAAGGAAGAGGAAGATATTATCAGAGAACACTTTGCTGTATTAACTGTAAATATAGTAAAAATGTATGCTGATATCCATAAAAATACACTGCATACTTAACAAAATATTTAAATTATTGCCATTTTTATAACTGTAAAAAAATAAGCTAAATTGTCAATGTATATTAAAGTATATATAATTTAAACATATTTGACTGTGTATACGTATTATTACTGACAATAATTTATATATTTTCTGGTGTATGCACTATACTATGTACAAACTGAAAATATATTTTTCATATTTTGAATTTTCTATCTTGGGAAGCATTTGTACTTAGCTGGGAAATGGTGATGACGTGTCATTTCATCGGACTGTCCTTCCTGGATTGTACCATTGTCCAGGTTGTAGGGGGGGTTGTTTTGCGGAAACTGTTCATTCGCTCAGATTGTGTTTTGTGCCACCAACGTTATCGACTGAGCTTATCACTGTCTCCGACAGTGGTCATGCTGATTTTCTTTTGGCAGCAAAATGTCCAACCTGGGCCCATGTGTGGAGGAAACCCCCAACAAAACTCCCCCTAGTGGCCATGAAGATCAATACCGTGTGTGGGAGTGCGTGTGTATCTGTGTGTCTATGGGTTGTCATTTCTCCCATCTTGTAGAAAAGCTTATGGCCTACACTGAGTTGTAAAAAGAAGAGACAAGTACTGTAATCACAACTGATTTGTATTAAACAAACATATTTAGAAAATAACAAGAATATGTTTTCTTAACATTTGTGGTCATATATATATTTATTTTTCAATCCATCACTAAAAACACACAAAGGTGACTTTGTGTTTCACATTTACCCCATTCCTTTCTTTTCCTTGCCATATTACGTCTCCTAGAGTCTGAAAAATCCCACTGTACATCTTAATCTGATTTGTAGATATAATGTTCAGTGTGAAGAGAGGCAAACTGCATTCGCACTGGGGTTAAAAACATTTGAAGGAAATAACAGGAAGAGGGAAATATACAACAGAGGACAGGGATAAAGTGTTAAACAGGGACTGTGGCACACACTCGCCCAGTCAGTACGTAACAGGTGTTCTACACCATTCAAAGGGAAATATGAAGCTAATTCTGCATTTCCAAAGTTAAGATTGGGCTGCCAAAGAATATTACACCAGCTGCAGTAATATTATTTTCTTTAGTTTTAATTGAGAAATCCAGAACTTGAGTCAAAGAAACATGTCAAAAATGAATTTAAAGACTAAATACTTAAATGTAATGTAAAAATTTAATTACTGTGATATTTCTCTATTACACACTGTATGCTGTGTAAGCATTTTGGGAAACATTAAAGGACATTCACAGGCTAACTGCTGATTTTGCCCTTTATTGACTTGACTCACGGCCTTGACTCAGGCATGATAAATCACATTTTTGTATGTACTCTCTGCATTTCCTTCTATCCGGTTACGGGTGCGGATGAAGAACATTGTGTCGAAGCAGATGAGCATCTGCAGGAGTGAAAAGGATTTAGTGCTAGCCAGCCAGCACCCTAGTCACAACACAGTATGCACACCGAACAGGCTGCAGGCAAAGAATGTAAACATATCAGGCTGCACACAAAAATGGCACTCTTAAAATGTGAGTAAACCGTGCTTGATTCTATCAGTGATCAGAATGCAATGTTGGATTATTATACCATAACCCATGGAACAAAAAGAAACTACAATTATCAAACACAGACAACAACTTCAATAAATGAAAGCAAACAAGTTTTTTTGGTTCATTTTAATCACAGTTTCTCTGGACTTATTTATTGCTGGAGAACTTGCAAATACGTTCCATTAGATAGTGGTGTCTCCGAGTACAAGATATGGATGATGGTGTGGATAACCTTTAGGTCTACACAAAGGCAGACATTTGTAGATAGATCAATGTCCTTATACATAGTTCAGTAGAAAATAAAGGGGTCAAGAACACCACAGATGCATGCTGACCTTTTAAGAAGTTTCACCAATGATCCACCCATTTTCTACACCTGCTTGTGCAATGGCCTGGAGCGCATCTTGGGATACGGTATTTTAATTCCAAAAGTTGCAGGCCATATGCTCAAACACTCATGCAATTTTTTTAATGATTTATTCATTCACTCAGTTCGTAATTTATACAAAGGAACTCTTACCATGAATAATGAGTATTTCATTAGACCATCCACTTGTCCTATGCAGGGTCACGGGGGTTCTGGAGGCTACAGGTGCAAGGCAGGGAACAACCCAGTACGGGGTGCCAACCCATCAGAGGGCACGCTCACACACACCAATCACTCACACATGCTCATCTATGAAAAATTTAGCAGCTCCAATTCACCTCAGCATGTTTTTGGACTGTGGGGGGAAACTAGAGTACCCACAAGAAACCATGACAACATGGGGAGAACATGCAATCCCCACACACATGGACCCATGGCAGAAATTTGAACGCTGGTCCCAGAGATGTGAGGCAACAGTGCTATCCACTGCGCCACTGTGCTGCCCTATTGCATTAGCCATTTTTCTTAATGGTACAGCAGCAGGAAGCACTAGGGATTGTTGGCAAATACTTGATGAATGGCCTGCCAGTCTAGCAGAGATGTTCTTGCTGCAAGGGAACATGAGAGGACTCACATTCTGTATGAGGAAAATAGCAACATAAACACAAGCCACAGGATCGCCGTCTAGGTACGCTGGCTTTTGATAAGAAGCCCTGTTTCTGGTGCTGAACAATGACCCCTTTGTTCGGCAGGGAAATGAAAGATGTTCTTCTGCCTCTATCAATGTGGGCAAGAAGAGATACAGTAATTAGTCATGGGCCGGACTGCATAACTCGCGCTCTCTCTGTTGCCGTTCAGCTCACTGTAAAATTCATACCCTGTTGAGTCTCTTTGGTGAACTCATGCCCTGTTTACTGCGCTAGTGCTGAATTCACACCGCGTTAGTCTGTCGCCGTCAAATTCACACTCCTTTAGTCTGACAGCCATTCTGTGGTCGCTGAGCATGTGTCCTCTGTGCAGCCAGATCCAGTAGCTTTACCATGTCAGGAGTTCTTTACTGTCAACACATCCCGGTACATCCCTGGTGCTAAACATAAATACAAACAGAATAAATAAAATTCCTTTCTCTTCCCTTTTCCCTGTTTTTGTATCTCTCTCTTAATGATGTTGTAATGCATCACACCACAACACACCCATATAAAGCGCCTTGGGGCAACCTTGTTGTGAAAGGTGCTATATAAAAATAAAGTGAATTGAATAAACATACATATAACATCAATAACACAATACAAATATAAATATATAAAGGGGTGTAGCAGCCAGTAAATGTAATAACTGCCAATAACATTGTAATTTTCCCCTTTCTTAATGTAATACAAGCTGATAATGTAATAACTGGTCAATAAAGTAACATTTCCTGAACCAATTATGCATATTCATCTTTTGCTGATACTGTAATAAGTTATTAGATCACTGGCCAGTTATTAGAGTGTCAACTTTCATCGACAGGCTGTTTTCACTAATTCTGTCCTTGGTCATCATCCATATGCTTGGTATTCCCGAGAGGGAAGCGACGCACTTCCAGTCTTTTTTATTTACTGGCTCATGAAAATCCAGTTACTTTATATATATGGATCTTATTGGTTTCTTATTGGTTTATGTGATATGCTGACACTTTCGGTCTGAGCTGGGTTAGTACTGTTACTAGTTATGTAGGTGAGTTTTATTGCCAGCTAACTGAGGTAACACCAATGACCCTGCTCTGGATAGGCAGCTAGATGAATGGATGACTGTACAGCATGGACTAAGCTAGTGGGTTTTGCTCCAGTGTATTGCAGTGAATCTGTGGGGATCGACTGCAGGTTCTCCCACAGCCTCACGCCACTTTCCTGAACTGAATAGCTGACTTCTGGCTAATTCTGATCTGGAATATTTGGATATTTCTGCAGATTTTACCATGCGGGGGGGTAGTAATGCTGACTGCTTAGACTCCTCAATTCCACAGATATTCCGTAGAAAAAAAAAATTGTAGGACAAACACAGGATATAATTATGTTTATACTATTGTAGGAGGTAAATCTGATGGAAGTTATTTTGGGTTAGAATCACACCTTCCTATTCCACCCATCCATTTCCTAACTGCCTGTCCTATTCAGGGATGTGGGGGGGTCTGGAGCCTAACCTGGAGGCTGTGGGTGCAAGGCAGGGAACAACCCAGGATGGGGTACCAGCCCACATGGGGGGCACAGGGCACACACCATTCACATTGATGGGCAATTTGGCAACTCCAATCAGCCTCAGTATGTTTTTGGACTGTGGGGGGGAAAATAGAGTACCTGGAGGAAACCCCACGATGACATGGGGATAACATGCAAATTCCACACACATACAGCCATGGCAGAGACTTGACGCTGGTCCCAGAGGTGCGAGGCAACAGTGCTAACCACTGCACCACCATGCCACCCTGTTCTCTTTTTTATTTTCTCTTTCCTTCTTTTCAAACTTGCATGGCTCCATTTTATTTCTTTTACTTTCATCTTTCAAGATGTAGTGTATCCATTTCTTTGTAGTAGTTTTTCATATTTTTCATATTTTGCCTTGTATTTTACCGACTTTCAGTGACCAACTAAGTCTAAAGGAGCCCATCTCCTAGGCGGTTTCCGGCTCTCTCTCGGTCTCTCTCGCTCTCCTTCTTCCTCACATGCAGACGTTCTCATGTTCAGGAGTACAGATCACGAACGTGCCAACTCCCAGCTCTGCTGTTCTTCCTTACCCTCCCACAATTCCCATGAGGCTCTCTTTCAAAGACCGTAAGCACTTTTTGTACAGACACAGACGGCCTGCAACTGATCTGCCAACAAGCTATATCTGCCCAGCATGTAGGATATAGGTAATGATACATACATAAAATGTAACATCTGTGTAATAAACACACAGAGGATCACAGGATGTGTTGAAAGATGCCAGGACACATCTTTGATTTCAAGTAGTAACTATAATTGTTACTATATATGTTAATTCTGTAAACATTTGCGAACTTCTGAAGGAGCAAGTAATGAATATCACAAGTTAAATATTGATCTCATGTTTGTTCATCATTAATGAATCATGACACCTTTTAACTCAAGCAACTACTATATTTGTTACTATATCTGTTCTGTAAACCTTTGTGAACTACTGACGGAACAAGTCATGAATAACAAGTGAAATACTGATCTCACGTTTGTTCATCATTAATGAATCGTGACGCATCTTTTATCTCAAGTAGCTACCACATTTGTTGATTTGTACTTCAGTAGTTACCGACTTACTACTAAGTATTTGTGCCCCCCTCAAATAAAGTTTTACCGAGAGTCCAAACCTGGTGTGTAACCCACCACCCCTGATTAATAACCTCGATTAATGCATTCCTACCCAATAAATAACCCAGGTTACTGAATGATAACCCAGTCAATAACCTGGTTTATTGCGTCCTACACAGGATCAATAATCATTGATCCATGTTGCTGTATACTTATCCAAATGATGATCCAGGCAACTGCACCCTTTTCATAGAACTTATCATGCGCATGAAGCTGTACACCTGTACCACACCACACTGAGGCCACAAAGGGGAATAGGCATAGTGTAGAAAGGGGCTGAGGACTATACCCTTCTGGAAGACTAATCTAGTTAAAACTAGAGTCTAATTTTAACCAGAGGTTTAAATAGTGGGGCAGCATGCGGCTCAGTGGGCTAAGTGCCTATGCTCAGAAGGTTGCCAGTTCAAGCCCCGGCCTCAGCACTTTTGTGGGTCCTTCAGCGAAGCGCTTAAACCCCAGCTCCCTGGGGGCTGCTATGGGTGGCCAGCTTGCTCTCATCTACAGAGAGCAAGTTGGGGGGTGGGGTATAAAGTGAATTTCCTGACAGGGATCAGTAAAGTATTTATTGTTAACTGGAAATTCTGGATGAGATTGTTACATATCCAGAACAAGTGTGTGAAATAGTGACAGCTCAGTTGAATAAGGCAGGATATCACTGTTTAACCTCACTGGTCAGAGATCTTGGAGTCCCTCTGAGGCCACACAGGAGCATTCAGCCAAAGCTCAGCCCATTCTCATGTGCCCTGCCTTCCAAATACTCTGGTCATTATGATTAGTTCAATCTGCGAATGCTATAGAGTCTGTTTAAATTATTTCTGCATGTCCGAGTTGTCACTGAGAACCTCAGTCTTTCAGCTGTCCAGGTCCTGCCCAGTAGCTGCCCCAGTCACTCAGCTGACTACCGGTGTGCCGTGCCATGGCTGTCATAAGATCCACATTACCCAGCCTTCTGCTGTGGGCACCGGCAACACATGCCTCAGTGGTGGAAGACTAACCATGAGGAGCACTGTAAGGACTCACTATGCATGGGCATGCCACCCAGATTATCGCACTCACCTGCCATGTGACAAAAACAATAGATGTAGCTGATTGTTAAACTAGAGGTCAACTGGGGCTTTTCAAACTTTTGAAGCTATAATGTCTGCATTTCATGTCTTTAATAATTAACTGAATAGACACACAGGTATAAACCAGCAAAAAGCATCTCTTTCTTCCAGAGAGAATAGCACTGTAGCAATATGGGACTGACATTTTTCCAGTATCTGCTCATTGAGTGGGATAAGAGTTGACTCGTTGGCGCCCTCTCCCTCTCCTCTCAGTTTGCTGAACTTGATGGCAATTCAACCATGCAGCTGTTCCCACCTGCACATGAAATTCGAAGACAGTCAGGTTGTCCGGTAGGAAAACGCCAACACGGTCGTGTACGAGCAACGTCACCTGAACCCAGACCAGCACCAGTCAGACCCTCACGATCGCTTGGCCACCTACACCGTGCCACAGGTGTGCGAGTTCAACGTCAGGCCGGGGCATAAGCACAAGCAACGCTGCGTCTCAACCTCTGCAACCTTCAGCATGGCCATCATCGTCACAAGGGTCACCATGATGGGCCACGTGATCCAGGACCTGGAGATCTACATCACCAATTCAACAAATATAGACAAGGACTTGCAGATCTGCGAAAACTGCACCATCCCGTCGCCTCTCCCAAAGTACCTCCAATATACCATCTGAGAGCCCGTCCCAATGGATCTTGAATTTCTTCCCATTTCTCCGATACACTTTTATTGTCCTCTTACATTGTTACATCTTATTGTTTCACTCAGTGTGCCACAGCTCATAGAATTCTTACTTCTAAACATACGTGTTAAGCATCCATAGCAGAAAGAAGGGAAGATTAAAGACATGTAACCAGAGGTGGAATGTTCAGGTACAGAAAGTTCAAAGCCAGGCCAAGACTTTGTTTCAACCAACCAGTTACAAAAGAGTCACAGTCACAGAGAACTCAACTGGCTGGTTGAAACAAAAACTTGGTCTGGATTTATATTTTCTGGAATTGAACTTTCCACCTCTACATGTAACCTGAGTTTTTTTTTTTCTCTCTAAATAACTGATTTCTTGGTAGAACTTTTGTCTTCTGGAATCATTGCCTCGTGCCCTTTAACACCCTACAGATTTTATAAATATTCTTCTGACATCACTAAAGTTTAATCAACTGCAGGTAAATATATGTCTCTGTACATAGGCTTTTAGCACTGGGCAACCTTATAGCCCGACTTCAATTATGGGCTTAAGACAGCTCATCGTTCCAAAAATAAATAAATAAAATACTAAATAACTTGTACTTTTCAGGATTTTTTCATTGTCTTCTTCTATTCAATTTGTTATTGATGTGGATTACGTTATAAACCCAATTTAGTAGTTTGCTAGTGACTGTGTGTAGGCCTCACCCATAAAACAGATGTAGCTCAGATCTCAAAGGAGTTAGTACTGTGCTACGCTGCGTTTGTGTCCTTTCAGTGGCTCCGTGACAGATCCATCAGAAGTTTACTTGTCTTGACCGCTAGATGGCGGCATTGTTGCGTTTTCCTAAATTAATCATAATATTCAAATATTGGTAATAGTCAAAGGTATTTTTCTATTTCTCTATGTTTATACTTTCCTTTTTGGAAATGTTTTCAGACTGTATTGTTAATTGTATATTATATTTAAGACAAATATATTTGCCTTTCCTCACTCTTGGTTCCTGCCTCCCACCTTCACTATCCTGGGTTCATTGGAATCAAACAACCCCTGTGATCTCTGCACCACTGACACCCACCGAAGAGCAAAGCATGCCATCCGGCACGTCCACCGGGGCTGTACGGGACACGCGCGCGCGCTCCTGCGCGCACACGTACACTCACAGAGCACTGGGGACTGAGTAAACAGCATCTTTGTGACTGAGGGGAGGGAAGTGGGGTTTATAGACACACACACCTCTTACAACTTTCACAAGCTGTGTGTTTAGTCACCCCGATGCCCAAGCTGGCGTATCTCATATGATAGCTACCTCTCGTTACTGCCCCTCAATCTGAGCACAAAATGCCTACTTTATGCCGTACCTTTTAAGGAGGAACTTGCTGAAGAACGATCGTGACATTCTTCCACACAGAAAGGATCTGGTTATTAAACGTGAAAAAGGTGAAAAGGCATAATTCTAAGGAATCTCAAAAATATGAAAACTTTTAAGGACATGGGAGCTGCAAACGTCCCATGGCTCTGCAGTGTGACACCACCTGGTTTCGCTACGCACTACATTCCTGCACCGGCTGTGACTGTGGGAAACTATTTACCTTTATCGTCTAAATAGATTCTGTCGTGAAATGCATGATCAGTTCATTTACGATTTTTATTTCTGTGCCTCCTACGATGCTGTACACGCCTAAGAAAATGCAAGACCCTTAATAAGGGTCACTTAAAAAGCTTAATGGGAAAACCAAGTTTCTTTCACGCTTACTGGTTATAAACACTGTATTGTCAAATGCATGAAATTGAAATTACAAAATAATAAAATGCACATTACCCACTCCTTAGAAATCTATTATAATGTAACAGCTTAACGTGGCTTAATTCACCAAAACAGCGTTCAAGAAAAATTCAAAATTTCTTTCCCTTTGTTTTTAACAGACGAATTACCCCTTTTATAAATTTCGTTTTTGTATTACAGCTTCATGCATTTGATTATAAAACTTAATTTTTAATTCAGCAATTCGGTTTTCCTATGTTGTTGATTTTGGGACTTGAAGCCAGGTTCGGTTTATTCCCGTTATGCGTTTTACAAAGTCCCGAACTGGAAAGTTTGAGACGCACGTCCACCTACCATAAAGACAGTCAAGGACCGCCAATATATGACGGCACGTTTATCAATGTATCTCCAGCATGAGTCACAAGTTTAAATAAAGTTCAAAGGCGGACGTCACGCACGTGCGGTTACATGTACCGGGAATATCCTCTTTAGTATTACAGAGTTCCAAAGCCTTTTCCTAGGGTACAAAAACCAGCTGTGATGAAATACTCATTCTTTCAGCTCCCTACCTGCAAACCTACGCTGGCTTTGCTGTTAATGAATGAAAGCCAGTAAGTAGCCCATGTACAGATATAGAATCATTATCTAGAATACAAATCTTGCTATAAATTTAATTTATTTTATATCTGGCATTTTTACTCAATAAACATGTAAATTGTGTGCTTTGCGGGATTTTTCAAAGAGTGCGCATAAGATGTACCAAGTACCACCCGCGTTTACCTGAACTTGCACTCAGGCGTGCGGCATTTTTGGCTCCGTGCGTAAAAAGCCTAAAGATCCGGACGCCGGTGCATGTGGGTCCAGCACTTTTCACCGTCTTCGCACTTCACTGGCGTGGAAGGACTGGAGGAATTAAACTTACCCGATCCGTCGCAGGACGATGCTGCTTTACAGTCATGACCAACGATCAAGAGGATCAAACGGAACGCACGCCGGAGCACCTACCGGACAAGACTCAAAGCAGCAATCCATAAAAACCACTCCAGCTGCAAGTAATAAGGCTGTAGACGGGCCGATGGGCTAGAGACGCAGAGCCTGCAAGGGGCTATGCGGATTACGACATGGGGTGAGTGGACCGAGAGACTAGTGCCGTCATATATCCGCTTTACTGTCTGTCCCAAGGGCGATTAGGGCGCCCACCCGGCTGCAGTCTTTACGCAGGAATCAAGTCGGTCCGTTCACTTACGTCTTCAGTGAAAAGAGATAGATAACCGACTTAACTATCTTCTCTTATTTACGGACGCCGGGAGAGACTCGGTTCTATAAAGCGCATCGATAGTCTCGGTATTGTGCGCCTATGCACCGAGGGACACCTGGGAGATACAGACATCGGCCAAGTCGGATCGAAACGTTTCATGTCCCAAACTCGCATTATTTTTACAGGCGATCTGAGACGCACCGCCTCTTCTCCGATGCTTTCAGTTGGATGTGTCAGAACTTGTCTTCCAGTTTTTTACGATGATGGTACACGTGATACTTCAGGGATGCGAACGGTAGATGGGTAAATGCGAAGTGAAGACCGAATGGCATAGATAAAAGGTCTATAACATCTAAAATGCAATGCAGTGTTTAAAGTTTTGCTGGGTTTGATAGAAGTACCTGAATTTGCTGTGCATTTAGTCAAAGTACGCATTTGAAACCATGCACTAAAAAACACCGTTTTCAGAAGCATAAGTCAATGCATGATCTATAAAAACGTTTAATTCGATTGTCTTACATGTGGTGTGTGGTTACACTGCGTGTAGCACGTGTCCGAAAAGCGACCTTGTTCTTATTGCGTGGTTGTCGCCTTTGGTTAGCTGCCGTTAGTGAGATTTTCAATTTGAAGCATGTGTACATGCATACGCACCCGCATTTACGTGTATGCCTCAATTTTATTACTTTGAAAATAGTTTATAGTGTTTGCAAACTACCCAAACCGTAAGATATCTTGCGTGGGAGTCTGAAAGCGAGAGGGTCACGCCAGATGCGTGAGAGTTGGCGACCTTACAGATCGCTAAAAGAGCGAAGCACGTGGAACGTACCAGAGGGGTAAACTATTAGAGTGGTCGTTCGGGCTCTTGTGGTTAACACCTTACTCACACCCCATGCTGTGTCCATAATGTAAGCTTTATTAACGCATTGTTTTGCCACTCCTCTTTTTAAAGTCTTTTTATACTTTTTTGGCCTGGGACTTGAACATTCTAAAATTTTGATTGAAGCCAGTCCTGGTTTTTCTTATATTTTTGCCGTTTTTTTTATTGTATTCAGCTTCTATTGTTAATTTGTGTAGGGGTCTCAGAAGACGAGATCTTATGTAATCTTTTCATTTTATCTCATTATAAAAAAGTGGTTTAGGTTTGAAAAATTTGGCAAAAGTCTCCCAGTAGAGGCTCACGTAGAATTTAACTTCATATTGCCTGACACTGCTGTTGCTAAGTGTGCATCTTAACCCAGGTAACTGTAATCCAGTTCTTCAGGATTTTTGGATTGCGTGATTTCGCGTTCTTAATTCATCATGGTCATGGTTTGCTCTTAAAAATGGATTTACCCATAATGCATCTAATACCTTTACAAGGCATTTGGACCAGGGGTGGCACGGTGGTGCAGTGGTTAGCACTGTTGCCTCGCACCTCTGGGATCAGGGTTCCCGTCTCCACCCGGGTTCCATGTATGTGGAGTTTGCATGTTCTCCCCGTGTCGTC
>JAAGVU020000038.1:10797837-10818591 GCA_011763525.2 Mormyrus iriodes
TTGTTTGGTATGCCACCCTAAGATTTGCTGTGGCCCCCACTGGCCACCCCTAGAAATTTTTTCTGGAGGCGCCACTGGCTGTAAGGAATATTAGAAATAAAGAAAATAGGCAGTGATCGGGTCTCTGATATCAACCAGACATGTTTGTGTCTTATGAAAAATAATGTGCATGTCCATAATTGTTTAAAGTAGAGCTATATCAATAGAAATTAATCATTATATCAAGATTAGCAACCTTTGCATCAAGTTATTTATTCATTACAGTACCATCACTGATCAAGTTATTACAGTACCATTTCCCAGTACCATCACTGACATATAACTTTTTTTTCAACACTTGCTGATTTAAAAATGTGCTGTTTTATATAGCCTGTATTAAGTGCACTGCAACGCATAAATGCAATGAAGTGTTTGCCTTAAAAATGTTAAAGTACAAGACAAATGTTTACATTTTTTTCCACATTTTTAAAAGCGGAATAGTGAATTTTATGTACGCACAATGAAATGCGTAGTTAATGCAATTGGGAGTTGAAGTGTGGAACATCTTTATTCAATATGATGGCTCATCGTTGGTAGTTTAAGGCCGTTGATACCTGTTAATTAAATTTTAGTAGTTGCATTATTTCAATATGGGAGTATTAACCATTAGGATACAACGGCAATACCATGATACATCAATATGCATTAAATCGGGACACTGGTATTGTGATGGGTATTGTATCCTTTCGCTAGTTGGCAGTAGCCGGCCTTATTGCAAAGACTAAATTTTGCTGAAAGCATGTGTCATTGAGTATGAGTGTAAATGAACAGTGCCTCTTCATACTCCTTTGATAGGACTTGTCACCGTGCTGCTAATGGTGCTGGACTGGAGCCGGCCAGGATTGCCCTCTGCGCTGAGGCCCATCTGTGACCTACGTGTTCTGGCCCGCTTCATCCAGGAGTCCCATGACACTGAGGTTGCCATGGTAAGGCAGTAGACCCCGGAGACGCCCCGATCCCAGAGCTGCAGAGTTTAAGGCATAACATTATCACCGTCTCATCCTGTTAAGCGGGCGTGCAGGGACCGGTGCCGCTTGTCCCAGTCGCTCACTGTTCCTCTGCCCAACGTCGACTTTGCTGCCTGGGAAAAGAAAGACGTGAGTCACCCTACCCCTCCAAAATGGCTTGACTGAAAGTGTAAAACTGAATAGACAAACCGTCACACTGCAGAGAACCAAGGGCCACATGATAACTACAAATGGTGCCCTAAATAGAGTGGAATATTGATGCCCCTTGGGGAGATTCTCTTTTCACCCACCTATCTTGCTCTCCATGAGAAACACAGACACATCTGCAGGTGAGAGTAAGCTTGGGGGACACAGCACAGAGTCAGCCAAGGTCTCGGGTCTGCCAAGGCTGGGGCTCAAACTGGGCTTAGCCTGCTGAACCATACACTGACCTTGACTGTCCCATGAGTGAAGCATGAGTCCATTTTCCATTCCCTGTACCCACTTGTTTTATTCAGTGTCACAGCAGTCCAGAGCATATACTGGAGTCTAGGGAGGCAAGGCAGGGAAATTCGGGCTAAACTGTGGAACAGAGAAATAAGCTCAGTAGCTAACAGCCAAAGTTGTACATGCTGATGTGGGCTGTGTTCATCACACACAGGTCCAAGAGCAGGCCCAGGAGGTCCAGGCAGGACTGTGGCTATTTGGGGAAGCGATCGGCACAGTGAAGGCATCAGTGTCTGACGCGGCTCTCATCAGCCTCCTGGACAGCAGCGACAGTAACATCCATAGCCTCAGACAGGTGATCCGCAGTCTCGACATGCAGGTGAGTCGTGGGGGGTGTGGCTAAATGGAATAGAGTAGGCGTTCCCGACCCCAATCTGCTGACTGAGAGCGTTCCTTGGCCCACATTCCAACAGGCTGCAGAAAGCTGGGGGCTGTGCAAGGGGGGGGTTGCTTAATTTCCAAAAATAATCTACAGTAACCCCTTCACATTTGCGGATTTGACATTAACGGGTTTAGTTATTTACAAGTTGGTCAGAAACAAATGGGAATATTTTTATATTAGTGATACATAGTATTTGTTAGTGTAAATGCATACTCTTTAATATTAAAAGGTTTGGCTTGAGGACACCACACATCTTTGTCTCAGCAACCAGCCCCACTCATGCGTTGGCTGTCTCTGTAACCGTGTGAACCCACGTTTCTCACGGTACCATTCTAAGCTTTTCTGTGCTGTCAATTTTGTATTTTTAATAATCAGTCCAAACTATACTGCTTTCAGTGCACACAGTTACTGTAACCGTCTACATACAGCGGCATTATTTAGATGGTTTGTCTATTATATAAAAAGGTATAGAGGGGAAACGACGTGCGAAGTGTGCAAATCTTAAATCTTTTAAACTTATGAAATCACCAATCTGCCGCCACTGCCCCAATCCCAGCCCGGTCCATGACATTTTTTTGTACGATGTAAACTGATTCGCGAACATCAAAAGGTTGGGAACCCCTAGAGGAAGTGAGAGGTCATAGGTCATGCAATATCCAATGTTCGTGAGGAAGAATGGGACTGGTCGGCACTGTATAGTACATCTGTCTAGTTAAAGTTTTTTGGGAAAGTGCAGATGAGTCTGAGTGTCACCATAAACATGACTAAATAATGGGCTCTTTGGAATAATGTAGAAAATCATCAAGCAGGGAGTGAAGATCAGCCCACGCTTCCCAGCAGCTTAGCTGGAATGGTCCGAACCATCACAAGGTGGATGGGCGGATGTGTGGGGCCAACGCTGTGCTGTTACGGGTCACTTGGCTGTCTAGCAGGGATGCTAGGCGGCACGTTTGCGGAATTGGCCCGCGGGTAGCGGGCGGTAGTTCCTGGAAAAGCAGCAGCTAAGCAAACGCCCGGCGCCAGATTAGCCATTAACTCTACCCTCTGTTGGCCTCTTTCTCAGTACTGTGTGCTTTTTCCCGGCCCCATGTGATCAGCATCTGAGCGTAGGCCGTGTTCTGCTGCTGACCGTGTGCCTCTTTGGCAGGACTGGTCCCCCTCCTCCAGAACATGGGACACTTGGAAGGTGTCCTCTGTGCCAGAACTCTTCCATATCCATACTAACTTCCTGCGAGGTAAAGTGCGCTTCCTTCTGAGCCGTGCACCAGCCTGCCCTCAAAAAAATCGCTGACATGGAGCTCCCCCAGGCTTGGAGCGTGGCTGGATTTGATTGGGGCAGCCGGTGACTGGTCAAATTCAGAAAGGCTCGCTTCCCCATCTCTCACTGCATGGGACAAATGATCGCATTTTGTGATGGGAGCTTGGGAAGGTACAGACAGAATCTGACATGTCCTGTCTTGAACTTCACCTGATCTGAAGCTCAGTTGCCTTGACATTCAGCTCTTCAGAACCTCAGTTGCCATGAAACTAATTTGTTCTGAAGCTCAGCCGCTAAGAAACTAAACTGCTCTGAAGATCAGTCGCCCTCAAACTCTATTCTAAAGTTAATCTGCCGTGAAGCTCAGCTATCTTGTGATGTTTATCTAGTTTTCATTTTTACAATAGCATCTTACATCTGTACTTACCTGTGTGCTTGTCTATAGAGTTATTTTTATATTAATTTTATAATAATAATCTTTATTTTTCTATTTCTGTAAAGCCTGGGGTTACGTGATTTGACTGTATGTGAGAGAGAAACAGACATTATCATAGCTCTATGATGTTTGTGTGTACTGTTACAATGGAATTTTGCTTCAGTTTTAGTATGTGTACCATGTGTGTAGCATAGGTGTGTGTGATTCCCTTCCCTCACCTGAATCTAACCTCATTGTCATAGCCTGCCTCTCCCTGGAAGGGCGGGAAGGTCAGGCCTAATGTGTCCTCTTATCCCTAACTGAGCTCACACCTGCAGAAGGACAGGACAGGTAATCATGCCTAAGTTTGTTGCCAGTTTACTTTATAAATGACTGTTTGTTTTTACTAGGATTTATTTAAGAGTTTGTACAGTTTTGTTTTCTGTTTGACATATTTTCTTTATCAGAATTTAGTATTTTGGGAAAAAAAAGGCTGTTCTTTGGTATAAAAAGTGTAGTAAAACTGTTTCAAACTTTTTGTAAGAAATCCACAGTCCATTCTACCGCAGGTGACTAGGCTTTTCTACCAGGGAGTCCAAACCAGCATTCATTACAGGTTATGCTAAACTGAGCTACACATAAAAATAGTAAATACATTTACCATAAATTATTACTATAAATTGATATGACTAACACAAGCCATATTATTTGAACTCGTTCAAATAGCATTTTCATCTGACCAGTAGAGGGTGCAATTGCACTCCCTATAAAATTGCCTATACGTTCGTCTTACTCGTCCAGTAAGACGAATCAACCAGCAGGAGCAGAATCCCAGTGTATTACAGCTCATTAGACTAATTTGCATTGTGGTGTACAGAAATATGAGATGAAAACAAAAAGCCCCCCCCCATTCAGAAAGTTTTATGGCAATGACAATGATGATACACCAGTGTCTCCCACCCAGGTCCTTGAGGGGCCCCAGACAGCCCACGTTTTTATGGGAGCTGGGAGGAAGCAAAAACGTGGACTGTCTGGGGGTCCCTGAGGACCGGATTGGGAAACGCTGCCAAACACAACCAGATTGTGTGTTCCCCAATTCTGGTCCTTAAGGGCCAGAATATAACAGTGTTTGCAGATTTCCCCGCTGAACCACACCTACTGAACCTGATAATTAGCTGACTAAAATGTGTTAGTTTGCAGATTTCCCTGCTCAGTCTTTTGTGTGTGGATTCTGGCCCTCTGGGACCAGAATTGGGGAACCCTGCCTTACGGCATAGCCCTGTTAAAATCAGAAACGCCAGAGTTGCTTACCATTTCCCTGCCACCATATGGGCGTGTGAGTAAAGCACATGTACCAAAGTGCGTTAACTCCCCTGCTGTCCCACACCATTTTTAATGTTCCAGAACATGTTTGTTCTCTGTGTGTAAACACCTGCAATCTTATTTCTTGCTAGGTTTATTTCTTCCAATGACAGACTGGTAAAGTCCAAAATTAAAAAAAAAAAAAAAAAACGTCCTAGTGTTTTCTATAAAGACAGCACTGTGCTCGACTGATAGTATTTGCCATCTACAGGTCAATCTGTGACACTGCAGTCTAACACACCAAACATTGCAGTCAAGAAAATATGTACATTTACACAGAACATACTTAAACTTGGCATATTTCCTTGTAAAATTAACAGGAAATCTACATACAATAGCTCTGAATCTTAATTTTAATCCACACAGAATCAACTTGAAAATACCTCACAATCATGCATTCTAATTTTACACATACATGATAACCACAAAGATTCAAGAAGCTTCTAATGACACAACCTGCCGTCACGAACGATCAGTGTTTAATAAGTGTCAGCAAAAATAAATAAAATGTAAAGGTAGTTGCCCCAAGGTGCCAAATTACATCTGTATACCTTTGCAGCTTATTTCATCTCCCATCACAAGTACAGTTCATTCTACACACAAAATCAGGCTGACAGCACAAAATTCACCAGAAACATGAAAAGCTATGGGACTGAAATCATTAAAACAAAAAAAAACCTGAAAATGGCATACTGATATATAACTCACATGACTCTAGTCTCTACCAGAATTCTTAGGATCCCCTCAGCTCATTGGTGCACATTAGTGATTGCAAAAACGCTGCTTCATGAACCATTTGCAGTACTTTTTTGACCCCACTAGATGGTGCTATCTGTTCAAAATAAGGCCCTAATGCAAGCCAAGAGCACCATCAAGTGGGGTCAAAAAATACCACAAAGGGTTTATGAGGCATCCTTTTTGGCCATCACTAGTGGACATTAAATACAGACAAAGCCTGGTCTCCATTGTGACAGCTGAGCCCTCACTGTGGGTCCGGATAGAACACTTTAATGTGGATGGCAGAATTGTTGCGGGTGCGGGTCTGGACTTCTCCCTCATCTGGGTCATCTGGCTCAAGGTCATCCACCAGCTCCACAGTGGAGGTGTTTGCAGCCAGCTGCAGCGCCCCCTGGCTGCAGGCTTGGAGCTGCAGGGCAATGTTGATGGCACGACTGATGGCCAAGCCCAGACCATGGATGTATATCTCCCTGTGGCCTGATCCGGCCGCATCAAGCAGCTTCTGGCAGCGGGCTAGCTGAGCACGGAAATCAGTCTTCATGTTGACATAGACATCGTTGCGGCGTCGTGGAAGCTTCCGGGGCAGCCGCTTGCGCAAGGTGAACTCCACAGGGTCCATATCTGCTGCCGCCGTGCCTGGCTGAGGCTGGGACACTTTGTCACAGGTCTCTGACATCTGCCTGGAAGAGGTAACCATGGTCAGCCGTCACCAGCTTTAGCACAACAGTTTCTCATATACAGTAGTTACTAACCAAGAGAATAGACTTACTCTTAACTCAAAAAGAGCTGAATATTTTAAACAAAAGTGCTTAAGCTTCTTGTCCTTCACTGAAATTAGTGTAATGACTTCCTTAACAATTAACTCCATGTCCCCGACCCAGGCACCCTGCTCTATAACAAACACAGTGGGAATATTAGTGACAATACTTAGAAACATTCACTAAATGTCAGTGTGGCCCAGAGCTGTAACACCAACAGGAAGTTGTATGACTGTAAAGAACACCTGCGAGTGCTCAATAAAAATGATCAGATATCCTTTAAGAAGCATCTCTGGATGTAGGAATTAAAGTGAGATGTATATTCCATATCTACTAGAGGATTTTTAAATGATAAATTTAGATGAATGGGATTTTTCAAAATTCATTAAGATTTTTCAGCAATATAGCCTATTAGGACTATCATGGATTGTAATACAGTCATTCATCTTCAAAATTGTTTCTTCAAAGTTTCATTAGGATATGCCCAGGCACTCCAAAATCAGCTGGAAGATTTAACCCCACTCTGGGGTCTATCCCAGAGCCCCCGCGCAGTGGTTCATCCGCAGAACAACACTGCAAGGGCCAGCCCGGTTGACATCCTTATTTGATGCCTGGACCACCTCAGCTAACACATCTTAATCCAAAGGAGTACTGAATCTTTTAAAGTCCCTGTAGATCACCAAATTCCTCATCCTGTCTCTAAAAGTATGTCTAGCAAGCTGTACAGAAGACTCATTTTGACCACTTTCTCCATCTGCTTTCAATTATTACACACAGCTCACGATGATAGACGAGAATTAGGAAGTCGACAGATCGCTAGATCGCGAGTCTCATCTGCCACCTTCTGTCCGCTTAGCCTCCATGGACTTGCCTAGTGCTCGAAAACACATAACTCAAATACCCGTCATAATATATTCTGGACTATTTTCAGAAAACAGCTTGCACGCTTTTCCAAACTTCTGCTACATATAAGTTTAGAAAAAAACATGCAAAACCCATTTAGTTTCATACTCATCACATTGATTTTGGAGGCTTAACTGGAACATTTGTGTTTCTAGACAACGGTGATAGTCAATATGCCACCGCGCCGTGCTTTGGCGATGAACGGCCACTTCACATGTGTAACTCAAGAGGTTACGAGTTTGCTCCTATTCCACATCACTTAGCTAATAATCCATGCCCAAGAGAAACCACCACTGCGTTAGCGATCTCCGGTGTGATACGCAATCAATGAAACTAACAATTCTTAAGTTAACGTACGTACAAAACAACTAAGGCACCAGATCTCCGCGGATTTAATGTTATATGAAGTTTTGCACACAAACACAGAACACCCACCCGGTTGCGTTCAATTCCAGCACCAGTATACCACCTCCTGCAGTTCGCATAAAACTGACGATTTCAGTCTGTCAGCACATGTGGAACCGGAAGCAAACGCATAGGTCAGGGAAGCGGCGCTGTAGAGTCTTAGGGGACTTGGCAGGGCGGGGACGTTAAGGGTTTTTGAATTAAGCGTAATTATAAACTGGAATAAATGCTATCGTTATTACACTGGTCGGGCCTCACTAGGGTAGTTTGGTACACAGAGTTAATCGAATGCTGTCCTGGTAATTATGTACAACGTATGGCAGCAGAGCATTGAACACTGAAGCTGTTTGGATTAAAATATAGTAAGTTAACTATATTCGTTCCGGAATGCATTCCAACAATTGGCAGCCCAAGACGTCATGGCATTCAAAATAATTTGAAAGAAAGGGGTCTTTAATGAAATAGTGCAATGACCGGAAGAATGTCACGTGAATAGGGTCGCCACCCAAAACAGTGAACGGTGTTGCCGTTGGTCTCCCCCGTCATGTGAACGGGGTCACTCCCAAAACAGAGAACGGCGCTCCCGTTGGTTTCCCCCGTCACGTGATGCGAATTGGGTAGCCATTTTTGAAACACAAACAAGCGAAGCGAGACTTCATATAAACACGCACCACCGAGTAAATGAATAAATAAATACAACGCGCCGCATGGTTAGATAAAGTTACAAAACATCTAGGGTGATAGTGTGAAACGACTAAAAAGAGCGTACCCGGGAAAGAAGATTCAGTGTAAAAGGACGACTGTTTTTTATAGCTTGCTAACGTTGGCTGGCTCGTTAGCTAACTACCGTTAGCAGTATTAAGGTAAGCGCCACATTTGCTGGTTATGTGCTGCAGAATTTATTAATAATGTAACAGCTTCATTGAAATGCACGGTATCGAGGTAGATGCAACGTGTCTGACGGATTATAATGATTACATTCAATTACATCCTAGTCATTTTGTATACCCAGTTAAGGCCCGAACGCAGCGGTCTAGAGTTGTGGGCTTGTCCGCGGAGCTTCGAGGGGGGCGGGGCTGCAGCGACCATACCGACAACCCGCCCCTTTCGCAAAACTATCCGTATCTGTACAGCTTGGTGCTTTGACCTGTCCGTGTTATACTGTTTGATGCACTTTTATAAGCATTATCACGGACCTGTTCCTCTTGGGTTGAGCTATCTGTCTCGATTGTGCAGCTTATTAGGCTTGGTGATCAATATGTCCGACCTGGCCTAACGCGTATCATGTCCGCCTGATTTCTAGCCAGTTGCCGTTGCTGTCTAAGTGTTTTATTTGGTAACCAACGTTGCTTTAGAACTAATTTTGCACTTGTGAGGTCTAGTAGTTGTCATTAGCAGACTTGCATGCACTTGATGACCAAGCGGCTTAAATGATTTTACGATTATTGCTCTACGCCGTCAATACCACCTGCTGTTGTGTAGTTGGTCGCCCCTGCTACTATCTTCAAAAATGTACCCTTATATAATTGCACAATGTAGTAAAGAAGATGGGCGTGTGTATTTCATTTGTATTGAGATTCGGACAACTTTGTGAGTTCTGAGCACTCCTCTACGTAGGAATAATACTGGGTCCATTTGTTTGTCTGACAGCCACGCAAAACATTGCGATGATGACTGTCAAGCCGTGCTACGCGCTGGCTTTGCCGGTGCCTCAGCATATTTGGATATGCTGTGTCTGAAATGAGTTGACCTGTCCTTCACCACCTCAGATAGACAGGTTACAAATTCTGTCCTTAATATGAGCATTCTCTCAAGGAGTTTAGTACCTTGTACGTGTGATGATGTCAGTTTGGATCCAACGTTTGCTGTGAAACGTTTCTTGCAGTTGTTCTTACCTTGGAGACATAGGTCCTGCACATTTGTGTCACTAAATTCATTAGACATGTGTTCGGCCTCAGATAGCAGGTGTGGGAATTTCAATGCACCCAGCCTGTTGCTCACCCCATTCTCTGAAGCCTAAGCCTGGCTTTCATAAGAGCCGTCCTCAGTCCCCCATACTGTTGTTTTTATAATGCTGCAGTGTTTTGGGAGTAAGAGTATCAGTATGCATTACTAAGCCACTTTATTTCCATAGAGTTTACTTGGTAATGTTTAAGTGGATGAAAACTTAAAGGACCAGTACCACAGCATGGATTGGCTGGAGCTGTGTTCATACCTTCAAGCCCCCCAGCCCTCAAGAGCCAGGATTCTACAGGCTTCAACAGAATTTTTGCAGTGACTGAATATTTCCACTTGCTGTGATTTTGGAGGCATCTGTCAGGGCTAATGCGAGTGCATTCTTTAAAATCCTTTGGATTTGTACCACCTTTTCCCATGCATGAGTGACTCATGTATGAGTTTGATTGTAAAATGTGTGATAACATTAGACACAAACCTTCCAGTCTTGTTGTAATTTTAGCAATCTTTATAAAAACACTAATCTTCTCCGTTACTTGGAGTACTGCATTTGAAGGTTACCAGGTTGACTATAGACTATAATCATTTTTTTTAAACAAATACAAAGCACATTGTTTGTCAACTGAGTCTCACGCCCTTATATTTGACTGACTAATGCAGAAGTACACAAAACAACTTAATAATGGAACCCAGCACACTGCTCTTTTATAAAACAATACACGACTAATATGACTAACGTTAGTCTGAGCCTTTTAAACAAAACATCAGATTGAAGCACATTTACTTCAGTTTTTGAAAGTCTTGACATTTCAGTGATTGTCCTTTCTTGCTTTTTCTCGCCTCTCCCATGTGCCGTGTTTTTTTCCCGGGATTAATAGTTTTCTGTTCAAATCTGTCCACACTTATAGTTGGATAACTGCATGCTCCACATGGCCTCTCTTTCTGTGTGTTTGTGTGCGGCATGACATTTACTGTTCGGGTCCATTCAGTTGAGATGTCATGTTCTTGCATGGCGGTGCAACACCAAGTGTCTGTATGCATCTCATTTACATCAGTCGCGTGTTTCCCTGTCTTTGCGTTGTAACAGCTCAATTGAAATTTGCCAGACAATCAGAGACCGTGGGGTATAATAGGAGAACAAAATTTCAGTGCAGAGAGGGACAGGTTCATATACATTTAGAAATTAAAGGTGCCTCTTTGTCACCCCCTGCAGGAGTTTGAGGGAAATCTCCACAGAAGAGCACAGTTCCAGCACAAAGGAGTGGCTGCCCCCTGCTCATCAGCATTCCCACTCCTTTTGTCTTTCATTAAGTAGATTATATTTCTGTTACTTTTTTCAGTATCATTAGTATTAAAGTATTTTGGGGTGTGTTTTTTTCTCCCCTATTTTTTGGGCTGGTGGTTTTGGTGATAAATACCTCCACCCAGTCCGTCCATTCCTTGCTCCCCGACTGAGGCAGCTCTACTTATTTTGTTGGGGAACTAGCAGTGCCTATAGGCTACACAACCTGGCCTGACCTGAGTCAGCCCAATTCAGCCCAGTCCTTTCCTCTGGACAAGGTGAGTGTGATGCCATCAATGGATCTCAGTTATTGGGAGGGTAGGGAGCAGGTTATCTGGCCTTCGGGGGTTAGCAGGCTGGTTGCACTGTCGATGCAGCTAATCCCAAGTTGGGGGCATTGCTGTTCTACCTTAAGGTGACTGCTTGATTTATGTGACTGTTTATGTGTTACTGTGGGGTCCAGTGAGTAACAGTCATGCTTCACCTTTGCCTGTAGACACTTGGTGCCCTGTGGACAAGGGAATATGACTGCTGAGACACTGAACTTTGGCCCAGAATGGTGAGTTACCATGTGTAGAACATCCATTCTGTCCTTCCTTGCTGTTATTGGAGTTAAATTCCAGCAAAACTGGTGTCTGTAATATTTCTGCTGTTTATTTAGTGACTAGATATTTTGTAAGTTAGTTGTCAGTTCAGTGGCTGCTTAGTTTTGACTGGTGGTACTAAGAGTTATTGACGTTGAAGGGTGGAATTCATTAATGCTGCCCGCACACTAGGCTCCGTGCGCTGTCCAGTGGGGGGAGCGTTACGTCCCCGCCCCCTTCACCCGCCATGCCAAAGTACAAGCTGGCCGAGTACCGATACGGCCGGGAGGAGATGCTAGCACTTTATATCAAAGACGACAAGGTGAGTAGGCCGCTCCCTAAATGACGAGGTGTTGTCATGGCACTGCTGGGCAGCGCAGAGTGTGCATGTGTTCTGCGCATGTCGTGCAGGTCCCTGAAGACATGCAGGACAAAGAGTTTGCTGCTATTCTGAAGGATGAACCTCTGCAACCTCTGGCTTTGGTGCCCCTGACTGAGGAGGAGCAGGTCGGTTCATGTGTACCTACGAGCACGTCCGTGAAGGTCACACTGTGAGCGTCCCTAACCCTGCATCTCATTTGCTCCTTTCAGAGGAACTTCTCCATGTCGGTGAACAGCATGGCTGTGCTGAGGCTAATGGGAAAGGGAAGCGGGGCCACGCCAGCAGGTGTGGCCAGGGGGCGAGGAAGCACAAGAGGCGGCAGAGGTAACAGCGGAGTGGGGGGATGGAGGGTGCTCCTGTAGCTCAACAAGTAGAGAATTGTGCTAATCCCAGGGAGCGCTTTTAAATTGTAAACCCACACTCTGCTTTCAGTCACTTTGGAGAAAAGTGTCAGATAAATGAATAAATTTAATATGTAAGATGTTTGCCACATGCATGAGTGTGGTGATACACCAGCGGTGAAATGAAACTGTGGCTACTCCATACTGCAATAAAGAATGTAGAAGGATAAAAAAAATTTACAGATTTGTTTAATCCCTATGGGGAAATTTCTCTCTTCACCTACCCCATCTTGCTGTCCGTGAGACACCATAGTAGCCGCAGGGTTGGGGGTCACAGAATGCAGCACCCCTGGAGTTGGGGGTTTAGGGCTGTGCTCAAGGGCCCACTGACCTGTCACTTGTGCCAAGGGTGGGGTTCGATCTGGTAACCTTCCGGTCACAGACACCGAGGCTTAGCCCGCTGAGACACTCACTACCTAATATACTTTAACAGCATAAGTACTAAAAATATAGAACTATATAAAAAGTAAATATAAGAAGTTATGAGAAAATAGCTTATTTTAGTGTTTAATTTGTGGTGTTAATGATCCTAATGGACTGGAGATGGAAGCTTCTCCTCAGCCTTTCTGTGCCATCCATAAGGCTCCGGAGACGCCGGTCTGAGCATAGGGAGGAGTTTATGAGGGAGAGGTGTCGCATAACACAAGTAGCTGAGAATTGTGTACATGTTTCACTCTCAGGCCGAGGGAGAGGTGAAGGTGGATTTTACCAAAGAAGTTCTGAGGATCCTGAAATTGGGTTTGGTCGTAGCGCCAGGGAGATGAACCGCAGCCAAAGCTGGGATGATAGGTGAGCTTTTCTCTCTCTGCGCCTCCTCGTTCCTCCTCCTACCTCTGTTTCTTTTCCCTCCTGTTTCCGCCTACCGGTCTGTGCTGCCGTCCACAGCAGCTGAGGTGGGACAGTCTTTGGCACAGTGTAGCACTGATGTGCGGGAGGTCGCCTGTCTCCTGTCTTTGAACAGGGGTGAGCGGCGCTTTGAGAAGCCATTGCGGAGGGATGGTGCCCGTGCCGGCTTTGAGGAAGCGGGGCCAGCACCCAGGAAGGACTACACGCGCTCCGACAGCGATAACTGGCGCACGCTGCGGGAGGAACAGGAGGATGAGGAGGGCGAGTCCGGGGGCAGCTGGAGGCAGGCTGGGGCTCGCAGAGATGGTATGCGGGTTTGCGAGGTTAGGCTTTCCGCTCGGCTGCTCATAGCCAGTCGCATGCTGATGTGTATCACTGTGTTTGGCTCGCAGACGGGGGTCCTCGCTCAGCGGGCTGGCGTGAGCACGGTGGCTCTGGGGATGGCAGGCGGAAGAAGTTTGACTTCGACTTCCGGGAGCCATTGGAGGGGGGGCGCCGGCGAGCCAGTGGCGAAGGGCCGGACGAGGAGAGAGACGGGCTCCCTGAATGGTGCACGGATGAGGAGGAAGGAGAGATGGGCACCTTTGATTCCTCGGGGGCCTTCCTGCCAATCAAGGTGGGCTCTGCCTTCAGGCCCCGCCTCCAGGCTCCTCCATTGGGCTCTGCCTTCAGGCTCCACCTCCGGGCTCCGCCTTTGGGCTCTGCCTTCAGACTCCACCTTTGAGCCCCTCCATTGGGCTCTGCCTTCAGGCTCCGTCTTCCGGTTCCACTTTAGCTTTGTCATTCTCTCCTTCCTAAAGAGCCCTAAGGAGCCTATCCCAGAGGAGCAGGACCTGGAAAAAGAGGATGGGGGAGGAGAGAGTGAAAGAGAAAAAGATGTGCAGAGGGAGCGGAAGGACAGCAATGAAGAGACGAGTGAGAGACCCATTGCTGGTAGACTTTTGGGGTGTGTAAGTGAGGCATGCCAGAGCTATGACGTTCTGTCTCCAATGCCAACAGAAATGAAGAAGGCCGGTGTGGCGTGTGAGGAGGAGGGACAATCCTTGACTCCCACTTCCACCTTCCAACCCTCCTCTGCAGCCCCTGTGGAACCACAGACACCCCCTAATAGCGGTAGCCCCCCCACCTCAGCCAGCTTGAAGCTGAATGAAGGTATGTGAAGCTTGTTGTTCGGGGGAGGTGTGACCCCAGTGGGCATTTTTGTTTTGCCCGCTATTTTGACATTTTGACAACTATTCCACAGTGAGCGTGTCTGGTACCCATGCTGCCCAGCTGAGCCCCAGTGCCGCCTCTGGCTCCTCCTCCTCTTCTGCTGCTACACACCTCCTTCCACTAGGGGGTGATACTGAAGATGAGGAGGGCTTGAAGCACCTGCAGCAGGTATACCTGGCCAGCCTTTGGTCTGACATTTTCCTGGGTGGGCCTAACTGGGTAACCTCCCCTCTGCCAACAGCTCTGATGGAGTCTCTCATTGTGTGTGTGTGTGTTTTTACAGGAAGCAGAGAAGATGGTGGCATCTTTACAGGACAGCTCCCTGGATGAGGAGAGCTTCACGCAAACCCTGCAGGACAGAGGCAACACTGCAGCTGCCCTGCCGCTGTCTCACGAGGCAGCCATGAAATGGTTCTACAAGGACCCACAGGGAGAGATCCAGGGTACACACACACACACGCCAATATAAGCAGGAACATATTCTGTGGATTGGCTTCTGTGCTCTGAAGGTCTGACGCCCTGTCATGTTCCCACAGGACCATTCACCACGCAGGAGATGTCGGAGTGGTTTCAAGCAGGCTACTTCAGCATGGGCCTGCTGGTGAAGCGTGGCTGTGACGAGGGCTTCCAGCTCCTCGGCGATGTCATCAAGATGTGGGGGCGTGTGCCTTTCGCCCCGGGGCCCTCCCCGCCCCCCCTGCTGGTGAGGCAACCCCCTCCCCGCCACGCTTGTCCCTTATGGGTGTCTTGGTCTCTGCTCCTCTGTAACCCGAGGCTGTCCTACAGGGCAACTTGGACCAGGAGCGGCTGAAGAAGCAGCAGGAGCTGGCGGCGGCGGCCCTGTACCAGCAACAGCAGCAGCAGCAGCAGCAGCAGCAGCAGCAGCTCTTCCACCTCATTAACAGGTCACACGCCTCCACCACAGCTCGGCCCTCACTTGTCTAGCAGACAGTAGAAGCCTGACACTTATTTTGCTTTTGGCATATTAAAAATTGTCATTTATTTTCCGTTGTTAAGGTATCTAGGTAATGCGTACACTAATGGCATGCCAGACGGCCCATCTGTTATACTCTGGTGATGTAGTAGGCCGCGTTAGCGTGGCCGTGTTAGCCTAGCATTGTGCTTCCTGACCCTGCCCCCTTGCTGCCACAGGTGCAGCGAGCCAGCTGTGATGCCTCTAGTCAGCAGGTCTATGTCCATGCCAGAGGCAGGATCTCTGTGGGAAATGCATACCTCAGCTTCACAGCAGTCAGGTAGAGTGTCACGATAGCACAGGGAGCCCCTTAGCAGGGGTCACTCACACCTGTCTTTCAGCTTTCCTCAGCCTTCCTTGGCAACGTTTGTGTTGAGTAGACTGACCCATATTTCTATAGTCATGCACTGATACCCTCGCCGACTCCCTTCTGTAGGCGGTGAAGCCAGTTTATGGGACTTAACCATGAATTCAACTCAGGGTCCAACTCTCGACCAGCTACAGAAGGTGCGTTGTGGCTCCCCCCCTGCTGGGGACCTTTGTGATACAGGTGTTTGGTATAGGGTGTTGATGATGAGAACCGCCTCCTGCTGTCAGCTCCAGGAGCGACGCGAGGCAGAGCTCAGGGCGAAGCGGGACGAGGAGGAACGGAAACACCGAGAGGAGAAGAAGAGACGTGAGGAAGAGGAGATGTTCCGGAGGAAGCAAGTAAGGCAGCCGTGACCGGGGAGACAGGGGGCTCTGCACAGATAAATCTGAGTGTGGCCGTTGCTCTTCAGCAGTGCCGTCAGCAGCAGGAGCTGATCCTCAAGCTGCTCCAGCAGACCCAGCAGCAGGGGGCGCCGGGCTGGGCCGGCCCGGGGGCCATGGCGGCGGTCCTGTCCAAACAGCTACAGCAGGAGGCTGAACGGCAGCTGCACAAACAGCAGAGGGAGCGGGTGAGTGGGGGGGAGGGCCGCCAGAGGGGGCACGTCGACTCCCCTCGCTGCGTCTCCCCTCCCACTACTGACGCCTGTTCTTCCTCTCCCTCCAGCACGGGGCGCTGTCTGTGGGTAGCTCCGGAGTGATGGGGGGGCAGTGGGGTGACACCGCCGGGAGCCTGTGGGCCGGGACGGGCCTGGAGGGCAAATCGGGAGGCAGCGGGATGGGTCTCTGGGAAGAGGCCGTGAAGAATCAGGCAGGGCTGCGCAGCCTGGGCTTGAAAAACAGTCGCAGCAGCCCACCAATCAGGTACGCCGCCAGGAGCCGACGCCCACATCGCCGTGACCGCTCACCCCGTGTGCCCGCGGGTTAGTATTTACATACACAACGCGGGAAGCAAATGTCCCCATAAAGTGATAAAACCTGTTACTCTTTAGCTCGCCTCAATTTTATAAAAAAAATAAATAAACTGTCAATGCAATCAAAATACCAAAATGTCTTGTATTTTGCTTTGTCACTTATGGTTAAGGTTAGGGTTGGGTAGGGGTTAAGGTTGTCATAGTTGGGATCAGGGTTTTGCCCATAGAAATGAATGAAGAGTCCATATAGGAATATATGAAGTGTGTATGTGTGCATGCAGTGAGCCTTATCTGATGGCCCGGCGAAAGCGCACAGAGGAGGAGGAGAAGCTCCTGAAGCTGCTGCAGGGCATGAAGCCGCAGGACGGCTTCACCACCTGGTGTGAGCAGATGCTGCACGCGCTCAGTGCCAGTGCTAGCACCTCCTCCTCCCTTGACGGTAATGCCTGCTGTCGGTGCCCCACTCACCTATCTCTCAGTGTAGCCTGCCCCCTGAAGGTCCTGGTCCTCATACAGGTTTAGAGGACTTCGTACTCTCACTGTCTCCGCATGCTTTCTGGAATGTCTCATGACTGCCTGTTCTGTATGTTTTTCTATGAAGTGGCCACCATTGTGGCGTATCTGAAGGAGGTGGAGTCTCCTTATGAAGTTCACGACTGCATCCGCTCCTACTTGGGAGACACCGTGGAAGCCAAAGAGTTTGCCAAACAGTTCCTGGAGCGCCGTGCCAAACAGAAAGCCAACCAGCAGAGGCAGCAGCAGCAGGTGAGGGTGACTGGGGTGTGGCTGGCAGGGGGGCAGAGCCTGTGGGGCTGGTTAGGTCACATATCACAGGTGCCGCTTTTTCGGGAGGTGGTCGGTCTTGGGGTGTTTATCAATACCAAGACTACGAAGGGCTTGCTTGTGTTCTTGGCCAGAGCATTCTTACTAACTTGCCTCCCAAGAACAAACTTCGGACGCAATGAATCATGGGATTGTTCTGGTTGGCGAGGATGCAGCCGATGTATCCTTGATATTTGGGGCTGGGCAGGAACGACATCCAGGGATTTTTACCGTCTTTCGTACTAGTGTTTTTGAGCCTTGGAACTTCGGCAATGGAAGATGCCATCATGTCCTGAGAACACAAGAATGGTCAAGTGCGCATATTGATAAACCCCCCTGGTATTAAGTATTTCTCTGTCTTTTCAGCTTTCCAAGGAGTTGGCAGGACTGGCTATGAACTTCCCCCTGCAGGCAAGTCACCCTCTTCACCCATCTCACTTACTTGGGTATTTAATGGCCGAGTAGTTCAGATTTGAAACAGTATACCCATTCAGGTGGCTGTGTAAGATGTGTATTCCACACCCAACCCTGGTATTACAGACAGCTTTTTTTTTTTTGTTCTGACTGGACCTCAGCTAGTTTCCATCGATCGTCAGGTTTGACTTTCTCTTTGTCTTCGGTGTTATATATTTACTCATTGGCCTCAATCAGTGTTCCTAGGGGACCCTTAGATGGGCCACGCTTTTGGCCCCTTCCACCTCCCTGCCCACATTTTTGCTCCCTCCCAGCGACTATCTGGGTGTCCCTGAGGACCGGTTTGAGAAACACTGGCCTAGACCTTTAAGAGCATTGCAGGCCTTTAATGGCAGAAGTTATAGTTTGGATAATAAATACACCCCCCTCCAGGACTCCATGCGGGGCGTCAGCTCCAGTGCCCTGCAGTCCATGTTCCAGTCAGCCCATGTGGGGAAGGGGGTGCTGTATGACAGCCAGGGAGCCAAGATGAGGAAGAAGCAGCCCATGATGTTGCCCTCAGACCCCAGCATTTTAGGTAGGTCTGCAGTTACCACTGGCCTTCGTGATAGCATGTGCCCCCTGGCTGAAGGGTGACCCTGGCTGGGAGCTTGTGAAGAATTCTGGCATGGTGTAAGCGACATCAACACGGCACGTTCCACTGCAAAGCCCATTCAGCCTTTTATTCTGCATTGCACCTACTGTTTAAATGGGGCACCATGGCTTTTGGGCTAGGAACACTGAGGTTAATGATGGGATGTTTGTATGTAATGCTGTGTTTGAAAGAAGGGATCAGTCTTAGGCCGATCCTGATGCTATCTTACCTCCACCCCACCCCAGGATATTCGTTCCATAGCGGAGACCATCTAAGTCTGGGTGAGATGGAGCCAGTAGAAGAATACTGACCCAGAGCAATATCTTCCTGAGGCCTTCAAACAAGCACACTGGCCAGGCGTGTGCACAGCTAGGGCAGAGGGGACCAACGGCCCTCGCCTGTCCCTGGACCGAGGCTGGCACTTAATACAGTAAAGCACCTTAAAATGATGCACTTTATCCTGGGGGTATTGAGTATGGGACTCTACATGTGCAGGTCGCCTGCCTGCATGCGAGCGAGCGAGAGTGCGTGCGTGTGTGTGTGGGTGCGTGTGTGTGTCGGTGTGTGTATATGCTCACACTATATGAATATACACACATGGGCATGCAGCAACTGGAACGCAGACAAGTGTCTCCAGTGGGGGCATTTGTGTACTTGTCAGAAAGCCTATTCTTTCTTGAAAGATACACTGTTTTTTGGTTGTTTTTTTTTTTAAGTTTATATAAAAGTTGAAGCTATAAAATGCTGAATTTAAAAACTTGAAGATTTGCACTTGTGTTAAAAAAAATCTGACAAAATTTATTAGATGTAGAAATTGATATTTTTGTTATGTGTGTGCGCGCGCATGTTTACGAGAGAGTGCGTTACTCTGCACAAGGTTTTTTTTTTTTTTTTGCCTGCCGAGATCATGTACAATACAAGGCCATTTTCATTGTGTTCGGATGAAAATCTCTGAGTTCTTGAAGTGTATGTGTGTGTGAGAGATGCAGGGTGCGGGGGGGAGCACCACTAATTCCCACATTCACCTGCTCCTTGGTGCTGTGGTGCTGGTCTATGCCAGTAGGTGGCGACTGCGCTCTCCCTTTAACTTTCCTGTGACTGCCACTCCAGGTTGTGCAAGTGTGCATGTCCCGGTTTCCCTTGAATTGCTGTGTAACGCATTTGTATTACTGTCGTTCTGTGCTTCACGTTAATTCAAAGAACCATGCAAAAGTGTGTGTGTGTGTGTGTGTGTGTGTGTGTGAGTGTGGGCGTGCCCAAACGCATGGTGGTTTGCCACCAGGCAAGACGATGCTTTGGCAAGGTATTGAAAGTATTGGCCTGAGACTTGGGGCACTTTCAGGGCTGCTACCTTGTTTTTTGTTGTCATTTCATGGCCTCTGATAAATGCATATGTTTTGTGATGCTGAATGTATTCCAAAAAAAGATAAGTGTGTGTGGAGACAAGGTGGGAGCAAGGAGATCCTACAGAAACATACTGTCCGGACCGCAGGCTGTAGGACGAGTCGCCGCGGTACCGGTACCCACGGGCCAGGGGAGCAGGACCACGAGCCCTGGCCACGCTGGCTCCCCCCTGTTTAGGGGAGTCCTGCTTGTTTACACACATCAGTTTCAGTTGGTGCATTTTTGTCTCATCTGAGACTTCACGGATTGGAGATGAGACGGGCAGAGTTGGATGTACAGACAATACCCCACCCAGCCATGATCACAAGGGGATCTGGCCCTTGTGCGGAACATAAAGGATCGGTTTCTCATTAGGTTCTTGTGGAAAATGTAGGGTGGGGTAGCAGTTCATTATGTCATTTATTTATTTGCAGTTTTTTTTTTCTTTCTGTGGTTTGAAAAGTTAGTACAGGAGAATTTTTCTTCCTAAACGAGAGCAGAGGAACGTTTGGTACTTCACCAACACAACTGTTTCTTTTCTTTTGCTTTTATCTGTTTTTTTATTTGTTAGTCACCTTTTTTGTTTGAAAGAAACTAAAGAACATAAGAAGCAAAGGTGGCGAAGGAAGTTTTCTGCATGTCTGCCAGCTAACGGACAGCTGGGAGTACCAATGGCCTGTCCGTGGGCTTTGGAGCGACTTTCTGCCTTTTGTAATGAGTCTGCCCAGCTCAGATAGTTGCCCCCGGTGAGCCTGCCAGCTTCTCTGTGCCCTCGACCAGCTTGCGGAAAGTGAAGCAGTCCTCTGAGGCGCAGTGCTGGGGGATGGTACCCAACAGCAAACCCCCCCCCCCCCCCCCCCCCCCCACCGAA
>JAAGVU020000038.1:10818691-10830090 GCA_011763525.2 Mormyrus iriodes
TCCCTTAACTGCTGAATGTCTTTCTCTCTTTTTTACTGGACAAAAATAATGCAATAATTATTCCCAAAACACTTCCCACACCCCCCAGCTCCCCCCCCCCCCCCCCCCATCGCGTTCCCACACAGGCCTGCTTAATAACCCTACTGGCTCTGTCTTTCCTGTATTTAAAACTTGTTAGCAGGTAGCACTTGAGTGATCCCCAGAGAAACGCTTTGTGAGCTTGTGCAGAGAGTCTGGCGTCACAGGCATGCGGGCAGCCATTTCACCATAGCAACCCAAGCTTCCCTAACCCACACCTACATTTCATCATTATATAGGGGAATGTAACTGCGTGCCACAGCAAACAACATTAATAGTTTCTTGATGTTTTAATGGCATTGAAATATAGACCATAAAGTTACAATAAATTGCCAAAAGTATTGGGACACCCCTCCAAATCATTGAATTCAGGTGTTCCAATCACTTCCATGGCCAGAGGTGTACAAAATCAAGCACCTAGTCACACAGACTGCTTCTAGTAACACTTGAGAAAGAATGGATCACACTAACCTGTTATGCTGCTGGTCAAAATTCATGTAACATTTTGCATGTCCAACGGGAAAATTTTTTTAAGTGGCCTCGCAAAGTACAACATTTTTCTGAAAGCGGAAAGCGGAGTTTCACCACGTGCTGGTGTCAGCGCACGCTCTCCCTCTCCCCTCACGTGGGTACATGAGCACTAGGGGTGGAGCTTAAGCACAAGCAGGTAGAAATACCCATTACGCTGACACAAACAGTGCTTATTTGATTTTACGGTCTTTTTTCTGAATATGAATAAATGGTGGGCTGGCCCGGTGGTGCAGTGTTTAGCACTGTTGCCTCACACCTTTGGGGCCAGGGTTCCATGTGTGTGGAATTTGCATGTTCTCCCTGTGTCATTATGGGGTTTCCTCCGGGTATTCCGGTTTCCCCACCACAGTTCAAGAACATGCTGAGGCTGATCGGAGTTGCCAAATTGCCCGTAGGTATGCATGTGTGTGTGAATGGTGTGTGATTGTACCCTGGGTTGTTCCCTGCCTTGCGCCTGCAGCCTCCGGGAAGGGCTCATGGACCCCCCCCCCCCCCCCCCCCCCCCCAAAGGACAGCGACAACACCTGACGCTGCTTACTTACAGACCACGCCACTTGTATGCTGAATGCGGACGGGGGGAGGGGTGGGTGCATAGCAGATGAATGTGTTTTATGGGGGCAGCGAAAGACTGGAACAGCCTCCACCCCATCATTTCAGACTATCAGAACCTCAGCTTCCTCCTGAAAGCGAGTGAAGAGCAGGCTGTAGAAGACTGTCTGAAGTGAGGTCCTCATTGGGGCATCGTGCCAGGTGAGGATCACGGCCTTGGCTGCTTTGCTTTCTCTCTCTCCCTGGTGCCTTCCTCTGGTATGCAGCTGGAGAGGTTTAGGCCTAATTCATCATCAACATCTTGCTGAATGCTTTAGATTGTCTGGAAATAATTGTTTTCATTTGTACTTCTGTCATCTTGTCTACAGGTCTCTGCAGCAGCACCCCCTTCTGGAGGGAATGGTGCTTCTACCCACAAAGGCGGTCTTGGAATGGAGCAGAGACTGTGTAGAAGAGCCCAGACAGAATATCCCTTGGGGGGCACCTCCCGTCACAGACCCTACAGTCTGTTACCCCATTTGTACTGGAGAGGGGGGTGGGGCAAAGAGACCGCGCCCCCTTCTGTACAGGACTTGCACAAGGCTTAGTCTCATAAAAATGAGGCTCTGGTTCCTGGCACCAGCTTGTCTTTGTAAATAATGTATTTTTTTTTTTTAGTTGGGGGGTGCTAGTGATTCAATTTAGTTGACATGCCTTAACTGTACAGAAACAGCCTTGGTCCTGATTCTCTCACACACACACACACAAACACACGCACGCGTGTAATGGCTTGTTTTTGAGCTGAAACGCATTACGCCGTCCCTCTTACAAGTGCATCTTCATACTGTTTTCCACATTGGCTTACACAGTGCTGATGCAGGTGCATTCACGAAGGGCCATCTAATTCTGTACGCTCCTATGTCTGTTCTCACTTTCAGAATCAGTTATGTGTGGATTTGCTACCCACAATCCCCTGGGCTGTCCAGTCCTGACTGGAGCTGAGCTTACTGAAACCTTGGGGGGTGGGTGCCACGTCGGGCTTAGTCTTCATACTGATAGTATTGCTGGGAGCTCAGACAGGAAGGTGTGTGAGAGAGCTTGTTCTCCATAGGATGGAGAGCCCTGAATCTTTTAGTAGAAGCCTCAGGCGCTCCCTAGTGTGATTCGTATCCCATCAGTGTTTGGTATAGAAAAACTGTCTTCTGTGACAGTGAACTGCAGGATCTGTCGCTCTCTGTCATGTTTTGAATGTGAATAATTTCCCCTCTGTTTAGCATTTGTTACTGTGGATGCTTGTTTATTTTAAGCATTTGTCTTTTATAAAGTTGGAGGTGTTTTAGTGATGGTTGGGCAGCAGTGTGTTGGGGGCGGGGGGGTTCTGTTAGTATTCTGCTGTCTTTCGGGGATGTGTGTTGCTTCCTTGCTTGTTTAAAGATGCCCACTGTGCCCTCGGCACAGTTTCCTGTGGTTTTTGTTGCCATGTCAGAAAATATTGTCTCGTTCCTTCTGAGCCCCTACTGTGAGACCACTTTAAGGTCTGGACAATTCCATTTCAATTCCGTTAGAATTTTTGTGAGACTGGACATTTCCCGGAATTGCAGTTTGCTGTGATGTTGAAATGGTGTTATTGTGGAATTGCAGTGGAATTGTGTGATTCTGAGGTGCCTTCCGGTAAAAGACGTCAGTTTTATAGAAAGAAAATTAACTCGAAATGCATCCTGCTATTAACTCCCCACGCCCTCCCGAAATCAGTCGGCTCATCTCCACTGACTTGTAAACCCTAAGAAAGTTTTAAAGATGGAACACAACACGGAAAAAGAAATGAACAACCTACAGTTAAATAGTTTGAGAACAAAAATGTAAAACAATAAACTGATTTAAGCATAAAGCTTGTGTTTGTAGCTGCTGTGCTGATGCCAAGACTCTTTTTATGTTCCTCTTTCCACTGCACCGCCTGTTGAGGCACATAACTGTCCTCAGCTGATCTTTTGCTTTACGATTCTAATGTGACTTGCTGGATCCCGCATACTAGTTAGAGGCTGGGTTTTACTTCAACAGTAGTACACAAGTTTAATAGGTTGGTAGAGTCCAGGATTTGATCTGCGCCTCTGGATAGGAGTACAGATGATTTTAGGAATTCGACAGGAAGGGTTCCAGCAGAGATGCTAATATTCTGTTTGGGTTGGTGTGCGAGCGGACGGTAACGTCAGAACTCCTGTAGATTTCCGGGCCCCTAATTCACAGCTGCGACAATGCGACGTTTCCTACTTGCATGACGACTCCAGCGAAGAATGCTGGCGATAATCACGTGTGCTGTATGTTAAATGAAATAAAATGGACACGAATTTTGCAACCTAAACGGGTGCAAACAGCATTTCAAAAATATCAGATTGCTTAGATTAATTGAATAAATATCCGGCCCTAAGTGGTGGTTTATAGACCGATTGCCACGTCGCTGACACCTAATATCAAGTACTGGTACAACGATACTCTCTGAATAGCACAGTAGATTCGTGGCAAAGCGCCGCCGCCGGCCGCCCTGGCGGCTCTTCGTCCAGCATTCCGGCTGCCTGTGGCATTTGTATGTGAAGGAACAGCAAAGCGGCACCTTCGTGTAAACCGACCTGTGTGGTCCGACGCTGCGTCGGACTCCCCGGCCTCTGTCTAAACACTAGTTATACATGGCAATACCAAGGTGGCGCAGCCCCAGATTTAAGCCTGGAAAGGATCCGACCTCTCTCTCCATCAGCACACCGTGAGGACACAGCGCGCACGTCTATTCTTTTAGTAATGGGTGAAGTTGGCGCTGTCCTTGCGGCGCTCATCCGCTGGGGGCGCCCTAGCCCTTCTTTTGTAATGAAATCGGATTTTCTAAACGTGATTTTTGTCGTGCGTGGTGTGTGTGTGGCACCCCCGGGGAAGGACAGCGGTGGGCTGAGAGTGCCGAAGTGCAGCGTCCCGGGGGCCAAGGATCGCCTCCGGAGGAGGAGGGGTGAAAGGGGGTAGGATGGGGCAAGACGGGGATAACGGAGAATTTAAACATACACGTGACACTGGCATTTAAAAGCACGCGGAGGGAAAGTGTTTCCGCCGAAGCCGGTTTCGGACCCCCCCGCCCGCCCTTTCGTAAAGGCTCTCTCTCACACACACACACACCTCTCACTCCCTCCTTCCCAGCTCCTTTATGTATCTCCCTCCCCCTTTCCTCATTCAAGCCGCTGGACCGTCATGTACCCGGAGCGCTCTTCAAGTGCGGGGATCTGAAGCCGGAGACGCCGAGGGAGAGCCTGTGTTGGGGGGCCTGGAGATCACTCCACGGCCGCTCCTGCTTAAAGTCCCGTTATGGGAAATTATTTTGCGATTACGGGTTTCGCTTTTTAATAATCAAGGTCTTTTAACTTGGCGATGTTCTAACCCTCCGTTTCGCCGATGTTCACTCCATCTATATTCCGGTTTGTAAATATTTACGATCGCTGCTTTATAGGGGCGGAAAAAGTAAAACGGTCGACTTTACAGCTTAAGAGACCGGTCAGAGATTTGCGAATCGGCGAAATGTAAAGACTTAAACAAAATAAGAGTTGGAAGTACCCAGAAAGGGTGTGAAAACAGCCCGCATCACAGCCCGTGCTTTTTGTTTGCACACTTTGTGCATACCTGCACCTCCATAAGAAAGACGAACTGAACCTGAGGAGGGACAAAGGTACCGCACTTAAGAAGAGTGTTTTGTAAACGAGAAAGACCTGTTCGCACCCATTTGCCCCACAAACGAGACTAAATTAAATCCCGAACTCACTGATGACTTTGTGCGCAGCGCAGCGAAGAGCCCGTTCCACGAAATCCCAGCGCTGAAGACACTGCGTGTTAGTCCAGGATCCACGCTTCTCCTACCGCCAGGGAGGTCAAACTTCATGAAGCATGCCTTTTTCCAGAGTCTGGACAGCTTCATAGAGCATTCCCATTTTTAATAAAATCTTTTACGGTCGCAGCCTTTCCTTCCTATCATTGCAAACTGCGGTCCGCTTGTGGGGCACTTTGTCTGAATCTGCCCCGATACGGGGAGCCGCGATCCGGGGATGGCGACGCCGGCTCGACATGGCGCAAGTAACCTGAGTCTCCTAGCCGTGTTCCTTATGGATATACTGGGCATCTCGGCCACCAACATGGAGCCCATATATTGGAATTCACTGAACAAAAGGTGAGCGCTGCACTTATACACATGGTATCCGTAAGGTACCTACGGAGGTCCTTCTCTTTAGTGAACATGCACACCTTCCCTTCCTACCCGCATACAAACGTCGGACGATATCTTGATCCTGTTTAGGTTCGATGAAATCTTTCTGAAAAATGAGCCATTAAATGGATTTCTCATCTGTTCTCAGTCATTTCCGAATTTGGACTCGGATGTGGGCACTTCGTAGGTGATGTGCTGTTGGACGCCTTATTTACAAAGTACAGCAGTTTAGTGCCCGAGGCGTGAAATTGACACCGAGTATTAAAATGTTCGAAATGCATTGTTTGCTTTATCTGTAAATCTACTTTTGAGTTCATTTAATGAACTGCCTTTAAGCCCGAAGGTTGTACAAGGTCTCCTGGTCAGATGCGCCCTGCTTGCCGAGAGAGGTTGCAGGTTTTGGGGTGAAGGACCAGGTT
Organism: Mormyrus iriodes; assembly: GCA_011763525.2. Taxonomy (NCBI): domain Eukaryota; kingdom Metazoa; phylum Chordata; class Actinopteri; order Osteoglossiformes; family Mormyridae; genus Mormyrus; species Mormyrus iriodes. The sequence goes on from JAAGVU020000038.1 coordinate 10,824,479, forward strand.
AAGGGAAACTTGCAGGAATCTTAGTTCGCACAGGGACAAGAATAGCCTTTGATGTTATCTTTTCATAACATCAACTGTCTCTACTCTGGACAAAGTGTGTAATGCACAATCACGCTCTGAATCGCCACGCTTCTTTGGACTTCTTGGCATGTGTGCCTTTGATTTCTTTGCCCGCTGAACTAGGCAGAGGACACCCGCAGGAGTTATCCATTTTAGCACCAGGCTGCCAGTAATGCAGTGGGGCTCGTGGTCAGCTGTGGGCTATCAGAGAAGGCAGGGTGACTGTGCGTGGCCCTGTCATACACGGACCCACTCACCATGAACTGTCCGATAGCAACGGCCGTGTATTCAAACCCGGACAGAACCAAATGAATCCACAGGAACCAGGAAACGAGGATGCGAGATTCTAGATGAGGGATGTAGGTCAGCCTGAGAGAGTGGAGACCACTGCGTGGGTGTGGTTCACCTTCTTGGTGGCTCCGTGCATTCCACGCCATCGCCACAGCTTTGGGCCCCTGACCCGGTCATGTCCGAGAGATTCCCATCTCTCCTATGTCATGTCACGCAGCAGGATGTCACCGCTGTATTGCCTTGAAGTCACTAGCTGCTTTGCACGTCGTCGACAGACTGATGCGCGTGACTTGTTCTCCTCGTCCCTCTGCCGGCTGACGGGATGGCCCATGTGCCTCCGCCCTGCACTTTGGGGCACATTGTAGTACAACCCCCCACCCCTCACCCCCCCCCCCCCAACATGCATTAAAAATTAATCCCCGGCATTTCAATAATTAATGGACCGACAGCTAATTGGTTGCAGATAAAAGGCCGATTAAGTAGGGTAAGTGTTTCAAATTAAAACATTTTAGAAGTCAGAGGAAGAAAGAAAGAAAATCCCATAAGGGCTCAGGGACTGGGGCTGAAAAAGAGATGTGGCCACTGTGTAAAGACCTCGCACTCCCATTTAGAGGCGCGTGTTGGGCACAGTGGGGGGCTGAATGCGGAGTAGGTCATTTGCACATGAGTTGGAAGCCTGTTTTGGGAATTTAGGAGGGACACCTTGGGGGGTACTAATCGAGCATTCTCTAACACCTGACTTGTCGCAAGTTTTGCTTATTTGCTCAGCTGGGTTCGCTGCAGGAAAGCAGGCCTCCTGTTGTAGGTAAATCGCCACAGTTTTGGTTGGACATTCTGGGTTTACTGGGATTTTTTTTTTAGCCTCTAGCAGGTGGCCCTTTTGTTAGCAGGTGGCCGGTGGTGTTCTGCAGGACATGCCCCCTTTCTCATCCTGGCCTCCCCCCTCTTTTTTTTTACGCCCCCTTTGTCTTATCATTCTCAGGCCTTTCCACCCCCTTTGTCTAACTGGGGGGGGGGGCATTCTCCCATCACAGATGGAGTCACTTAGTCTGCACGCCGCGTCGTAAACCAACCGGATCTCACCCCGCTCGTTTTTGCCGACGGGCCTGTTTTCGCTTTGCGAGTTTCCACAATAAAGACGGAAGCACGTCGAGACGTCCAGTACCCGGCTGGCACACCGAGGCTCTTGTGATGGTTGCCGACTGGAACGTGCAGTACCTGTGAGATATCATCGGGCTACGCGCCTTCAAGGTCGTTACGTTCCTCTGTCTCTGCTGTTTGGACAGTTCCAGGTCTGGGAGATCAGGAATCTAAATGTCTGCCTCTTTCCTCCTTGGCCCCATGTGGCAGGGCAGGCTTTCTCCGTGACACAAAATACCTCCCGCGGTCCCTCCCTTAATGCAAAAATGTCCATTTATGTGTGACGTAAACAACTTTGGCATGCTTTTCTTTTTCCTTGTTTTCTCAAAATTACAGATTGTCATTACTTCCTTTCTTTTGATTTTTTTAATCAGATTAATGACTAACTGCCAGCTCTGCATCGTCTGTAATGCGCTTGATTATAGACATCCTGTCTTTTTAAAACTTCTTATGAGGATTTTGTAAGAAATAACTGTATTTTTTTATAGTTGAGTTCTGGGAAATGCATTTTGTTTTGTTTAGATCACAAGGGGCTTGCTGTCATGTTCTGAGAGCTGCTCATGTTCGGGAGCGTTGGATGTTATCCTGCTCGTTCCTGAACTGAATGATCAGTTAGCCCAATGTTTCTCAATTCGGTCCTCAGGGACCCCTAGACAGTCCACATTTTCGGTCTTTCCCAGCTCCCTACCAGACAGTCCACATTTTTGCTCCCTCCCGGAGCTGGGAGGTAGCAAAAACGTGGACTGCTGGGAGCTCCTGAGGACCGGGTTAAGAAACACTGCATTAACTGGTTAATTGCTCTGAGTCAGCTTGGTTGATTATGGCCAGTATCCACAAGTGTATGCAGAGGGTCACTCTCTCAATGTGTAAGACCAGTGGTGTCTCCTGGTAGGTGGTTAAAGATATTTTGCGCAAGCTTCTCACTGCCAAACTGCATCCCCCACACACACACACATACAGACACAGACAATCGGGCTTGCTGAGAAAATATCAGAGTTTTGATTTGCGGATGATGCGTCTTCTCAGTTCAGGGATCAGACTAATCATTCTCCTAAACCCTGTTAGATTTCTCCAACAAAGCCTGAATCTCACATCCTCTCCTAAGAGGCCGGTCACGGCTGGCGATCCCTCCCTGCATTACTAGCTTATTGTAAGATGCACTGAGCTCTTTGAGGAATGGTGATGGATGAGAGGGAGAGATGGATGACTGGAAATTGGAAGGATGGATGTAAGCCCTTTTCGCTGGTGTGCGAATTGGTGAGGAAAGTTGCTAAAGTTTCTGTGCAGGCGGGTGGTGTGTTGATGCAGTGGCGGAACAACTGTACACTGGGCCCTGGAACATGCGCCCCCCACCCCCCTTCCAAATTAACACCTGGGGCCTGCCTACACCAGCTGCAGCAGTTGCAGATGATGAAATTTAAGTAGTCTCCAAATATTATACCCATCATGCACTGCAGTAGTTTTTTTTGTTGTTAAATACACACCTCGGCAGTTTGACTACAAAACGTTATAAACTATTACATTTCAAAATTGTTTTTAGTATGGTACCAAATATTTTTTGTGTTATGATTCCCACCATATTGAGATCATATACATAAAATGAAAGATATAAAAGTAGCATGTCACAAGTCCTTATAATATGTATGACATCAGAACCTTAATGCCTGTGGATGTTTTTCATACAGGTGGAGGGGTGCCCCGGACGTTGCTGGGGGGGGCCCGGGCCCTATCAGTCTGCCCCTATGTTGGTGTGCTGTGCCATGTAGGATTGTGCGCTATCAGACAAGTAACCCGGTGTCAGTATCTGACAGTGACCGACTGACGATTATCGCCTTTGTTGGGGGAAGTAGGCTTAGGCTACACTCAGAGCAAGATGAAGATTTATGATTCAACTTTCACTTGAGGTTTCCGACCTGCGTTTCTGGGGCAGTTAAAGATGCATTGGTATTATTTTGTAACTGTTAATGTTATTTTCGTAACTACCTATGCGAAGGTAGCAGTGTATGTAGTCTCAGGGGTGCTGTATGGGGGGCAGAGTTAAGACAATTGTGAACATAATTGGATTGGTCTGGGTTGGGGACCCAATGTGATTATAATATACTTTCATGGGGACAAAAGCCTCTAGTGGTGCCACTGTGTAACCTAAACCATGGATTTCACAACTTTTCAACCATATGACCCCAAAAATAACAGTGCCACTGAGTCATGGCCCCCATTTTTCCGACCGGGGGGTGAGGGGGCCCCCCTCATTAGAATTTGCTGATCAGGGGAGTTCCACCCAGTAATTTTGTAAGCATATTGTGGGAATCTTCTCACGACCCCCACTTTTGCAGTCCATGACCTTAAACATCAGTCATTATGGTGGCACATGTCTAGCCCCCCTCCCCCCCACCATCGACAGCTTCTTCACCACTGGTACGCAGACAGTGTAATATTTCCTGAGATGGTATGTGATGTAAAAAGTTTTTGAATCATGTTTTAAGACACCTTGTTTTTAAATTGTGGTTAAATCTGGCCCGCCGATAGATAATGTCCCATGGCAACTAAAAATCAATGACCAGCCCCACCAATCTGCACCCCCCTCCTCATCTAGGCAAGGTTTATCGTAGGTTGCCCATATATGTTTTTTTTTCCCATGCTTTCACATTTTTCTTTTGACTAAAAAAGATGTACTGTGTGTGTAGGGGGGTGTTGGACCACTCGATATTATCAATATTAAAATATCGCATAATGTTCTTGTAGACGCCCATGGTTTGCATGACTTCTCGGTGTCTCCCCACTTCAGCTTCGAGGCATTGCTGGTTGCCATGACGCATCCACCATGTCTCACTCCGCCAGCTGCCCTGTATCGCGCCCCATGCCTCATACAGCCCTGTCAGGAAGCCATGTGTCCGCCTCCGTGCGCTCGCTTGCTTGTGAGCAGGTCTTGGGGAGACCTGCGGGTTCCGACCTGCTCTGTAGAGCACCCTGCCCATCATGCCCCTGGCTGACATCGCCGACACTATTACAACGGGAAGCTATTTCTGTCTCCGCAGCTCGTGTCGGCTTCCTCTCTGTGCCTCCTTCTCTGTCTGCCCGGGGGGATGGGGGGGGGGGGGCTTGGCCCGGACCAGCGGCCTCTGGACCGTGCATGAGATTAGATCCTGTCAAGCATGGCGACTAGGGGACAGGGGGACATTGCAGCTCTGAGGGGTTTCTGGGGTCTTTGAGGGGTCTCCATGTGTCTGTCTCCGTTTGTGGGGTCCCTATCTCCCCCTTCCTCTCCCCCACTTGAGAGGTCTGTCACTGCCTGCCCGTACGCAAGGACTCCGTCCCTAGAATGCCGCCATCCTCCCAGGATCATTTAGTCCTGAGACCATTTCATGTTTGATTCTAATCATCTCGCATTGTTGTAGCTGCCAGTCACTCTGAAAGAAAATCCATCAGCGGAGCCTCTGCTCATGAATATTCATAGGAGAGCATTTGCCCGTGAATATTCATGAGCGAGCCGCCGACCGGAGCCGTACAGGCCGAGTCTGTGCTCTGCGCTGTGTGCCAACGCTCTGTCGCCAGCGATACCCTAAATATCACACTGTTTGCGTGCAAGCGCAGGGTCAGCGCTGACTGGAGAGCCTTCAGCATCCTCCCCGGTCACATGGAGCCTGAAGTGAGCCAGGGCGTTTTCCCGAAAGGACCGATAGCGATTAGATTCAAATTCAAATCGACAGTGAGTAGCTTAGCAACGGCAGACGGGCCAGCGGCGGGGATGGAGCCCCCACACTGGACAGGAAGTCCTGGCACAGGGGGCAGGTTAGGTGTGCAGCTGGGGTGCAGGGTTTTTTTTTTTTTCTTTTGTGGCACCCAGCCTGCTTAATTTTTTATTGGTTCTCCTATTAGTGTCTCGGAATTGGGCTCTACTTAAGCGTGCCGTGATTTTCACATCGTCAGCTGGCCACCATAAAGAGCTGGAGGAGGGTTAGGGTGACAGTACTGGGGTGGGCGCATGGAGATGCTAGCCACTGGTCTGTTTAGGGAGATGCAGAGTAATGTGTGACGGCATGTGTGTGTGTGTGGGGGGGGGGGGGTCTGTCATGAACGTAGCACTAGGGAGGAACGTGGGTCGGCATTGGCGTGATTCGAAA
>JAAGVU020000038.1:10835638-10878014 GCA_011763525.2 Mormyrus iriodes
TACAAGATTACAGTGTCCTTCACGTCACATGAGGGTGCTCATAATGTTTTGGCTCATTGTGTGTGTGTGTGTGTGTGCGCGTGTGTGTGCGTGTATGTGTGTGTGCGTGTATGTGTGTGTGCGTGTATGTGTGTGTGCACGCGTGCGCACACAAGCCCAGACACCCATCTGAATCTTAATATCCCCCAGCTTCTGCTCCTGTTCCCGCTGTCCTCCTTTTTCTTCTTTTCCCCTTACCATTTCACCCACTAAAGGAAAGACACGCCTCTGTTTCAGCGTCCACTTTAATTTGTTTTATCAGATGACCGCCTCTTATGTGACTGTTTGCGGTTGCCAGGCAACAAGTGGAGGCAGCATCGCCAGAGTCTCCGCCGAATGACGTCTCTTTCCTACTGTATCTCATCTCTCCATCTCTGCTGTTATTTATCCTTTTATCTCTGTGTTTCACTTTCTCTCCTCCCCCTTCCCCATTAATGCCTTTCCCGGTCTCAGTCTCAGTCTCGGTTTCGGTCTCAGTCTCCCTCTGCACCGCCTTCTATAACAGGACAGCACACAGTATGCCTTCTAATCACTCTCCACATTAATATTTACATTTACACTTGTCTGCTGCTTCATCTGCACATGGAGGATAAGTGTACCAGCACTGCCGGTATCTGTACGGCGAGTTTGCTGCACTGCTGGAGTGGAAAGTCTCTTGTGTGGAGGCAGTCGGTCTGTCAAAGGGGGAATCGGGGATTCTCACTTAAGCTCCTGTACAGCTTCTGCAGCTAACAATGCAAAGGTTGTGGGTTCGATTTCCTGAGAGCGCACATAAGTTTTAACCCTTCCCTCTGCTGTAAGTCGCTTCGGATAAAAGCATCAGATAAATTCATGTAAAAGCTTCAAGGGTAGGCCAGTTCAACTGCTGATTTGTGCTGAAAAATTTTACATAGTCACCATCATTTCTAAAGGAGTGGCACTTAACATTGGGAGCATGTGTGACTGTGTGTCGGCGAATGAGTGACTGAGCATTGCTGGCAGTGGGGCTACCTAAGAGATGGGTATGTCCCACCCACATAGGAATAGCCTACTGGTACAGGGGAGTGCTAGAGAGGGGTGTGTCTTGATCACTGTGGGTGGAGCTTATTGAATGAGGTGTGTATCCTCCTCACAGAGAGGGAGTGCTGCAAGGCATCGCGTCTGCTAATTGAGGCAATTCTACTAACTAAGTTGTTGTTGTCACACATTCTGTTATGACTGAACGGCACATGCATGCACATTATGGCACTCACTAGCCCTTGGGCTATAGGACAGTCTTAACTTTCCTGTTGAGATTAATCTGCGAGTCCCACTCTCCGCTCCCCTTTGTGGGTCAGTCAACTGCCCAGAGACATTGCTTTTGAGGAGCATAGACCCAGTGAGCTGCTAAGCTAACTTTGCAGCATTGAACGACATGCTACTAATTCTGCTAAGCTAACCCTACAGTGCGGAACATGTGAGAAGCTTTCACTGGGGTGTTTCCATAAACTCGGAGGGGAGATTTTATCCTTGTGAGGTCTCGGCACACTGTGAGAAGTAGGTTTCGTTAGAGCTTGGACCAATAGGGGCTAGTTTCTCAGGCGAGCAGTCTCCACCTTCTTACCACTAAAAATACACCCCTCGAACAACACACACACATTTTACATTGTGTCAGCATGACCTTTAACCCCTTGGCTTTGAGAAAGTATTCGTGAGGCCCCCACAGAATAAGCAGTGGGGGGGAGGTTGCCTCCGAAAGATGACCCGATAAACTGTAACAGACAAAAGAGGCAGTCATCCATGTCTGTGTGCATGGGAGGGGAGACAGACAGGTGTTAGCTGGAGTGTTGGTTTAGTCTTCATTAATTCAAGCGTACCGTGACCATTTAACACCAAACGCATGCGTTTGCAGCACTGCTAGGGATTACATCACCCCCAGAGCCTTTCCGTACGCAGCAACCGGAAAGCAGAGACCAGCAGTACAACGTCAATCACACATACCCTGACTGGGAAACTTTGCTGTGGATTTATTAAAGGAAACATATAGATATAGCTACAGTATGTATGATGTGTAACTCTGATCAAAGCATCAGTGTGGCAGAGGATGAGACTGATTCAGCTTTATCACACACAAACGTAGCCAGAGACTTTAATGTTAAGATGAGAGGCAAACTAGACAACACCAGAGTATGTGAATTTTCAGGGAAGGGGTTTTCTGTCTGATGAAGCGTGAGACGTGGACAGCGAGGCCGGTCCAGGAGGAAGTGGGTCACCAAAGGCCGTCTGCTTTCTGCATTTTCTTCTTGGTCCCTCTCCACATGCTCAGAGGCTTTATTTATGCCCATGGCTGGGAATAGCTTAGGTGTCCGCCTCGCTTGTGCTACAGTCAGCGAACCACACAGTAAGCAAGGCGGTCTTGGGGAGGAACAATAGCGTCATGCATTCCTAATAAATATCAGTAAGTCACTGTTTGAAGGCTATTAGAGATGTTAATTACGCGGTCGGTTATACAAATTGGTACACTCCGATTTTCTTTATACTTAAAATGTATTTTAACCAAAGCACCTTTGTGGGGGAAATGACTTCTTCATGTGGACCTCTTGTTTCACCTCCATACAGACATACGGGCCAAAAAAGAAAGAAAAAATGCCTCCAAGCAGATCATACGACTGCGCAGGATGAGCAGACGCTACAGATCTGTGCTTATTCTGCTGACTGGAAGCGGTGACACTGTGTGTATTCCAGCCTTAGAGACAGAGGGGAGAATAATGCAATCTTGCTTTGTTTCTAATTCATTGTTATCTCTGAAATCTAATAAGAGTGGGTACAGAAATGCTCCAAACCGGGGTTTGTCTACAGACTTGAAGCATGTGTGGAACCCTGGGAGGCTGCACACCAGTCATCCACTCCATCCTTCACCCATAACTCACTAAATCTCATCTCGCTTTTACACGCGCGCACACACTTCCGTCATAAAAACCTGATTTCCTCTGACACCCCCGGGAATGTGCAGGGGGAAGAGTTAATTGCCTGTGTATGAGTGTGTGTGTGTGTGTGTGTGTGTGTGAGTGTGAGGCAGGGAGAAAGATGGAGAAAGGGAGGGGGGAAGAGCAAGAAGAAGAAAGTGCCACTTTGGGCAGAGGCCTCTCTGGAGCACCTGGGCATCTGGGCATCTGTCAGTGCCAGTCAGTGACCCCTGACTCACTATCCAGGAAAAGAGCTGGGATGGCAGTGTACGTTCCTGAAAGGAAAACACACTCCATCCATTCCACCATCTGGAATGTAGTTTAGCTATAAATGGGACACCATGACAGGTGTAGTATCAGTGTAGTAAAGTGTACTAACTGATCAGACAAGGAATAGAAACATGGAGACATGGAGTAGAGTGAAATATACTGACTGAGCTGCAGTGTCAGTGCATTAAAGAATAGTACAATAATTATGGCTGTAGTAAGGTGTGGCAGACTGTAGTGTCTGAGCTGTAGTATCAGTGTAGTAAAATGTACTGGCTGGAGTATCAATGGAGTATAGTGACACAATTTTAGTTACAGTATAGGTAAATATAATAGATGATCTGTTCCTTCTATATAAAGTGACTGGATTGTAGGAACATTATAATGCACATATATATAAAACGTAGTGGACCTTTTGCCTCAGTGTAGTAGAATGCAGTGCCTTAACTGTAGTTTTAGTGTAGTAAGGTGAAGTGAAATATAGTTACTGAACTTTACTAACAGTATAGTGGGATGTATTGTCTGGTGTGTAGTATCAGGGTAGCAATACTGTTCCTTTGTGTCCCGTATCAGTTCACCTCTTTATCACCCCAGAGTAAGGGAGACAACAGAAGCCCTTGCCACAGTGTCTCTTTAATTAACTACAGGAGGAGCGATCGTTCGTGGCCCCAGGCCTGTGAGTAATTATTAGCACCAGGAGTGATTAGCGTAACTCAGCTCTACTGTATTAAGATGTCAGACCTCGCTCCTAATGGAAGACCTGCTCGGAGGAGTGCAGCGTCTCGGGAACAAAGGAAAAAGAAACGGAAAGAAGATAACAGAAAGATCAGCCGGAGCAATATACCTGTATGCCGTTTCTCCATTTATCTAACGCTCGGGAGTTTCGTAGGAACATATACCATCTATATAGACCAGTACCTTCAGGCTCAGAGTTTCCTAGTGCGGTGTACCATATATACCCACTCACTCTGCTGGACTCAAGGTTACACAGGGACGTATACCGTATATACACTAAATATATAAGTATTTGATTGCGGGGTAGTGATTAGCAATCTCTCTAATTCCTCTGTCCCGCTCTTCAGCTGCCACTGACTGACTTTTGAGTCGTAAAGAAGGGTTGTGTGGGGAGCAGAGGGCTGCAAATCTAGGTGTGCAATGTGGCCGTGTGGAGGACGGGATAATAAACATCCTTGACCTGCATTGTCCACGGGTGGTATACCCCCCCTCCGACTCCTGTCAGGAAGCACACCTCCAGCCTGACCCTCCCAGCTGGCTCTGGCATGAGCCCGACATTGACAGGGCGGGGGTTACCTGTATTTTGGGTGTGTGTCTGTCTTTGTCTTGACTTTGCCTGGGAATACGTGTGAATGTGTGCTCAACTCACTTTGCTTGCATGTCAATCATTAATTATAGTTCTCTTTCCAATATGCCATGAATAGTGTCCTTCCATTACCTACACCTACACTCCCAACAAATACAGCGTCCAATCCCTCAGTCTGCCACACCGCCACATGACTAACCTGTCTAATCAAACGCTTCAGCTTTTAAATATCATGCTGCCCCCCATCCAATCAAATGTTTCGGCTTTTAAATACCATGCCGCTTTCTGCCCAATCAAGCACTTCGGTTTTTAAATGTCACGGTTTGTTGGGAGTCCACTGAAGTTCAACAAGTCAATTGACATAAGCTGTTCCGTTGACTTTGGGCATGGAGACTTCCCTCCCCTTCTCTTCTCCTGTCTTCATCTTCTTTTCCTTGTACTCTTTCTTCCATTTCCCTCTCATTTTTGTCATTCTCAGAGAAAAAAGGATATGAAGGAGTCACTTTCACAACATTTATACATTAATTTGATCCCGAGCCAGATCGCAATTTTCAGCTTAACTTCTGCATTTCACCACTTAGTACATGAAGGCTGACATTTTTCTGCCAACAGGCAAACTACACACACACACACACACACACACACAGGCTCAGAGACTTACAGGCACCTTAAGAAATGGGAGTGAGGGGGTGGAGCCAACCCGGTGCATCACTGACAGTCTGTATGGATCCAAGCATGCCTGTGGACACATGTATGTGACCAGTCACTTTAGTGGCGTGTGTCTGTGTGCATGTGTGGTTTATGTATATATGACATTGTGGAGATCAAATGTCCCTACAATGTGATAAAAACCTGTTATTTTGACGTTGTGGGGACCATTTTTTCGGTCCTAAAGGGGAAACTCAATTGTATAAAAATCCATGACTGCAATCAAAAAACTAAAAATGCAAATGTGTTTTGTTTGGTTACTTATGGTTAAGGTTAGGGTTGGGTAGGGTTAAGGGTTTTCCCCGTACAAATGAATGGAGAGTCCCCATAAAGATATGAATACAAAAATGTGTGTGTGTGTGTGTCTTAGTTTTTGCTGTATCTTTGTGTTTGTATGTTTGATGTATGTTTTTTGTGTTGCCTGCGTAGTTTTGTGTATATGTGAGATCGTATTCTTTGTGTTATATAAGTAATGGTGTTCACATTTGTATTGCAGTAACTTCAGGGGCATATGTGTACTACTACTGTCTGTCTTTGTAAACACTGTCCATCTGATATGTCTGTGTTTGTGAATGCTATCCATCTGATTAGTCTGTCCATGTAAACACTGTCTATACATCTGATTTGTCTGTGTATATTTAACATCCACCATGACACAGGGCCGTCTGACTGGAAGCTCATATCTTCTCATTGTGAGAGATGTAGCTGATTGAGTGTCTCTTTGTATCCATGTCAATATACGTACTGCTGTCCTACATGTCCAAGCTCTAACCCACTTTACTGATCAAGTATGCAAAGACACTGCTGAGTTGATGAGCTGAGCTTAACCCGTAGCTCCAGTGGGGCATATGTGTGACTGTGCATGTGTCACTCCTGCCTCTGGCGTTTGGTTTGGGTTATGGTTAATCTTCGGTTAAGCTCTGCATTTTCTAACAGAAATACTTTGGCTTTCTTGCGCTGTCCTAAGGTTGTTTATGGTTGACAGAGAGCTGGAAAAGTGGGCTGTACTGTGGCCCTATGGGACCAGGACTGGATACCCCTGGTCTCGAGTTCTCTATGTGTCCTTCTCTGCAGCAGTTCACTGCACTCCCTGCTGGACAATCACGGTATTGCAGCACTTGTTGCCTGCATCAATCTGTCCCCACTTTCATAAATCAGTTCCTGCACCCACCAAACCTTCTTCTGCCAGAAATCCAGGCAGTGTGGCAGAGGTGAAAAGAAAGGTCAGGAGAACGTCGGATGCGAGCGAAGGAGTCGCTCTGAGGTTGGTCTCGCTTCTCCGAATACTGGCTGCCCCACTTCCTCCCATTGTTCCTGCCAGGTCCCCAGAGGTGCAGAGCTGCCTGTTATAGAACAGAAAAAAGGGGGTCATCGTATCTCTAATCAGCCCGGGGGCCTGGGTACCTACAGCTGCAGAGGCAGCGTGATGACGGGAAAAAGAGGCAGAAAAAAAGAAGATGGAGAAAGGGAGAGGACGAGAGAGAGCGAGAATGGGATAGCTATGTCGTATTACTGGTTTGGTAACTGGGTAGATTCTGCCGGCACTGGAATAATCCACTTTCATCCCCTTTCATCCATCTTTTCCATCTTTCCTCTTGTGATGAGGAAAGCAGGATGGGGCCTCAGCTACACCCTCCATCAGTCAGTCAATTGTGTTTGCAAAAGGACCTTCGTCCACAATGTATCTCTCTGTATGATACTCGTTCTTTTCTCCATTCTCTCCTGATGCCACAGCTCTCCAAAGAACATGGAGGAAATTGAAAATAATGAAAATACATCAACTATGAAGTGATAAACCCACAATTATTCATATGAAACGGACAAGCAGCTGATGCTGAAATGAGTTTGAAAAGCAGTGTTACGGCTGCCTTTGTTCTAGGTACAACTTTTACATCCAGAAGAAAATAAAACGTCAAGCCAACAAAACTGTGGACAAAATTCTGTTATTACCAGCGAGCAAGTGTCTCTCCTTTGTTGTATGTTTGACCATTTGTGATGGAGATCTGTATACATCTTTCATTCTCGGGAGGGCTCCCTTTTGTTTTCGGAAAGACGGGAGCCGGTGAGTAGAAGATTTATATCAGATACTGAGAGCCTCACGCTAGGGCTTCTACCACAATCAGTCACCTGGCAACCGGACGCACAATAGCTTGGTAGCCCTGGCAACTGTGTGTCCATCCATCTGTCTGACAAAAGAGGCATAGCAATGCTCGCTTTTCCAGAGTCTGTTACTAGCGCCAGTCCCCTAGCTAGCGGACTACAAGCTGGGCTGTACATAGAGCAAAAAAACACTGTAGAGTTTAGAGGTGGATAGAATATGAAGAGACACTGCACAGCATCCAGTGCATTTCAGAGAACTGTACAGACATGACGCAGTGAGGACAGGATGCAGCTAACATGGAGGTTGAGGAGACACACTTGTGACCTGTAGGCTGCCATTTATCTCCAGGGGGGGCCCTCCTATCCTTGAGCATAGGAATTGTGTGCTGCTGTCCTTCCGCGGACCTGTCAGCGGCTCTTGTGTAACATGATGATTTTTAACCACAAATCCCCAAATTTGAAAGAAGATAACAACTAGGTGTTAGGTTTTGAAACTAGGTTTTTTAATTTACTGGGCACCCCCCAGTTAGGATACTGCATGCCACATTGCTTTACCAAGTACTGCAGGTTAGCAGCAGTACTTCTTATATGGCAGTCATTTCTCTAGTGTGTTAAATTAGGGTTAGTGCAAGTTACTGTAATGTTGCCTTCGCACCTAAACCAAGTTGGGGGTGATACAGATGTCATTGCACTTCCAGCTACAACAGGTTAGGGCTAGTACAGGTTACCATGTTACTGCATTTCCAGCCACACCGGGTTAGGGCTAGTACAGGTTACCATGTTACTGCATTTCCAGCTACTCTGGGTTAGGGCTAGTACAGGCTACCATGTTAATGGATTTCTAGCTACACCTGGCTATGGCTAGTACAGGTTACCATCTTATTGCATTTCAAGCTACACCAGGTTAGGGCTAGTCACCATGTGGCTTTTTGGGTACAGCAGGTTATGGGTAGCACAGATTACCAGGCCCTATACGTGGCACTCAGAGTTCAAATAACAGGTTTCTCCAGGTTGAGACCCACACTGGTAGGTACCATCAGAGGTTTTGTCTAAGCCTCTTCGGAAACAGGGATTTTCTCACGCATCTCTTCCATGTGGGTTTGGATCCTGAGTCAAATGTAGCTGCTGGGACACAAATTTGCTTAATAACAGCTTCATTCCTACTGAGTTTTCCACAGCCTGCCACATCACCGTCTGCATCATCTCCTTCATCATCTCCTTCATCATCACCTTGATTGCTAAGCCAGTGGGCGGGTACCACAGGCAGCGCAGCACAGGGCTGCCTGTGGTTTGGATAATTACATTCATTTGGCAATTAGTAATTAGGTAATTGGTAACGGGGATGGCAGTAGTAGCTGCAAAGCACCCTTGGTGCGCGCATTCGGCGTTGCCATGACAACAGACCTTCACCTACTGGCTTTCCGCCCGTGTTCTGACAGCCCGAGCCACACTTACGTACAAACATGGACACACACACACTCACACTCGCACAAAAAAAATGCTAAGAGGAGCAGACAGATGGCATGACACACACACACACCTAACAGACCACAGCCAGACAGGCTGGCTCAGTGTGGGGGTGTCTTCCTAGCCACTTGGAGCTGGTTAATAGTTAATGAGACAAATCTGCTTCATGAATATTAGATGATGGGGGGTGGGTGTGTGAGAAGGTCATTGACCCCCGTTGAACACAGAGCCACACTGCCAGCTGACGGATATTCTCTGTTTATTTTTGTTTACGTGTCTGTCTGTCTGTCTGTCTGCCTGCTTTTTCTGAATGACTATCATTCTGTCTTTCTGTCTGTCTGTCTGTCTGTATTTTCTGTTTCCTCTCTCTTCTGTATATTGACGTTATTGAATCAGAGCACTGATTGTTAAGTTAAACACATTCTGCTGTAATTAATTATAGCACATGAAAGCTTGCCAGCACCAAGCTGAAAGAGCAGGCACTATATTGAAGTACTGGAAACAAACACTACTGACCATTAGTGCACTGGTTGCAAGACGATATTTAATTTATTTTCATGTTTTCTCCAACCAGTTCTTTTAAGGCCTTTTATAGGTAATTTTCCACAGAGAATCGGACATGAAATCTGACTATCATCTTGACCCCTGAAGAAAAGGCAATCGAAGAACAGCCCTGGAAATAGTTTTTAACTGTATGAATCAGACATAAAGGGTTTTGTAAGGACACATGCGTGCCTGTGAGCTTGTGAAGCTTAGCCATACAGGTCATAAAGAAAAACACACAGAAACTGTCACGCCTGGGACAAGTGAAACTCTCAGAGAAATTTTTCATTTTAGTTCAAGATGGGGGGCGGGGGGGTTGCCAAAGTGAAATTATATGCACACATGTACAAATACCTGCATGTGTGGTAAATAATAACTACACTTAAGATTTTAATCTGATGAGCCCAAATCCCTGTGTTTACTGCTTTAAATGGTGCTTTAACAATTTAAATTTGGATTCAACAGACTGTATTAGCATGACAAATAATTTCTGTTGCCAAAGCAGTGAGCAAAAATGTATATTTCGCACTAGATAAAAAGTTCAATTAGATGAAAGGCTGATATAGTATAAATAATGAAATAAGGTGAGAATGAGGTGGTTGCGGGGCACATGTTCTGCCTCACTCCTGTGTTTGGTGACCCACACACCTGTCAGCGGGAGACAAACGCCACCACCCCAGCAATCCGTCAGCGCCTGACACGTTTCGGAAAATGGGGCAAATTCAGGTTACCTTCTGAAGCCTGTCAATGTGAGGCTCGGGGGGGGGGGAAATCTGAGCGACTATGCGTGTTCATAAG
Organism: Mormyrus iriodes; assembly: GCA_011763525.2. Lineage (NCBI taxonomy): Eukaryota > Metazoa > Chordata > Actinopteri > Osteoglossiformes > Mormyridae > Mormyrus > Mormyrus iriodes. The sequence goes on from JAAGVU020000038.1 coordinate 10,845,806, forward strand.
AAAGAGCGATTTAGTGTGTGTGTGTCTATGTCTGTGTGTCTGTGTCTGTGTGTGTGTGTCTGTGTGTGTGTGTGTGTGTCTGTGTCTGTGTGTCTGTGTGTGTGTGCAGGTTTTTTGGGAGGGACAGGAGGTAACTCATGAAAAGCAGATGTTGTGCAGATGTTTTTTACTCCATCTGCTAGGGAAATAAGTGCAATACCTTTTATATATAAAATTGTTCAAATATATATACTTATACATTTTTATCTGTGTGTGGGACTGGTCGGGCTGGACTTGGGAATCAATGAGATAATGGGTGAATTAGTATTTTAGAGAAGTGTTAAGTACAAGCATTCAATTCGAACAAGGAACATTCTCAAAATTATCTATTGCAGTAACTGAAGTAATTTTTATCCTCCTCTGATTTTATTTTTATTTTTATTTTTTTATTTTGACTTCTTTGTAAACTGCTGTTCGTATTGTGGCTAAGGGTTAGGAAGGCAGGAATGTAATTAAAAAAAGGTTGAAGGATGAGGAATGGATAACAAAGGAAGGATAGCAGTAAATAGGTTACTGGACAAGTCGCAGAGGATCTGCTCGCTCATTTTCTCAATTAGCACCTGCTGCGCTAACAAGGTGAGCCCTCGGTTGCCATGGTAACCGCCCCTCCCCTTTCTCCAGGTAATGGAAAGCACAGATAAGAGCATGGCCTCCACGCTGCCGCCATTGCTCTGTCTTTGGTTATCATGCAAAGGCTCGTGCTTGCTGCTGGAGCGATGGCCCCTCGCTGACACAAACCCACCAGATGGTCCTGATGCTTGGACACGGGCAGCTGGTGAGTATCCCCCACCCCCTCGCTGCCTTCAGCTGGAGCTCCCGCTCAGGGCTGCTCTCAGAGCCCACCGGCCACGCGCAGCAGTCGCCAATAACAATGTTAGCCTGGTGCTCTGACTTGGGCTCATGTGCGCCAGCATCCAGCCAATGATTCTTCTAGAGAGGCTTTCAAATGCTGCTTCTCCAAGCGCCTTAATTAATCTGACCCAGAATGATAGCTCTGCAGCCTCATAAGGAGCTGGACACGCTTAAATGGGACGCAAGTTGTGCTGTAACCCTTTGCCAGGACATTTGTGGAGATGGTTAGAGAGCTGTGGGAAGGGGGAGGGGAAGTGAAATGGTGCTTCAAAGATAAATGTGACCATGATAGTGATATGAGGCTAGAGCTGTGCACTGCGACTTGTTAGCGTCACTCCTGCCAGGATTGATGTTTGCCTTTGCAGAAGTCCAGGGCAGACACATTGGGAGAAGGACGGGCTGAGGGAGGGGGTCCCCAGGCACACATCTCTGCTCTCCAAAGTAAAAGTGACAGATGGAGGCAGAGAAACGAAAACAGATGTCAATATTGATTATTTGGGGATGCAATGATGAGGACAGACACTGTACACTGTACCTCCCTCGCCCTTTAGGGCAGACACTCTACCCACAGGCTCCTCGACAGCCCTTAGCCTGTCAGATGGTATGGGGTGTGACATGGGGATGGCTTGTATAAATCTTACTGTAAGATGAAGATCCATTTTATGTTTCTGTGCCTCCACCCGCCCTCCCCCCCAATCTGGTCTGGTCTTGACCTTTGACCTCAAACCCAAGCAGCTCCGGGGCAGAAGCATATGGAGTAACAAACTGGACACAGTGGACCAGAATCCTGATGGCTGGGGGTGCTGTGTGCTACATGGCCACTCCACCTGCGTGTCAGGCACATCTCACTCCACCTGCGTGTCAGGCACATCTCACGCTACTTGCATATCACTTACATCTCACTCTACCTGCATGTCACAGACATGTCACTCTGCTAATATTCCCACTCCTTGTCACGCTGACAAACTTCAGTCTGGTGATATTCCCCCTCTCTCACACACACACACACCCTTCAGTCTGGTGATTTATTCTCTCTCTCTCTCTCTCTCTCTCTCTCTCTCTCTCTCTCTCTCACACACATGCACACCCTTTGGTCTAGTGTTATTCTCTCTCTCTCTCTCTCTCTCTCTCTCTCTCTCTCTCTCTCTCACCTTTCAGTCTGGTGATATTCTGTCACACACACACCTGTCAAAGAAAAGCCTCAGGCAGCTTCCCTAACATACGACAAAACAATGAATCACAGAAAATGTGAATGCAAATGAGGGCAGCAGATGATCAGACTGCAATGCGGCCAGACAGGCCTGCACGTTCACCTTCAAAGCCAGTCTGCCAGTTACGGTTTACACCGCGAGGGCTACAGTTGTATTCAAAAAGCACTTTTCCAAAATAGCCTGTGATCTTCAGGGTGCACATACTGCACGTCTGGCTCCTCTGCTTATCCCACTTCTAGATTCCATGCTTAGTCTCTCTACCTTTTTTCACAGCTGGTGCTAGTTTTCGACATTTTTGGCATTCATGCTAATTAAACACACGAGCTGGGAATCCACTTTCTCGTTCTGCACGAGTCGGAGGCAGATTGCCGTAAAGTCCAGCAACGTCAGCGAAGAGTCAGCTCCACGTTTTGCACGTGTAGAGAGTCAGGGGCTGCTTATCTCAGGCCACAGAACGGATGGCAATGAGAGCTGGTGGGAAGATATACTATCTCCAGACTGTGTGTTTGCTCGCATGCCACAGATACAGAGCCACACTGCAGCAAATTAATTTAGCCTGCACTAAATTAAAGCATTAGATAACAAGCAAATAATGATGATATTTGTGTCTGTGCCTTCGTTCCATGCTCCACAGTAAATGATCAATGTAAATCTGTGCTAGTATGAGCTGCCAGTAGGAACTCATCAAAGAGAGCCTTAAGGCTTCTCCAAGGATCAGTAACATTCTTCTGCAATTCCTTCGGGTCCTGGCAGGAGCTCTGGGCCTACTGGTGGTAAACTGAAATGTGGAGAATGAAGCCTTATTCACTTTGTACCCTTTTTGCATATATGCTCCCTCATATTTTGTTCCTGCTTTCCCCATCCTTGGTTTTTTTGCAGACTTATCACATTCCCTCCATCATGCTAATGCGTCTCCACAAAAGTGCCAACTTCACCATTCCATCTCTTCAGTTCCTCGTGAGTTTTACTTACACAAAAATGTTCTGAGGGCAGAAGGTAAAATGATTGTTTCAGACATCTGATTGGTTAGTCCCACCTCCTCTACAATCTGATTGGCTATCTCTTTGAACCAATCATTTTTCCTTCTGCCCTCAGAACATTTTTCTGTAAGTAAAACTCCCATGAGCTCTTTGCTTGCCTGACAGCCCAACCACTGTTCCCAAGTTACAGTAGCTTCTTTGCTCCTGTCTTCGTTGATGGAAAACAAAGCGGGAATTACAGATGCGCTAGCTGTGCCACTCCACTGCCTGCTGCGATCACAGAGAGCCCGGCGGGTCTCTGTGCCTAACCTGCACCCTTTCCAACAAACTGATGTTTGAATCAGCCGTTCTCCAACCTGAAGGCATTGCAAACATGCCTGATATAATGTCGGCCTCGCAGCGACAGCTATTTTCCTCAGTGCTGCTAACATGCATTCCGTTAAGTCTATTTGTAAATGATGTCTGTAATTTACGTTTGACTTCCCCATGCACTGAATCTGTCGGGAGAGAATTATAAATGATTTCAGTCGGTTTGAGTTTATTTACACAGAGAATATTTTCAGGGATAAACATTTACCTTCCTCTTTGACAGTCACTCTGTCATACTCCTAATTTCCCTGAGTATTTTCTGTCCTAATTAATGCCTTTTCCCCCAGTGACAACAGCAAGCTGTGAATCTGTTTGTTTTGCCCACTCTGACTGCCTGTAGGCTGGGCGTGAGGCCTGTTAACCTCAATAAATGTAGGTAGAGAGGGCAGGGTGGAGGCTAAAAATAGTGTATATTTATGTCTGTATGGTGCTGTACCTGTGCTGTCCATCCAGTTTTGTGGTTCACTGTCCATGTAGTCCTGTAAGAATCCTTCCCTGTGTGGATATCCTGTGGTTCGTTTGGAAAGTACCAGCCAAAAGTTTGGACACACCTGCCCATGTAAAGTTTCATGTGTACTATTCTCTATATTTAGAATTATTATAAAGACATAAAAACTATAAAATAACATATGTGGAATTATGCACTGACCAAAAAAGCACTATACCAAAAAATTTATTAGTTTGGAGAGGGAGCAGCTCTGTGGGTTGGAACTCAGAAGGTTGCCAGTTCAAATCCCTGAGTCAACAGCGTGATGCCACCATTGGGCCCTTGAACAAGGCCCTTAAGCCCAATTACTCCAGGGACTGGCTGACTCTGCTGTCTCCTCTAGGCCTCCTGTGATGCTATTCCAGCCGTCCTGAAAGAGGTCCCACATATGCTGAGCTCTCATTGGCTGCTTTTCCTTCACTCTCTCATCAAATTCCTCCAAACCCGTTTCTATTGTGTTTCGGTCAGGTGCCTAGGTCACGTGATGCGACACTTCATCACTCTCCTCTACAGGCAGCTTGGCATGTCCAAACTTCTGACTAGTACCGTATTCAGAGAATAAAACATGACAAAGGAAAGCATCATAGTGATTAAGTTATCTGCTCTCATTTAACCCATGTATATTTTCCATTAGCTGCAAATCATTTCCATGGACGTTTCATATTCGTGGAAATGATTTTAATGGTTTTTAGGTACAGAAAGCATTGAGATCACTGACCCACAGCTGGCAGATTTACTGTGTGCTGTCTAAGCAAACACCTGCTTTAACCAGATGGGAATGGCTGCCCTGTCAATCAGCAGGGTTTGATTGGCAGTACATGATAATCCTCGTTTCACCTGTCGCTATGCACGATGAGACTGATGATGCAAACAATAAGCTCAGGGAAAAAATCATTTTGAGCTTCTAAAATGAAGACAAATAGGCTTTTAAGAAGCAGCCTCTTGGAATTACATTGAGTCTGATCTACCACGTGTTCATCAGTCACTCTGGTGAAAACCTGCCTAGATGACTATTCAAGGAACATCTATCAGCACTTAGGCAACTTACTGGCTTGTCCCAGCAATATTTACAGCAATGTTAAAGCTTCAGTTATATAAATGTTAAATCATTACTGTCAGATAATGTTCTGAATGCCTCGGCCACATACGGAACAAGTCTTGGTGGTCCAGCAGCGGAGATGAATAAACTTGGCATCCTTGTGTTTTGGTTTGGGCCAACTGTATCTCTGCGTCCCAGTTAAGACATTTAAAATGCTGTTTATTTCAGAAGACAACTAAGATCCTTTCGGAATCTTGGAGCCAATGCCGGGAGAGATTAGAAGGGGGGGGGGGGGATTGGAACTTGTGAAGTGAGAGATGGAGAAAAAGAAGCTGAGGATGACACTGATGAAAGAGAGGCAGACTTAGCGTTAACTCCAAAGGGTAGTAGAGACAATTTACAGTTAGCTTAGCGGCTTCCATTCCCCCAGGAAGCCTCTCAGACTGCCTTGATCCATGTCCAGCAAACAGAACAGTGACAGAAACCATTCACACAGTCCACATTGAGTGATACAATTGAGATTAAGCCTCCATTTTTGGGGTGCAGCAGACTGCACCAATTCAGTGGCTTTTTTCACTGTTTATTTCAAAAAAGAAACACTGTTCCCACTGCCACTCATTTCTACCATCTCTCCTTCCACTTACGTCCTTCTGTTGTCCCTTTCACCCACCACATCTTTCTCCATACAGTTACATCCATCTCCTCTCCCTGATCTTCCCGGAGTCTCTTTCCCAGTGCACGCATCTACTTCCCTGCATCCTCTCTTGCTCCTCCGTCTCCTCCATCTCTCATTGTTCACTTCTCCCCATTTCCTCCCATATGCGTCTCTTCCAGTCGCACTCCACAATCTTCCATTGTTACTCTCCCCGTTCGCTGTCTCCCTCCATCTCTCCTGCCTTTCACCATCCTGCTGTGTCCTTGTCTCACCCATGTCTCCTCCTGGGTACCTCCCTGTCATGTCCCTGTCTGGTTCCTCTCACATTCTTGTCATGTCCCTACCATGCTCACTCTCTCAGTCGCCTTGAATTCAGTTCATGCATCATGATGACAGAGTTACTTCCATGTCAGCCAGGGCAGTCTTATCCCTGACACTTAATGAAACGTCTTTGAGGTCTTATTTGCCGGGGGAATTTCTCTGCTGTTCCCTTCTGGGTTCTTTCATCAGCAGCACATTTTACATTACCTCACGCTACACGGCCTAAAGAATGATACTCACTCTATTTTTGTCCTGCCATTGAAGGTGCTTGAGTTTGATCGACTGCATCCCGGTGGCCGTGTGTGTGGGCAGCACACAGCTCATGATCAGAAGTTCTCAGGAAGCACCACCTCTGTAGCGTTCCTGGAAATGAGAGGGGGTAAGCCAGCAGACCCAGAGGTGGGACTGGGATCATGAAGCGGGGTCACCGCATGCAGTGATGGTTCTTGTCTTGGCAATCACTGGGAACATCCTGGGGGCACTTTAATGTCGAGTAAGAAGACAGGAAAGATATTACATTGTCAAGCAGACAAAGCTCTACTCACACATACACAGAGTAAAGGATAAGGTATGAATGTATCCAGGAGCTTGTTCTCCTACAGGCTGGCGCCATATTCAGAACTTACTCAACACTTTTGCTTACCAACTGAAATGCAGAATTTGGCTACAGTTTCCTTAACTAACCTTCCTTAACTTAAGGCTAATTTAAACCATGTGGCTCAGGTTCTCTGCTGCAGGGTATCTTGTCCTCTGCTCTGTGTTTCCCAGCAAAACCATTAGACCAGGAAGAGTTTGGTTGGATTTAAGGCAGAGGAATTGATATATACAAACAGGAAGTACTCAATGGATAGGAATAGCCAGGGAATAATCAGGGAAGAGTCACATGTTCAATTTGGAACTTTCAGACAATAATCACTTGCAGAAAAGGAGAGCAGTCTTGTTTTTACTGTCTCATGCTTCACCTGAGCTCTCCAACCCTACAGAGACTGTAGGGAGCTGTTATCTAACTTTCTGTTCAGAACCTCAAAATCAGGGCAGACTGTCATCATTTTATCCTGCACCAACCTGAGCAGCTAAGTATTCGCTAATACCCCAAACCCTCAGCCTTCTCAGCGTTGTCTCTGTTGATGAGATACTGACCACATAGGAATGAACAGCAGATCTATATTTCACCTAGAGAGAACCCTTTGGTGCTGGGCCCTCTCGCCTTTTTATCTGTAAAAAAATTTTAACAGCGGTGTCTCTGTGCCATCTCTTCCTTCAGCACCCCCTATGGGCCCCGGAGAATGGCAAAAAGCCCACGAAACTGTTACAATAATAAATGACTCTTGCATGGATTTCAATGCATTGTGGGTAAAGGCACAGCTCTGAGCTCTGTTGGATATGAGATGGTGCTAAATAGCTGCTATATACAATTTGTGACCAAATTTCTAGTTGTTTATATCCAGCCAGAACAAGGACACAGAAGTATTATTTAGAAATTTTCAAGCATATTAGACTAAGATGGATCCTTAGCCAAAAACAGGGGCCTGTTACACTGCCCTTCAGCAGTGCCCCCCTGCAGGGTTCTGAAGTTACTTGCCTGTCAGTGATCAAGGTGCACCTTATACATGGGTAATATATTCAATAACAGGGGATCTCACATAGCAAATACCTGGAGTTAATTTAGCCCTACCTTGGTGCATGAATATTTAATATGTACCTATTACTATGGAAGGCAGTGGAAGGCAGAAATGGTTTAACCTCCTTGATATAAAGCAGTTTTCAGCTTGGCCAGTGTTGGCCTCTGCTGACTATAATGCATGTCCTTGCTTTAGCTAGTCAGTTCACATGGAACATGGCTCTAGAATATGAGTCTAGGAACTGTCTTTGGAGCAGACACGGGTGTTTTGATCAGAATGGACTCCATTTCACCCTGTAGTGTCCCCTCAGCTAATAGGGAGCGTTCACCGAACTCCACGTTATGTGAAGGTCTACTCAAAAGTGGTAGAGAACGTTCTTGATGTAGCGATAACGGAAAGGTATTTCCATAGTTTACATTATAAAAAAAGGTTCTGTCGATGTCAGCATGATAACATCAATACTTGAACACCCTTTTAACGCAATTAATGTTGAATCATTTTGTTTTATAATAAAATAATATTTTATAGAAGTGCTTCATGTGTGTACTGCAAACATGTCATCCAGCTTTGAACCCGTGATCTTTAAGCTCATGGGAGTTTTAGTCACACGATCACGTTCTGAGGGCAGAAGGAACAATGATTGGTTCAGAGTGATAACCAATCAAATTGTAGAGGAGGTGGGTCCAACTAATCAGATGTCTTTGTCCCGCCTCCACTAGTTGCTTTGACCCACCTCCTTTATAATTTGATTGGGTATCACTGTGAACCAATCATTGTTTCTTCTGCCCTCAGATCATGTTTGTGTAAGTAAAGCTCCCACGAGCGATCTTTAAGGTGCTAAGTGACCGTTTTACCCCCTGCTCTACCACACCTTTCATTTGTTGTTATACCACTAGTCTTAGTTCTAGTAGTAAGATAATGTTCTGTGAACAATAAGAAAACTGGACCCTTCAAACGCTTCCATACCTTAATCGTAAGGTTCAGTAAATATTCCTGGAACAAAAGATAATTAGCAGGGCCAGTGATTCTCCTGACCATTGTGTAATCAGCAGAAATTGGTGATCCACCCTGCAGGCCCCTAGAAACACCCTTGTCTGTGGCAGATTATGCACCCCAAGCAGTATTCCTGACTGTGGCATAGTAATTCACTGCTACTGCTCCAGTCTACACTCAACCAGCTGTTACCTGGAATGATCCACTCCAATTAAATGAAGCGTTTGGGGGCTTGACAGGTAACAGGGTTATTTTATTCTTCAGATATATTATCGCTATTAATCCAGCCTGAAGTTCTTTCAAATGTTTCACAGAACAGCAGGTGGTTTTGGACAGCAGAATTTATGCATTTCGACATCTTGAGACCACGGAGAGAAGCCTTTAGTAACCGAATTCATTTTGTGTGGGAACAGACTTGTCCAGCTGTTTTTGCGATGATCCTGCAGTGGCTTTTAAATGGAGTGTCAGTCTTAATGTGTCTCACAGTCATTCCCACACTGTCGCAGAAATACAAAATTGTTGGCTATGCAGGTGGCTCAGTGGGTACTTCTCAGCAAGTTCTCTGCTGTTCTGTTGGTTTCCTTCCAAAGACATGTAGTTAGGCTAATTGGAAACTGTGTGTATGTACCATTAGATGGATTGGTATCCCATCCAGTATGTACCCCGGCCCTGTGTAGTCTGGGATAGGCTCCAGGTCCCCCTTCAAGCTAGTCCAGAATAAGCAGTTGGAATCGGCATGGATGTTGTATATTACTGTTAAATATTGAAAAACGCTGTACAGCTTCTTCATAGGAACTCCCTTATGTTGGATCTCTCCATTAAGTTAGGTTATGGTAACAGTTACACAATTAGTACTCAATTAATTCGGTCTGCTATATGCAGTGATGATGGAGGCAGAGAGTGTTCAGTCAGGCAAATTTACCTTCTGCTGGAAATGGCCATGCTAATATGGTTGAGATCCCAGATTGATATAGCTGTTGTTTCTTCATGCCACACACCAAGTGGAACACAGATCTCCTTAGTGCTTCGGTCATCCATTTCACTGATGACCTTGTCTGGGCTGGTCCTGAGCTGGACCGGAATATGCCATATGCAAAGCTATTCTCAGGTTGACAGTTTTATTCAATAATTCTGCTAGGGTCATGAAAGGGCCACAAAGAGACCTAGATTATGGCAGAGGTAGCCATGTCCTATATTTAACCCCCCCCCTCCCAATATATTCCCTAACCCATTTCAGATCTCATCATCTTCTCATTTCTAGTAAAGATTGTTTTTCCTCAGCTGGTTGCTAAGCCAAACAACTTTTTAGATGTTGTCATGAAAGAGAGATGTGCCTCCGTTCTCTCGGCCTGTGTGAAGAAGTGATGTGACTCCACACAGATGGCAGAAAGCTATGCTGTCCTCTGAGACTGCTGTAGTGTCTATCTCTCCATCCCTCTCAGGATGTTTTCTTGATTCCGGTTATCAGCCTGTAGTGCGAGTACATGCCTGTCCTCTCTCCTTCTCTCACGGTTTCTCTTCTTGTTACAGCTTCTGGAAATTTTATTGAATACCTTAGCTATGTGTTATAGGTTTAACTATTTCAAAACCCAGAGATTAACTTGATAGTACCAGTAGTCATAGGAGGGATCACATTGAAGAGGTGGGTATAATATATATTTTACACCACGTTTCCATCCACCCAACCAGTTCCTTATACATAATTTAACTAAGAGAGCATCATGGCATACATTATATGGTGCATCCATCCATATACCCATTCATTTTCCACTATGGACCATTTACATCCTCACTATGGTTCATTTAAAGACACTAATTAGCCTAACTGCAAGCACCCAAGGACCTGGAGGAAATCCATGCAGCATTGGAAAAGCATGCAAACTCCACATACAGAGAGTGCAAGTGGAATTCCATGGTTTATCCAGCCATTATCAAAACTTGTCACCCAGGTGAACATTATAGCTTGCGAAGGCAGTGGAAACGCAGCCTCTGTATCTGTCTGAATGAGTCATGTAACACTTGTGACACGCGGTTTACACAACACCCAAGGCACACACACCACGTGGGGTCTGCTGTATTTTTGACAACAAAGAATCAGCATCTCTGCTTATTTATCGTTATTTATTGCTCTGATTTTGATATATTATTCATGCAGTCATACTATTTACGTACAGCTCTGGTTCTCCCACCATTGCCTATTATACACATCCGAACATTGTTTACATTCACATTGTGTTGTTAATGGGTTTTTTTTCCTGCACTTGTCCTATCTCTGCACTTTATGTAACATTATTTTGCATCACCTTATGCTGTGTTACTGTATATGGTTGGAGTGACAGTAAAAGCATACGTTCAAAGTGAGGGCTAGGGCCTTCTACAGAAGTGTTTCTGTGTGTGAGTGTAAGAGAGAGAGAGAGAGAGAGAGAGAATGAGGCCACATGTTTGAGCTGGAAATCGTGTTATTAGCATTTTTGGGCAGGTTTCAAATAATGTAGCAAGCGTTTGATACATTTTTTGTAATATTGCTAACAGCAGTTACATTTTGCTTTTATTCTGACTCTTGCTTTTGTTCATTTAACAAAACGAAGAACAGATTCCCTCTGCTTACACCACTGCATCACAGCACGTGTTACGGTAGGTAAGAGCTGATATAAGTCCTGCAGTTTCATGAGGGATGGTGCACCTGGAATACAAGAATCTCTTTACATCCTAAAAATCAAATATAAAACCTGGAAACTCTGTATATTTGTAAAAGTGAAGAACAAACTTCACAATAAAACATCAATCCTCAATGCTGATGCCTCTAGAGAAGACGGGTACCTATGAGTCTGCATTCATATTAGCAACAAATCTAAGGTGTCCTTCTTTCATCTGGAGGATGCAGCCAAGGTCAGAAAGAGACGAGCTGCGATTGGTGTGCAAAAGCTACTCCTCAGGACTAGATTACCTTAATGCTCTGCTATCTGGCCACAAAACATTCCCTAAATGTCACTAGTAAGTACAGAAAGAGGCTGGAAGACTTCTTACTGCAACTAAAATGTGCGAACATATCAGGTCTTGTATATTACCCCAGCTGCCTGTCAAACAGTGAGTAGAATATAAAACACAGCTTCTCCTTACTTCGCCTTAAACACACCCACACCAGCATAAGCAGGGATCTGCTTCTCCTATACGACTAACTTCACAAGATGCTGGATGTACATAAAGAGGAAGCTCAGCAGAGCCCACCTGCTCAAGCCCACTCTCTCTGTCCATCTCTTTAGTCTCTCCTACAGTTAATGTCCTGAGTTGGGGGAGGGATCCAGGCTACAGGGCCAGCCAGGCATTACAGTCAGGAGCATTGGAGGGGCACGGATACCCTGGCAGATTCATGGGGCCTACCACTCAACAGGGACCCTTGGAAACATAAAATTATACAATGGGGCGGTCCAAGGTGACATTTTGTCAGGAGACCCAGAATGTCTAAGTACAGCACGGATTAGTCACATCGACATGTGCATGAGCTCACATGTGGACCATGCTGTCACCTTTACATGTTACACTATTTGCACGCACAGCCAGCGTTATCATGCTAAAAGCGTGTGTGATCACTGATCACACGCTAACACTGAAGAGCGATATTAATTCTAAGCTATGCACTGCCATTAGCTACCTCTCTTTCATACTGATCTGTCCCAGGTTCTCCGCTTGGCCCTGACATTCATTATTTATTATTATTTACTGTGAAATCTCAAGTCACTGAAAAGAACCGGTTGAAAAGAATTATTCGTTCACAAATCGGACATCACTATCGTTCACTCGGATAGCTGTTTTTGCGTGCAAGTGGTGTTTCTCGCTAAGACTATATTGCGGTGTAGTTTGTTTGGCGCTTTTCTCGCTGACTGAAAATCACGCAAATACAAATGCGATTCTGCGTTGTATTGGACTCGGGTACTAATACTCGCTTTGTGACATCACGCGTTGTAGCAAGACTGACTGTACTGCTACGCCGTTCTCTGTATTCTAGCCACTGTGCTACTTTATATTATTTTGCTCTGCCAAGTATCACTTTACTACCTCATGTCGAGTGTGGTGTTATATGGAATTACATATTATATATGTTACTAGATATCTAGTATTCATTGCAGTGTAATTTTGCAGTATCCTATCCATTGTCTGTAGTTAGGGTGACCACCTAATCCAGGTCAGGGGGGACACTACGAGCTACTTCAGGTTTTACAAACTGCTCTAAAACTGAAAGGCTCCTGTTCTCGGCTAAATTGTTAAGTTTGTCTTGTGCTTTTACTGGTTTGTTTCCTGGGTTGAAAGACTCATCCAGCTGTTTCACATTAACATTAGTGACACGTGCATGATTATAGGAGACTGACCAATCAGCACACAGCAAGAACTGCTTAAATGAAATCCAGATCCCATTAATTGAAAAGGCGGTTCACAAACCCTGACATAGCTCAACTGCACCCCCCCCCCGCCCCCCGACCTGGATTAGGTGGTCACCCTATCTGTAGTCTGTGGAGAAAGCATTCAAGTGAGAATTTCATTGTACTTTGTGAATATGACAATGAAATCTCGATTCTTGAATCTTGATCACATTTTTTACATACCCCATGCTTTATTATGCTACTGAGTGTCTCAGGTCTCCCTCATGCTTATAAGGACACTTTGCCTCTATCCTCTTTCTTATGCTGTGATTTTTAAGTTCACTACTCTTGGACAACTCAGCTTCTGTGTAACTATTTATTATGCACAATTCTCAGCACCTTTTTTTTTCTTCAATATCTCCCTTCTGCCTCCTGCTTGGGGCCATCTGGTCCTGAACTAACAGATCATCAACTGGACCCAGACATCTGGCCTGCAACGGTGTGTAAAGAATGGATCCACATGTTGGCATGATGTAGTGTCCTGACACGATCATCTGCACTCTCCTACTGTTGTCGTCCTGCCCCCTGCTGTTGTCTTACATGTTCAGCTGTTTAAATTATATCTGTCTTTTTTATAGTCTGTCCAGACGTCTCCTTGTCTTTGAAGGGGCTGCAGAATTGTTTGCAGCTTTTGGATTTGACAGAAATAATGACTGTAAATCTTTGAACTTTGTGACAAATCTAATAAAAACATGTTATGAAATTCGATCGACCGAACGTCTGAGAGATAATATCAAACCCGTTAACCCCAAATGTCTAAGAATATGAATATGCCAAGCCTATCTGAGATGGAAAACGTCAAAATTGTCCAATAAATCAGCCGTTAAAGCTGACGTCTCAATGGTAAAATGAAGACCTTAAAAAAATGTGAAACTTGTTACGTGAAACCTCGATACAAGGTTAAAGAGACTCTCCCCTTGAGACGGCTATTGAGGAGCTCTTCTGACGCGAGAGGGCTCCTGTGAGCGGACGATAGCAACACTCATTAAGCAGTAACAAAGCAGGCGTGACCACAGTGTCATCGTAGGAACCACTGTGGCCTTGACTCCCTACAACCTGCTCCAGTCCTCATGCAAGGTCCTCCTTAACTGGGGCTTGATTACATTCACGCCTGCTAGAACATCTCACAGCCTGGATAAAAGCGTGACACTGGGTCCTGCAGGTGCTATTCACACAACATCAGAATCTTCAAAGGTTAGCATGTGGACAGTCATGGCAGAGATAAAACCAAGTTTAAAACCATAATAATGAGCCGTTTGTTAGGAGTTACATGCAGTAACAGCCAGATACACCAAACTGATTATCGAAAACAGTGAGAGGAATTCAGCCATGAAGCGAACAGCACTGAGGAAAAGCAGCCCACACAATTCACACAATTCTGCTGAAGTTAATTTGCTCCAAAACAGGACACAGTAGGCTCTGTTTCCCTTACACAACTGAAGAAAGTGGCATTTTCTAACTGGGGCTGATCTTTTGAACAAGGTGACATTAATCCATTTGAAATTAGGTCCTTCCATCCCTGTCATCACTTGTGATATTATTGATCCATTAAAATACCTTCACTGAATCAAGCTTATGTTTGATGTCAATGCGTTCATAAAAATGAAAGCAGCCCCTGATTAGTTTATTCTCTTATCAGGGTTATTGAGGCTATTGGTTTGTCCTATCATTTTCCTCTTAACCATGTGCTCACTCTCTGGCAGCACAATGTTGCCACCTGGTGGTTACAAAGAGCAATACCAATAAAGTCACTGCCGTTAGCAGTGGGCTGTCCCTGTGGCAGAATGCAGTAATGCTTGGGCCAGCTGGCTCAGATTAGTGGCGAACCCCTAGTCTGATGCGGTATCTAGGCAGACGATTGGGTGGTTTCATCTGGATGAGCTTCTGAGAAGATTGCTGCGGAGATGCTGGATTTAGTCACATCTGGGTGAACTTACAGTCCAATCATAAGAGTGAAGTAATGCTAATATTAGTCAAATCAGAATGAGATCCTTGCCACGGCTTATATAGCACATAAACACAAAGACAGTAACAAATACTGTGTCTATCACCAGAAGTGATTCGGATGCAGGTAAAATCTGTTTCTGGAACAGTGTGTCCATCCCCGAGGACCTGTGTGCACACACAGTATCTAGGATAATGTATACAAATTCAGGAGAGAAGAGGGGTTATATCCAGTGATGTGTGCAGTGCCTGTGTGTATGTATGAGAGTGCGAGACGATGAGAGGGCTCCATCCACTGCAGGTCAAGTGTGCATTTGTGAGCGAGATTTTTTTTTCCTCATCGCCTGAATGTTTGCTATTTGCTGTCATGGCAACCATTTCTGCTGTTCTCCCAAACAATACATGGAGCATCAGGGTGGTCTTGACACCAGAGTGAACCTCAAAGAAAATACAAGATATATATATGCAGGAAAGTACATTATGGGATTAAGTGTCCCTGTTGCTTAACTAGGCATTCCTGTGAAGCTCAGTGTGACCTCCATGTTCCTGAGGGAAATGCAGCATTGCTGTGGAAACACCTGAGTGTTCGATACGAAATGCCATATTTATAAAAGTGTTCACACAACTGGCAGCTAGTACAGGGGAACAGCAGGGAGCCACATCGCAGGGCCTTGTGGGCTGAGACCTGAGTAAGACTGCCGTCACTTGCCACATTACCCAGCATGCTCCAGGCACTCCAGAGAACATGGCCCAGATATAGTAGCTTCTGTTGGAACCGCAGATGTGCAGACGTGAAGTTCCCCAGCGGAGGAGGATAAAGAGTCTCAGCTCACATCTGCCGCGCCTGACTCTGCGAGCCACCGGCTTGGCTGGCCGCCATGGCGCTGCTGCCATGGTTACACGGCGCGAGACCATGGTTCTCCAGTTGCCCACATTCCTTGCGCCTGGGTATAAAAACAAGGGCGAGAAGGGAAAACCTGACACATGTTTATGATTATTACTGCTGAGTGCTCGGCAGAAACCTGCTACTCCGAAGAGACTCCACATTTCAATATTCCAGCTTCACTCCAGCGCAGCTGAGCAATCAGGTTTTTACACTCCGGCTGAGTACCTTGCCAAAGGCTACAATTGTAGTACACGTCCTGCTATTGGTTCACCTATATGTTCGCACTGATCGCATTGAACTCCATTGCGATTCACCCAAGCACCTGACACACAAAGAATATCACCTGCAGGTTATTTATGGAATAAGGTGTTTGATTGGCTAGTGATCTGTATGCCAAATACGGTAAAAAGTACAGTACAGTCCGAGAGAAAAGAGGGTTACTTGGGCTCCACTGTAGCTTCTCCCAGCTCGGTGGAGATTCCAAATAAATCTGAGTCATCATGCCTACCTAGCCAGCTCACACTATGTGGGTAGAGGAAGCCAGGACAGAAACCACAGTGAAAGACAAACAACTGGGAAGTAAACATAAAATATATGTGATGACGATGGTGATCAGGACCTTGGTCATCTTATTAAGCACAATAAGTTGTATCTAACCCACTGTAATATATTAACCATGCACTTGTTGTTGTACACCACTGGCATCTAGTGTTCATATTTGTCATTACATATATTACATATTTTATTAAGTGTAGTCGAATGTATACACTAATCAGCCATAACATTAAAACCACCTTGGACATCGCAATCGTTCACCTGGATAGCTAAAACCACCTAATATTGTGTAGGGTCCCCTCGTGCTGCCAAAACGGCTCTGACCCGTTTAGCCTCCATAAAACCTCTGAAGGTGTCCTGTGGTATCTGGCAAAACATTAGCAGCAGATCCTTTAAGTCCTGTAAGATGCAAAGTGAGGTCTCCATGGATCAGACTTGTTTGTCCAGCACATCCCACAGATGCTTGATCAGACTGAGATCTGGGGAATTTGGAGGCCAAGTCAACACCTTGAACTCTTTTTCATGTTCCTCAAACCATTCCTGAACAATTTTTGCAGTGTGCCAGAACGTATTATCCTGTTGGAAGAGGCCAATGCCATCGGGGGAATACTGTTGCCATTATTCCACCATCTAACCCATCAGCTTCAAGAACTGACTGTTCCCTTGCCTAATATACAATAGCACTCTCGACAAGTGCCATTGTAATGAGATAATCAATGTTATTCACTTCATGTCAGTGGTTGTAATGTTATGGCTGATGGGTGTATGTGTGTGAGAGAGGGGTTTTTGCATGTATGTGTGTCTGACTGTGCAGGTTTTGTGTGGGGTTGCCAGTTTTCTGCCTGTTGCTCAGTGGTGATGACACGGACAGTGTGTGTCATGGTAGGAAGGGTTTTGTCCCCCACTGTCACACAATTTCTTTAATCAGAGAATAATGATTTTCCTACCCAATCACATTTCAAACAAGGTAGCACAGAAAAGTGGGAAATGCATGATTTTCTGTACCTGAATGTTGCAGATGTTAACCTAGATGGTTCTGAATTCTACGTTTATGTCTGATATATGATCATATGTGCAAATAAATTTTAATTTGGTTTTTCATAGAAACAACCATTAGGCTGGGATAAAATATTTAACCAATATGTTAAACATAAGGATGTTTCCTACTAACACCCAGAGCTGTTTTATGGATGACTCTCTTCTGCTTTCGGTTTCTATCATTCTTCTTTATGGTAGTCTGGACTATGACACATAAGGTGCTCAAATATGAATGAATCAATTTACAGCAAGAACAGGAGTGCACATTCATGGATTACTCCCAAATTGTCCCAAGTGAAGATAATACATTTTCCTAATCTATTTAGACACACGACTCTACAACTCACAGGCCCAGACCTTCTAAAATATTACTATTAGGCAATATAATTTGCTACCAAACCAGGATATAACAAAAAGTCAGAGGAAACAGTAAAATATATGGTGTTAATGTGACATTCATCTGTTCCATGCGGAGTAACATTCTTTGGTCACTATACTGACTGATGTATTATTTCATAATTTTAGTTGCTCCGAACCATTAGTTCTGAAATCTGTGATATTGAACCAGGCACTGTAACCTATTAAAAAGTATTATTATCATTATTATTATTATTATTATGTCATCGAAATTCCAGGCGAGTATACTTTAAGCAAGAACTCGAGGCGGGGTTTAATCTTTTCTCATCCACTAGAAATAAATCCACTAAAACTGTGGGCCAGAACCTACAAGGAGAGGGAGGAAGGACGGGAGGAAGGGAGGGATGAGGGCGGTTTATATGCGAGGAAAATGTTTAATTGGAAGTAAAACTGCGCACTTTCACCAGTTAAATGATGTTATGCCATCTTCACAGGATGGGCTGACGCAGTTTACTACAAATTTGTTGTATTTGAGTTTTTTAAAGTAAAAAGACGCACATAACTAAGAACAAACAACTATACTCCTAACGACTGGCGCCCGGCGTTCACTATAACACTCCCGCGCTTCCAGACGTCAGACACGTGTATAGTGCTCCCGCACAATTGCCTGACGTCACCATTTATGGCCGAAAACAACATGACATCATGCAAATGGCCGGATAACATCCAACGTTATCCTGAGGTAAGTCGGCTTTGCAAAACTTTTGTGAAGATTTAAAAATAATTTGTAAGGGGGGAGGCAATCCGAGGAAGTCTTATTATTATTAACCTCAGTAGCGTCGCTGGGGCTGTTCATCTTTAGCAGCCCAAATTTAATTTGCATGTTCTCATTCATTTTCATTAAAACCAGACCCCCCCTAGTAAAGGCTTAGTGACGCTCCTGATTCACCTGATATGTTATTTTTAGTTTCTGTATTTCTTATTACGATCTATGTAAATGTGTGTCGCTTTACTGCCTTGTCAATTTGTGCAATGGGCAAGTTTTTTCTTTTAGAAATATGTCATTCACTTTGGCCACTAGATGGCCATATTTCCGCATGTACTCGTATTAGTTTGACATGATCACACACAGGGAGAAAGAATAATTTAACGTATTCAAAACACATTTAAAGCCCAGCATGTGAAAGACATTTTTCAGCTACTGGACTGACAGGCTGGTATTTATATCTCCCACTGAATCAGTGTCTTTTCCTAATTGAGCAAGACCTTAAATTAGCTTAGGCAACAGGAAGCAGAATTCTCTTTATAACTCTCAGAAATGTGTGAGCCTGACATTGGATATTGTGTATAACACACTACAGCCGTATTACAAACGATTTAGAACATAAAGAAAATATGTTTTTTTTTCCCCCATGGATTGAATATCTCCACCCAAATCGAGAGGTCTGAATAAGCAACATTATCTGTAAATCGGACCACCAAAAAACGACAGCCAGAGTGATAAAATGACTGTCTCAAAAGTGTGTGGGCCTTCCCGCTGTGTTACAGATGCCTTTTCCTGCAGTTTACATGTTGGAGGAGGGACGGTGGGGTAGAACCTGGAGGAATACACCCCTTGGATGACCAAGACCCTGCCAACACTCCACAGTGAATGGGAACTGACATGAGTGAGCCAAAGCCAACAAGAGTGGCCAAATGGTATCAGAGGGGGGAAGGCTTAATTGGGGCAGATTTGATGGGGAATTTGGCAGTTTGAGAAGGTGAATAGCTGAGTGGGCACGACAGGTGAACATCTTGTGTGCTTCATTCCTGTTGGGTGAGGGTGGCATCTCACAAAACAACATGTGCTGGTATAAATCTAAACATTCAAGTCAAAGAATACTCATATTTACATTGTGATGTGGTTTCTTTGGGTGTATATATATATATTTATTCAATGCTATTTAAATAATGTGGTTTTTGCATAGAAACCTGTATTGAATTATATTATATTTTAGATTGTGTGTATTTGTGTTTAATATGTGCCACAATCCCTCTTTGTGTGAGGATGTTGTCAGAGATTGCCTGATGATTGTGTGGGGATATTCTGGTCTGATGTTATTAGAATTTATTAACCCATCATGATATGACATATAAGCCCATTGTGAGGCGGTTATAGGACCCAGTGTGCCTGTAAGTCGGCTTCAAGGCCATACACAGAATATCATGATTTATCTTTGGTCCTGATTACTGGGTCTTCTGGGGCTCCTCCTTCAGCCCCAGCAGTCATCTGTCATCAGCAGGACATCCCATTCTGTCTTATCCCTCTGCTTATGCAGGACACACCGCAGGCCATTCTGCATGCCTGCTTTGTTTCCGTGGCGACTTGCATCACCCACTCATCATGTCAATGGCTCTCTTTAGCATACAGTCACGGGACCAGCGTGCATGTCCTTGCGCGTCCAGTTAGAAAGACTGATATGCCAGGGAAAGGGTGACACACTGTCGCTTTAATGAGCTGCGAGGAGGAAGTGGATGTGGTATGGATGGAGTAATGAAAAGAACCAGCAGTATGAGTAGGACACAGGAGGAAAGGAGTGATACAGAAAGAGCAAATGAGAAAGACACCAGTGAATTAGCCACCTGGCCGTAACTGGCACCAGGAGTAGAGGGAAAGAAGGGAAGAGAGCCTGGGGCGATGTCATATTGTGCATGTGGTAGTATGATGAAAAGACAGGAAAGGGCTAGGAGGACGGCAAATGGACGGCAGTATTGACACCGAGCTTTCAGCTGTGTGTTGTGGGTTTGCAGGCAACGAGGAGTTATGCGAGACTGCCGAGGTTTATGGATTTATTTATGTTGTTTCTGGTCTGCTCTCTGGTCTACTCTCTCTCGGAAGAGTCGTGCAATATTAGGAGGTTCCTCCACTGGTTCCACTGGTAATTCAATGATAATAGTTATGATAGTAGCAATAATAATATAGCTTAGATGACATCTAGCAACGCTGACCAAGCACTGATCCACTATGAATCAGGTAGCTCTGGGATTAGTTTGTTATAACGCTGTGCAGAACGTTCTGCAGCTTTTTGATAAGTGATGTTTATATTCCAGAATTTGGAATTGGGGAAAAATATTAGAAAATTAGTGGTGTAGCTGTATTAGTAGCTAAATTGGTCCTGGCCAGAAGGGCTACTAATTATGATTAATTAAGAAGATATATTGATCACGCACAGTAATGGCCACTATGCACAGCGGCAGGGGGCAGGAGAGACTGAGGAGGGCCAGATCTAGGCCCCAGCCACACGCTGCTAGTCTGCCTCCATGCTTGGGATAGTGTTCTGTTGCCATGGCAAAAATATAATCCGAGAGCAGAATGCTCTATAACTGGGGCTTCTAATTGGTCCAGGGGTATGCATAGGCTGGTGATGCATGTGGCCTTTCAGCCAATGGGAACTGAGGCAGTGCAGAGGCTGTTGCTAAGGGCCTCTCCTGCTCTATACTCATGTTCTCCTTCCTGTCTGTTTTATACATGTGACTGCCTGTCGGGGTGGGGTGGGGGGGTCTGTGTGTGTGTGTGTGTGTGTGTGATTAGGGGGGGCACGTGCTAAGAAATATAGCAAATGCAACCCACCATATGTGGCATGTGAGTGTGTAGTGGGAGTGAGGCAGACAGAGAGGGAGAGAGATTCGGGGGGTGGACACTGCACAGAGTGTTACATGCACAAACCTTAATTCAATCAGACCAGGTGACTTGAAGCTAAGGGTAAGATTTTACTTGCAGTTTGACTGAGATGGTCAGTTCAGGTTAAGCAACTGGTTTAAAAAAATACACCCCCATTCCACCTTTTCAGGATTCCAATCTACACGAGCTGAGTCAAGCTTCTTAATGATGATGCCACCTGCTGGTGGATTTTTGCTGAACAGCAGCTACTTTCGAGTTGCAATGGATAAAACCTTTATTAAAACATCAAATTCTCTACAGTGTCAATGGGATGTGAGTATAGACAGGCGTGTTTAAGTATGTGTAAGAGTACCTGTAACATCCATTACTAAAGGTGGCAAGATGTGTCTGTGTGTTAAGCAGTTCATTGATGACTGGAAATGGGATCTTTATCAAGCAATGTGGAGACTGAAATGGGTAAGGATATAATGAGGGAAGCAATTGCAGGTGTGAGCACTGCGCTGTAGGCTCAGCTAGAATTGATTAAATATAATATCATCTTAGGTAAGACTTCAAGTTGGTTATTATGAATGAAGCCATACTGACCGTAACATATCGTGCAGTCAGTCTATTCCATGAATGTTATTCAGGAGTGTAGTGCTGTTTCCAGACAAAAATGCATCCTTACCCAGACAAAAATGCATCCTTACCCAGTATAATGGTTCAAAACTAGATTGTGCTGCTTTGGTCTTATGCTAAATTTACCCACAGATACATATATATCTCCCTCTACTTGTTCCGTTTCCTCTTGCTCCTTCTTCTTTGTCTCCTTTTCTGTCAATGGTTAGTTCATGAATGAGAAAAGGGACCATCAGTGTCTCTTATTTCTGCCCTAGCATCTCACCTTTTTAACTTTGAACCCCACCACCACCACCACCCACACAGAGAACTGGACTCGGAGGAAGAGAAAATGTATGTTGTTTCAGCCGTGCAGTGTGAGTATGTGTGGGTGGGTGTGTGTGTGTTTGTGTGTGTTCAAAGTGTGTAGAGCCTGCAGCCATGGTCCCATACTGGGACAAATAGAGAAAAAATGGTCAGACTACACACAAATAAGAATAATTGATACAAACTGATAAAACAGAGAAACAGTATACATATGGTACAGACACAGTAAGAGAAGTAACATACACAGATATATTTGTATAAAAAGTTACGATTTTTTAGTTAAGAGACCCAGAAAAAGGTAACAAAGACACAAAGAAGGGGGAGTGGCAGTTTGAGTGAGGAATGGGGGAGGAAACTGCAGGTGTAAGCAGTTCGGTGTCAGCCTGATCACTGTGGCTCCACGTGGAGGTGTCTCTCTCTGGGGTAACACCTGCTCCTCCAAGGTTTTTGTCTCTCACATCTGTGACATGCCATGTCAGCCTGGTATGAAACATCCACAAAAACTCACTCCTCCTACACATCAGCAACATGCACAAACACTCAACACTCTTACACATCACAAACATGCACAAACACTGCTGTTACACATCGCAAACATGCACAAACATCACTGTTACACATCGCAAACATGCACAAACATCGCTGTTACACATCACCAACATGCACAAACACTCAACACTCTTACACATCACAAACATGCACAAACACTGCTGTTACACATCGCAAACATGCACAACCATCACTGTTACACATCGCAAACATGCACAAACACTGCTGTTACACATCGCAAACATGCATAAACATCACTGTTACACATCGCAAACATGCACAAACATCACTGTTACACATCGCAAACATGCACAAACATCGCTGTTACACATCGCGAACATGCACAAACACTGCTGTTACACATTGCAAACATGCACAAACATCACTGTTACACATCGCAAACATGCACAAACATCGCTGTTACACATCGCAAACATGCACACTCAATTCTCTTACATGTCACAAACACTCACTGCTCCTACACATCACAAACATCCACAAACACTGCTGTTACACATCACAAACATGCACAAACACTCAATTCTCTTACATGTCACACTCACTGCTCCTACACATCAAAAACATGCACACTGCTGTTACACATCACAAACATGCACAAACGCCTAACACATTTACACATCACACTCACCGCTCTTACACGTCACAACCATACAAACACCTATTGCTCATACAAATGATCAATGAGTGTTTCTCTTACTCATCACAAACATGCACTCATTGCTCTTACATATGATACACTCACCGCTCTTACACATCACAAACACTCACTTTTTACACATTACAAACACTCACCACTCTTGCACATGCACACTCAACACTCCTGCACATCACAAACATGCATAGACACTCACCGCTCTTGCACACCACAAGCACACAAATACTCATCATTCTTACACATGATTAACACTCACCGATCTTACAAGTCACAAACACTCACTGCTCTTACACATTACAACCTCGCAAACATTCACCACTCTTACACAAACACGCAATCACTCACCACTTTTATACATCACAAACACGCAATCACTGACTGCTTTTACACATCACAAACATGCAAACACTCACCGGTCTTACACATGATAAACATTCACCATTCTCAGACACCACAGGCACTCACCACTCTTACACATCACAAACACACACCACTTTTACACATCACAAACATGCAAAAACACCACTCTTACCATAACAATCACGCAAACACTCTTCGTTCTTACACATCACAAACACACGCACTCAGTGTTCTGATTCAGGAATGATATTAGAGGTTTCGAATTTTACTGTGAAACGTTCATGGAGAACCTGTTATCACTCTCAAACAAACAAAGATAAAGGTTTAGAGGTCATCTGGCACTTACTATGATCATGGGTTCACTCAGGACTGGTTGCTTGGCAATTAGTCTCCAGGAAATGCAGCTTCATGCTAGATCCTGCAGATAAACATGGACAGATGTTGTGAGCAACCATATTTAACTGTGTCAAATCACAATCCTCTCAGTAACCTGTGTGTTTGAGAGAGACCAAGAGAGAAACAGAATGTTTTTACGGTGACTGAATTCTTAGGGGAATGCAGGTGATGGGGTACACGGGGGCTGGGAATGCGTGACACACCTGCTATCCATCTGGATTTTTCCGTTGACCTGAAATCACATTCACAAGGTGCTCCTCTACCTCCCTCTTCCTGCATACTCACTGTACTTCTGGTCCTGTCCCAATAGTGCCACTGACCAATGGGAAGCTTAGTTCACAATTAGGTGATAAAATGGAGCTGAGTGGCTTCTGTCCCTGTTTGATGATAATTCTGCTCACCACATACCATGGTTTCTCAGTGTGTGTGTGTGTGTGGATAAAAAGCAGAGTCAATGTAAAAGGCAGTGTGGAACGTGTCTGTTTTTCTGCATGACTGTAGGGTGTACAAACTGACCTGAGCTGACACAGCTGAGCGCCATAATGAATATAAATGGAATCTCTAAAAATAGCCCCCTACCCCCCACACTCACACACATTTCCACCCTCCCTTTGCTCTGCAATGCAAACTGCTCTTTGTGCAAGGACTTGCTGGAATGTACCAAGTTTAGCCTGGCATAAAAAGGGGGATGCTTAGCACCAGGCAGCCCGTGGGAGCTCAGGCTTGGCTGTACAGCTGGTCACCCTGCTTCCACCTCCCACTTTAACTTTCTGATATTTAAAATTAGTACTATTACATTGCCAATGTTTTATTTTGGATGTCCACTTGACAGACTCCACACAAATGCTCGGAATAATACATGGCCAGCTGGTGAATGCCAGTCCTGCATTCATAAATGCTCTGAATGCATAGAAGGCATTTAACAGCTGATGCCAGTTCAGTTTAAGCGTTTCTTCTCTTAACGGGTGGTGGCAGGGTGAACTGATCCTGAAACAGTCTAAAGGTCGCAAGCAAAGTTTGTGAGGACAGAGCTGTGATTGGTGAAGGTGTGGAGCTGAATAAGAAGGTAGTTTAGATGCACCGCCTAGGTTGGACCCATGTGCCCCCCCTCCTGGGAGGCGGATGCCAGCAGTGAGAGGCATGATGGCACTGTGGGGACGATAGTGCAGCTGGTTGAAATTGATTAAATGAGTAGGGGAAGGGGCGTGAGATTAAGCAGGCCTAAGACGCGTTTGGCTGTGAAGACAGTAGCAGGACACCTTGGTGCTCTGCATAGGTGGCATTCCAGAAGCAGGAGTCTGCAGAAGAGCTCAGTGGAGATGAAGAGCTTGATTTCGGTATGAGTCAGACCATGTTCCACTAGTACGCTAATGAGTTATTAACCATGCTGCCGCTCCGAGAGTTTCGTTTTGAAAAAGGAAAAGATTGGCGAGAGGAAAAATGCATTATTCATAAATTCTGTTATTGAGTGGAATGGGTGGGGCGGCACGGTGGTGCAGTGGTTAGCACTGTTGCCTCACACCTCTGGGATCAGGGTTCACGTCTGCGCCCGGGTTCCGTGTGTGGAGTTTGCATGTTCTCCCCGTGTCGTTGTGGGGTTCCCTCCGGGTACTCCAGTTTCCCCCCACAGTCCAAAAACATGCTGAGGTTAATTGGAGTTACTAAATTGCCCACATGTGTCAGTGAATGGTGTGTGAGTGTGCCCTGTGATGGGTTGGCGCCCTGCCCTGGGTTGTTCCCTGCCTTATACACATAGGTTCCAGACCCCCTGCAACACTGAATAGGACAAGTGGTTATAAAATATGGATGGATAAATCTTTTTATAGCAATTATCTTTTTATATCTTTTTTTGGTCCCCCCCTTCACACCCGGCCCTTTTCACCATCCCTCTGCTCTTCTTCTTTCCTTCATTCATCTGCCTTCCTTCTCTTTCCACATCTCTCTATATTACTCCCCTCTGCGTCTGTATTCCTTCTCCTCCCCGTGTTCCACATTCCCTGTTCTGTCTTCTCTCTGCCAGGACAAGCCCAGGAATAGATATCAGAAGAGGGTTTACTGTACAAAGGGATCCCTCGCAAGCCCCCCTGTGAAAGCAGATACACTGACACACACCACAGACAGTCCGCGCTGAACTTCAGCTTCAAATGTTTCTTCGTTAAGTGCAGACAACTGGGCGAATCAGTTTAGCGCCACACTTTGTTTATAAGAAGCGTTTGTGGTTTTTTTCTCTAAATCTGAAGGAACCAGATGCTGGTTTCCCTCTCTTTCTCTCTCTCACACACACACACCATCATACTGTTAATTGAGGTAATTGAAAAACCGGTCTGTCACCATGGGGGTTGCTAGCAGCTTGCGGTTCCATGTCGTATAAGTAGAATTACAAGTTGTCACACAGACACACATAAACACACATTTTCACGCACGCACATGAGCACATAAATCCCGATATGTATAACCCAAATCCCAACAATGACAACCTTAACCCAGCCCTAACCTTAACCATAAGTAACCAAACGAAATTCAAGGCTTTTGGGATTTTTTATTTTTTGATTGCATTCACAGATTTTTATAAAACTGAGGTAATCCTTGTGGGGACCAAAAAAATGTCCCCACAAGGTAAAAAAGTTGCAAATTTTTATCACATTGTGGGGAAATCTGGTCCCCGCAATGTAATAATTACAAAAACGCATTTCCATGCTCTCATGCACCAACTCCCAGAACACATTCAGAAGTCGAGTGTCACCAAGGTGGAGCTATCATACAAGCCAGATGTTAGCTGTTCTTGCAAACGTGTAGCTCTGCTGGGTTTGTCCTCACTCCCTGATTCCATCGGGACTGCAGTTCGACTAAAGTACATGAAAGCCGTTGAATGCTCTCTCTGTGTGTCTGGATATTGTGTCATTCATTCAGTCTGTCACTTTACAAAGCGTCTAAGTCACTGGATTAAAATAAC
This sequence comes from Mormyrus iriodes, assembly GCA_011763525.2. Lineage (NCBI taxonomy): Eukaryota > Metazoa > Chordata > Actinopteri > Osteoglossiformes > Mormyridae > Mormyrus > Mormyrus iriodes. The sequence continues at coordinate 10,873,091 of JAAGVU020000038.1, forward strand.
ATAAATGAAGTTCTCAGTCTTTTATTTGCAGTGGCCTTAGTCTTCACAGTGGTTGCTCCACCACAGTGTTGGTCTGTTTTATAGTGGTCTGACTGTGGGTATTCTACAGTGTGATCTGAAATAGACGCTGTATGAATCACACCCAGGCGACAGGAGTGTAAGGTTCAGACGGCACCAAGAGTGAAGAGTCAAGAATGTAATCACATGTCACACATTGGCCGCCTATGTTTTTCGAAGTTCTGCCTTTACATCCACCTCTGTGATTGTTACATGTCATGTATGTCCAGAGAGACATGCTTCTCTCCAGCTTTTTAGGGCCATAGAACGTTCGCCCTGGCAGTCCCTACACACATCTCTAATTTACTGTTTTGCTCCATCTGTCCAGGACTCCTGGGCCTGTATCCTTCCATATTTCTCCTCCCTGTTTTATGATGTCCCTAATAGGGAGATAAGCTTCCCAAAAGCCTTGATGCCATTCATTTAGCGGTCTCCAAGCCACAGATAATATGCTAATATTCATTCTATATGTATTTATTCCATATGGACAGCTTGCTAAGATGTATCTAGACATCCTGTCATGCTATGCTGCTGCAAACGACTACAGAACCATCACTGGCCAAAGCCGAACGCTGAATGTTGTGGAAAAGGGTAAATGATCCAGGAGAAGCTGAGTTATGTCCTGGTTCCACCTGCTACAGTTTGCTGAAAAAGATGCTTTTTTGTCTGCAAAGCTAGACATAGCTCTGAGAACTGCAGAGAGAGAGGAGTTTCATAAACCCACACACACACACACACATACATACATACACAGAGGTCAGCTGGCCCCTGTTGCTTGTGGTTATCAGTATCTCTGCTTCCTGTATTAGCCCTGGGGAAACAGAGAGTGAGAATGAAAGAGAGGGAGAGAGAGAAATTCAATATATTTGACCCACAGGAGTGAAACATGGAAGATAGAGGGAGGAAAAGAAGGAGAGAGAGCGAGTGACAGAAAGGGGGGGCAGGAAAAGAGGCTGACGAGAAGAGAGAAGAGGGTAGACGAGGGAACAGGGGGAGGGTCTGTTTAGAGACGTGAAGCAGGCAGCCTTGCGGGGGGGTTGGGCTATGTGTTTTTTTTTCGTCCTCTCTGCACTCTCTCTCTCTCTCTCTCTCTCTCTCTCTCTCTCTCTCTCTCTCTCCTGAACTGCTCCTTTTCTTTCTTTGTCTGACTACTGAGAGGTGGCAAAGCAAGCGAAAAGAGTGTGTGTGAGGGAGAGAGAGTGAGAGAGAGAAGGGAAGGGGAAGACAGGAAGGAAGGAAGGGAGGAAGGAAGGGAAAGGAAGAGGGAGAGAATCACACACACTCTTTTTTTGGAGGATTTTTTCTTTCTTTTTTTTTTTTGCACAGTAAAATCGTTGCACGGTATCCGAACCCCAGCATCTCTGGAGTGCTGTTCTGTGGAAGAGTGTCACCAGAGGGCCTCAGCAAGGGGAGGCTTAAAGGGAGAAAGACACGAGCTGGAGTGTGCAACCTGGAGGTGCTGCTGCTGCTTCCACTTTGGCAAGGTAAGCGTCCAGGGGCATCCATGCACACGCATGTACTCTAATTCAGAGCAGAATTCCTAAAACAGGTGACAGGGCATCCTGGAGCATGTGGTTTCCTGCTTTTCTCCTGTCAGTCTCTTTGTTCTCTTCCCTAAAAATGAGAAGTCAGGCTCTCTCTTACTCCCTCTCTCTTTCTCGCTCTCTTTATCTATCTCTCTCTCTCTCTCTCCGGGGCTACATTTGGGGTTGGCTAGTGTGAAATACAGTCTCTTCAGCAGAGTGGCTCAGCATGTGTGTATAAGGGAGCACACTAGGGTGCAGGTCATAAGGTTGGGTCTCTTTTGTATAGGAAGCTGTGGGTCGCCAGTGTCACCAGCACTCAGAAAGGCGTGTGCGTGTGTAAGCGCGATTGTGTGCGCGTGTGACAGAACCCAGCCCTGATCCGCTCTACTCCACACCGTCCGCGTGTTGCACACCAGCGCGTCGGTCACTGATCTCTGTTTCTGCGCAGCGAATTGGTTCCCCCCTCCACATCAATCACTTGAAATCATTCAGCGGAGGATGATGATGCCGGTTACCATGACAATGCCCCTTCCTTGGGGAAAAATGTCCTCACTGGAGAATGGGTGCAGCGTCCATATAGGTCTCTATTCTTCATGCCTGTAGAACCATTTCCACTAGCGTACGTGTGTGAGCGTGGATCTACGTGCATGAGTGCACATCTGAGCGTTCACAGATGCATGCAAGCACTACTGCTTGCAAAGCTCCGATATGGCTGCTGTCAGTGTCTTTCCTTAAACTGGGTGAAATTTCTGCAGAGGGTCGTTAAGCCATGTGGCTACAAAGGGGTGTGGTTTAAATAAGGGGTGTAACATTAGCCCCTCCCTCCTTCACCATTGCTTGAATCCATAAATCACAAAGTGTTTCTGGGCCTCCTGTCAGGATGCTAGGGTTTGGCTGAGCCTGAATGTCACCTCTCTGGCGATGCTGCTTCCCGCTTCACTACACCGGTTTGTTTCATGCGTGTGTCCATAACCTGCCGTGGGTGGCCAAGCAAGTGCTTGCACTGGGTTTCTGGAGCCATTGCACACTTTTCACACTGGTTCGTTCAGATGTCCCACCATCATTACACTGGAAAAGGCACTCGCATGAAATACACTGTGGATCACACGAGCAGCTGAAGGCATACCTCACACCTTTTCATTTTGCCCACTTTCATTCAAAATTCAGTAAATCCATTTCTCCCTTATTCTGTGAAACTTAGATTATTATCCACTAATTCTGTACCTTTTTTGAAATTTGCAGTAAAAATGTGGATTTTTTTCATGTACATATAACTGACAGCATTACAGATTAACTGTCTCTTTTTTCTCTGAACCTGCAACTTTCAAATAAGGCCTGTTCTTTAATCACCACATCTCCAGCCTTCCGGTCAGTGGCTGTGTGTTGGTGGCATGTTTCTCTGCTGTGTGAGTTATGGAGTTGTCCCTCCCAAACAGGCATTTTACGCCACAAACATGCCTTGTATTTTTACCAGTTATCTTTTCTGACTTCCTCTACCACCAGTTCTCAGTCATCAATTTCACAAGCCCCACCCTTTTAACTATATAGCATATAGTACGGTGGCAATAGGGAATTCAGTGCCCCCCAACAAAAACATAGCCATAGAGTGCAGTCATGTGGAAGTGTGTGTGCCCTGCAGTGGACTGATATTTTCTCTAGGGTCTTTAACTACCTACTTCCCTTTGCTGCCTCATCTACATCATGCCCAACTAAAATGCCAAGATTACTTTTCTGTGTTTTGGTTTTTAGAGAATTGTTCGTTTCCTCAACAGACGTTTCACGTGTGTGTGTGTGTGTGTGTGTGTGTGTGTGTGTGTGTGTGTGCACGTGGGGGGGGGGGGGGGGTTTAGACAAAAGAAGTGGTCGGTTTCTAAAAAATGACTGTAGACAGGAAACCAAAGATCAAATGTGTTTTAACAGCCTTGAGATACATGCATAATTCACACGAGCCAAGATCTCGTTCATGCAGATGGTCGTATTAGGGGCTTGTGGTCACATGATGCTCCAGGCCTCTGGTGTACCAGTGAGGTCAGTTTTTTGTGTGTAGGGTTGCACTTATGCAGTCACTGATTGTGATATACCTCGGCAGGAGTACCTCTTCAAACATGACACCCTTAAAACCTGAGTGGATTTTATTGTCATTTCATGGTCATTAGGGATCAGTGACCCCGTCACATGAGCAGAATTACAGTGTCCGTACTTCTCCTACATAATCAGAATTATAGTGTCAGTGTTCCCCATATTAACAGAATTAGAGTATCAGTGCTCTCCGCACATAAATGGAATTAGTGCCAGTTCCCTCTCTTACAGTGTCTGTGCCCCCTCTCTCGTAAGCAACATAACAATGACTGTATCCCTGTCACATAAGCTGGCTTATGGTGTCAGTGCCCGCCCCACACCAGCAGAATTAGTGTCAGTGTCCCTGTTCCACAGATACAATGCCATTTCCCTATCACATTTTTAGTTATACTTTCAGTGATCATGTTCCACACTGTTACAGTGTCATTTCCGCATCACAAATTCAGTTATGATGTCAGTGACCGTGTTCCACACTGTTACAGTGTCATTTCCCTATCACATTTTCAATTATGGTGTCAGTGACCTTGTTCCACACCGTTACAGTGTCATTTCCCTATCACATTTTCAGTTATACTTTCAGTGATCATGTTCCACACTGTTACAGTGTCATTTCCCTATCACATTTTCAGTTATACTGTCAGTGACCTTGTTCCACACCGTTACAGTGTCATTTCCCTATCACATTTTCAGTTATATTGTCAGTGACCTTGTTCCACACTGTTACACTGTCATTTCCCCATCACAAATTCAGTTATGGTGTCAGTGACCTTGTTCCACACTGTTACAGTGTCATTTCCCTATCACATTTTCAGTTATAGTGTCAGTGACCTTGTTCCACACTGTTACAGTGTCATTTCCCTATCACATTTTCAGTTATACTGTCAGTGTCCTTGTTCCACACTGTTACAGTGTCATTTCCCTATCACATTTTCAGTTATACTGTCAGTGTCCTTGTTCCACACTGTTACAGTGTCATTTCCCTATCACATTTTCAGTTATACTTTCAGTGACCTTGTTCCACAGTTACACTGTCATTTCCCCATCACAAATTCAGTTATACTGTCAGTTGCTATTACATTGTGTTGTAGCATTACTGTTCTTTTTCACAGTATCGCCTACATTTAGCTGTAGTACCAGTGTTCTCTCTCACAGAACCAGCTACACCGTCAGTGTCCCCGTCATACATTGAACTGTAGTATCAGTGTTCTATCTCACTGAACCAGCTCCAGTGTCAATGTCCCCATCATACATTGAACTGTAGT
>JAAGVU020000038.1:10878274-10894631 GCA_011763525.2 Mormyrus iriodes
CACAGAACCAGCTACAGCGTCAGTATGCCTGTCTCACATTGAGCTATAGTATCAGTGTTCTCTCTCACAGAACCAGCCACAGTGTCAGTATACCTGTCTCACATTGATCTGTAGTATCAGTGTTCTCTCTCACAGAACCAGCTACAGCGTCAGTATGCCTGTCTCACATTGAGCTATAGTATCAGTGTTCTCTCTCACAGAACCAGCTACAGCAGGGGTGGCCAATCTTATCCGCAAAGGGCCGGTATGTGTGCAGGTTGTTCGGATAACCTTTAGGTCAGCTGTTCAAACCCAGGTGTGAGGACTCTTCAGCCAATCAGCTCTCTAATTAGTAATCTAATTAGGGAGTTGCAGCGAAAACCTGCATACACACCGGCCCTTTGCAGATAAGATTGGCCACCCCTGAGCTACAGTGTCAGTGTCCCTGTCTCACATTGAGCTATAGTATCAGTGTTTTCTCACAGAACCAGCTACAGTGTCAGTATACCTGTCTCACATTGATCTGTAGTATCAGTGTTCTCTCTCAGAGAATCAGCTACAGTGTCAGTATACCTGTCTCACACTGAACTGTAGTATCAGTGTTCTCTCTCACAGAACCAGCCACAGTGTCAGTATACCTGTCTCACATTTAGCTGTAGTATCAGTGTTCTCTCTCACAGAACCAGCTACAGTGTCAGTATACCTGTCTCACATTGATCTGTAGTATCAGTGTTCTCTCTCACAGAACCAGCTACAGTGTCAGTATACCTGTCTCACATTTAGCTGTAGTATCAGTGTTCTCTCTCACAGAACCAGCTACAGTGTCAGTGTCCCTGTCTCACACTGAGCTGTAGTATCAGTGTTCTCTCTCACAGAACCAGCTACAGCGTCAGTGTTCCTGTCATACATTGAGCTGTAGTATCAGTGTTCTCTCTCACAGAACCAGCTAGTGTCAGTATACCTGTCTCACACTGAGCTGTAGTGTCAGTGTTCTCTCTCACAGTGTCAGAGCTTCCCTCACCTTCAGGGTCTGTATGTACTTTTGCTAACTCTCCTGCTGCTGACTTTAAATAACTTTTGTTCTCTCCCTCCTCTGTTTCTCTGTCTCTGTCTCTCTCACTCTCCCTCTTGCTCTCTCTGTCTCTTTCACTCACTTGCTCTCCTTCTGCCTGTATACATTTCATCGGAGCCACAGTCACTGTGGAATATTTCAGATTCCCCTCCATCAGTCATGGACTGAATATGTCCATCATTATTTCAGTATAATCTCTGATTCTGGTAATTGTGTTACAGCACTTTTTACTGGTATGTGTGCAAGTGTATCTGCACTTGTGTGTGTGTGTGTGTGTGTGTGTGTGTGTGTGCATTAAATAGGGAAATCCTGAAAGGTTCTAGAGACCCAACAGCAAATGCTTAAAGAATTTGAACAGCAGGTATCCTGGCTTGATGATTATTTCTCCAGATTAAAACCCAAACATAAGATGGATATCTAATAATAAGTGGCATTAAGCCAATTAGGGCACAGTGAGGACAGCCAGTCTGTGCTGTCAGGGAAGACCAACCAGGGGAAGGGGGCATTGTAATGATGTCACTTGATGGGCGGGGCAATTCTGCCAGCCACTCTGCTCCGAGGAGCTGGGGAGCAAGGAACTTGCTCCTTTAAGAGACTGAGCTGAAGTCAGGTCAGCGCTATCTGGGCGACAGACCCTGCTATCGCCTAGGAAGCTCATGGGAAAAAGTAGCAACACTTCACACACACACACACACAGACAGCAGAGGCTGACCGCCTGTCTCTTCACAATTAACCGGATTAATCTGCCGCCACTGTGAGTGTTGTCATGCTGAGATACTTAACTCATAACATACGGGCTGCAGATTATTGCACCTCAAAGGTTACAGTGTGGTATCTATTCCTTAAAACAAATGCTAAATAACTGATAACCTTGTACGTGTGTATCGATGATACACAGCTTCTGGGTAATTTTCATTTATTTTCAGTGTATGCATGACTGAAGTACAGCTGGAGCTTCTGGGGGTATGAAGTGGCACTTCATGTGTGACCTACTTCATCCCTTGAATCCAGCCATGCTGTGCTGACATTTTATAGTTAGTTTCAGGGTAAATAACCTTTGGGAAGCTGGTAACATGGACACAAAATGGTCGCAGGAAGCACTCGTATCTACATTTAAGAGTGAGAATGACACTGCAGCTATGAATAAGGACAAAACCGCATTGTTCTGTGGGTCATTGAAGGTTTTTAGTTTGGAAATATATCGCTTATTTTTGTATCAATGAAATGAAGGTGTAACCTACATATTTCTGCATGCTGTCTTGTATAAATGTGTGCCAGACAGCACTGGCATGACTGTCACGTACGCCCTGGTAATAGGTTACAGTTGAGGGTGACTTGGCTTTGATTGGGTGAGAAGCTAGGAAGACTTGCCTATGTAATACAACCCCCTTGTCTTTGGCTGCCCAGGAGCAATTGTTACACTAGTGGCAGTCTAACACAGTGTTTCCCAATCTGGTCGTCGGGGACCCGCAAACAGTCCACATTTTTGCTCCCTCCCAGCTCCCTGTCAGACAGTCCGCATTTTTGCTCCCTGCCAGAAGCTGGGAAGAAGCAAAAACGTGGACTGCCTGCAGGTCCCCGATGATCGGATTGGGAAACACTGGTCTAACAACACGGTTTGCTCACCCGCAGAAAGACTGGCGCTTATCTACAGCCCCACACTCATGAACAGCTGTGTGTAGGCAAATGTATCTACAAGAGACACTAGTGTAATTACTACAAAGAACACGTGCAACAGAATTATAACTGCCCATTTTCTAATTCTATCAACATGACTGATGAACCTTTCTAACTGGTTATAATGGGCTATACATATACAAGCGTGTTCTGCTTGTCTTAACCCTTCAGATTTACAAGCCCTTATATTTTTTTTCTCTTGCCTTTTAAAAGTCCTTTGAAATCCAACATCCAGGCCGGCCATTTGCTGACATGGAAAGGAGCAGCTTGTGTTTCTCTGAAGGCACTCGGCGCAGGTGTAATGGTGCAGATGGAGGTGACCTTTCAGTACGAAGAAACAGTCATTACTCCAGGAAGTAGAAAACAGAAGTAGGCCTGGGAATATGGAGGTAAAGGCTCCCTCCACATCCCCAAAGGATTATCCACTTCATGAGTCAATGAGCTGAACGAATGAATCAAAACCCATTTGCAGAAAAGGAAAGACCTAGTTGTATTAGTACAGGCAACACATGCAGCTTCACCTTCAGTAAATTTAAAACACTGTCATTGCTATTTAAATATTTATTGTGATATTATTTTGTTTTGTGCTGTACATATCCCAAGAATACGATTTACATATATTTTGATTACATTTTCATAATATATATACCTCTTTTAACAATGTATTTTTGCAGTATACATAATCTTAAAAACCAGAACATATTAATATACAGCCCCCCCTCCCCAGAGCATTATACAATAGCTTTTCTTTTCCCTGTAAGGTGCTATTACAATGTTTCGCATTATGCAATATAAAAAACACAAAATTACCATGATGTTTGAAATAAATGCCCCCATACGGTTTGTGCACATGTTCTTCCTGGTCATTACCCCAGAGCCATATTTGCTAATGGGCTTGCAGTGGTTGATATCACATCTATGAGAAGGGTAGGAGTCTTGTGGTGGATACTGGGATACCCAGCTGGCACCCAGCTGCAGATTAAATGCAGAGAAATCACGAGGATTTCAGATACAGCATTCTGAGCAGTTAGAGTGATTTAAATGTTATAAAAATGTTACCTTCGGATAGAGAACCAGAGTGTGAGTGGCTACCAGGAAGCGGAAGCATTTGAGGTCCCGCACTTGAGGTACTGGCTGCAGTAGGTATCAGTCACACATGGCTTCGCTGGCTGGGAATTGGGGTTTTATAACCCGAGAAGTAAGGTCGACGCGGCCAAAGTTGCACATCCCATTTAGCAGCACCTTTAAGCTTATCTTTTCTATACATATGAGAACAAGGACAAACTGACAATGGTTTTGTGGTTGAAGATAATAGGCTATGGATGTGGCTTTCCTGCTACAGAAAATGGAAACAGCAAACGTCTCTGTGTGAAGTGTAGCCTTTTTTTAATCACAGAAAGTGGAACAGTCTCTACCCAGGATCGCTGTTGTTCCTCTCCCTGCCCCCGTTATGTGATCAGCGATAAGCATGTGCACATCAAAAGAGAAAGAAGAGCTTAAATACTGCAAATTTGAATTTTTAAAGCGTCTTATCTTGCCATGCGGGGGGTTAAAGGGCAAACTCATAAATTCGCTGAGGAGATTAAGATAAACTCAAGAAATGGCACTGAGCTGCTGTAGGGGCAGAAATGTTATCACCAGGCACTGCAAATAGATACTCTTCCTCCCATCATGTTTGAAGGGTGAGAGGCAACATATAACACACACTCTTAGGTGCCAGTAAGCGTGTGCGAGTGCATTTGTGTGGGCAGGGGATGTAATTGTGTTAAATAAGGGAATGTGTGTGGTGAGCAATGACACTGAGCCCGGCCCGACACTTAGACACCTCCTAATAACGTTTAACAGGAAAATTCGTAGTGTACAGCTCACTTCCTGTGATTCTGACAGCAACTTCCTGTCTGCTTCTGCATTTAGCCTGCATTTGGATATGTCCAAAGACAGTGCAGAGTGATGTGCAGTAAGCAACAACCAAAATACAATCCTCACAAGTGCATAATCAGACAAGACAAAAGAGATGTGCGTGAAAAACAGACCACTGATTTCCGAACTTGTGTTTTCTCTTCATCTCTGTCCTAAGTGATACAACTAAGCCCTGAAATGAAGTGTGTGCACTGCTTCACAGAAACCTCATGCATAGACACCTAGATCTGGACAGGAAGAAACAATCGCAAGACTTTGGGAGTTTAAAAATATAAGCCTCAGTTAACTGTGTAGGACAGCTCAGCTCAGCCAACTGCAGGGGGCCTACGGGGCAAAGGCAACAGCTTGTTGATTGTTCAAATAAGAGGGAGAGAGAGATGTTGTGCTTAAACAAACATTCTGGCATTCTGGCAACGCATTACTGTCAGATACTGTTGTCAGCCAATTAGCCCCACAGCAGACTCTGCATCAAATACTATCCCCTCCCCTGGCAAAAAAAAAAAAAACTGAAACGGGAAATTCTCAGAAATGTCACCAAACAAAAATGGCCACTGTATAGAACCACCAGAAATTGGTCACACTGGTACCACATTAGTGTGACTTACGAATGCTGCCATTGTGGGTCCTGCTTTCAGTCTGCCATTTGACACAGGCTCACGCAGGGAACTGGCTCATTGATGGACTTCGACTTTGACCTTGATCCCAGTTCACCATTCATTCTATTTTCTATAATCTTAGCATGTCCAACAGGTTGCCAGCTGACCTTGGACCCCCGAAGGTTTATTTTTTTCCCTACTTGGGAGTGTTTGGTTCCTCTCCTCTGTTGTCTTCTGGCTTTCTCCCTGTCTCCCTGTCTTCCCCTTTTCCCCGTTTCATTTATTATTCTGTATAAATCATGTACTAATGTATTACCACACAGCCATGTCGAATGTCTTGGGGCGACTCTGTTATGAAAGGTGCTATATAAAAATAAATGTAATTAAAATACATTAAACGTAAAGGAGGGTTTTCCCCCATTTTCACGGGATCTTTGTGTGCATGCATGTGGGAGTAGCAGAGGACTGTGTGTTAAAATAATGGGACAGAGCATGTGTGTGTGTGGGGGGGGGGACTGTAGTGGTCGGGGAGTGTTTGTGTACACCTGCTGGATGACAGACACTGCCTGTCACACACAGAAATAAGAATTCTCTCTCTTTCTTGAACGACTAGACTGACAGCACATAGAGCGAGTCCCAGAGGGATGGTGATTGACATCTGCAGCTGATTCACTGGTGTGCCTGGAGGTAAGGTGGAGCTTCAACTGTGTGGTATATGAACAAAGAGCCCAGATTCACAGCCAAGCATAGTCTGCACCAGGAAAGTGACCTGCATAGGAATGCTGGGGTTTCGGCATTTGTCTGGAATCCCGTCCAGGGTGCCCCCTGCTTTGTGCCCTTTGGTTCACTTGTGACCCTGTACCGAATAATTGTTCAGAAGATGGATAGATGGATGGGCTGTATTTAGTGGATTGTTAAGATTCCTACTAGGTAAACAAGGGTGAGGGAGGCACACTTGTGATGAGAGAATAGCTGAATGAAGGAAGGGATTATTACACAGGAGCTGTCATTCATGGGTGAGCTCGTGGTCAAGAGCTGGTGATGGGTGTCAGTCAATCAATCAATCAATCAATTTTATTTTGATATAGCGCCTTTCACAAGAGTCGCCCCAAAGCGCTTTACATGATATTGAGAGATTGAAATAGTATAGGAAAAAGGAAAGACAAATTGAGAAAAGAAAGAAGGAAGGCCAGATAACAACGGAGGAGAGGAACCAAAAACTCCCAAGTAAGGAGAAAAAAAACCTCTGGGGGTCTAAGGTCAACTGGCCGCCCAACCCCCCTGGGCTATTTCACAGGAGAAATCCCATGAAATCAGACATTATGTGCAACCAGGAGCCAGAATCTGTCTCAGTAAAAAGACTGCAGATGTATCAGTCTCTCCTGAGGGAGATTTATACAGCTTGTCATGTATACAAGAAAAGTAAGAAAAACATGGAGCTTCACACATCATTTTGCCTCTGTCCAGCAGAGAGTAAGGGAGTGAGACTGAGTGGAGACAGACTGACAGTGCCCTCTACGTGCTACAGTGGAGGGCTTCACGGTGAGTCTCATGGACAGTGGTGTGTGGGTGTGGTCATGTATATATTACTAACACTGTGGGGATCAAATGTCCCCATAATGTGACTAAAAACCTGTTTTTTTTACATTGTGGGGACCATTTTTTCAGGGAAAAAAAAATCTGTGACAGTAATCGAACAATTAAACATGGCAAAAGTTTTATATTTTGTTTGGTTACTTGCAGTTAGGGCTGGGTAGGGGTTAAGGTTGTCATTGCTGAGAACAGGGGTTCTCTCATAGAAATTGACAGTCCCCACAAAGATATGAATACCAACGTGTGTGTGTGCGCATGAGCACACACGCATACAACTGTGCATTTGTCTAACTTGTCACGCCCCCTCCCCCCAGGCTGAATGCATCACTCAGTGGATCAGTTCAGTGGGCGTGGCACACGGGACCCTTACCCACATGAAAGACCATACCGGGGGCCATGGGTTCGGGCTCCGCCCACAAGGTGAGCTCACTCATTACTGTTCTACATTTGAATCCTCGCTCCTAAATCTAACAATATGCAAGCTTTAAAGGCATAGATTCATAACAGTGATCTTTGACCCTGTGAGAAGTTGCTGTAACAGTTCCTCGCTGCTTTTTCCCTTCACATACCCCCATGTGGTTTGTATTTAAGTGCTTGCCTGATTCGCTGTCCTGTGCAGTAACAATCAGTCATTTGTCAGTCAAGTGGCTTCTGTGTTATATGGTGACCTGCTAATTATTTTGTTGAAGTGTCCATGAGTTTTTTCTATTTACTTTGGTTAAACTAAGGTATAAGATACTATTACGGAGGCTCTTTTCATGGTCACCCCTCTTCAGCCCTTTTTGGTGGTGGCTGATTCCCTTCCCATCATTGTAGGGGGGCTGTACCATTGGGTGAGGAGAGGGATCACCCGGAAAAGCGACAGGCAGACGGTGACTGCTGTTTCTGGCTTTATAATCCGGCATCTGTTTGTATCCAGGTGCACTGGCAGTCAACCCCAATTCCCCCCCCACATGACCCCATGTCACATGACTGGACCGAGCCATCCTCGCAAATTCCACAAAAACAGGTGAGCACCGCTTGAGGCTGGCCACAGTCTCTGTCAAATACTCACACACGGTCTGACTGGTAAAAGCTGCCAATTTTCCAAGTTCCCCAGGGCACAGTGGGGGCCAGCTAGAGCAGGGGGGCTTGCAGGGCCCAGGGGTGCAGAGGGATATGCGACACCTCCACCGGGGACCTTGGCAGCCACATGGGCATCAGACTAGAGCTCTCAACCACTGCTATCAGAATGGCCCCCACCCACACGGTGGATATGGACCCAGCCCACGGGCCCATCACCATCTTAGGGTAAGAGCGGGGAACAGTCGGAGGTAGAGATCACCGGAAGAATTAATCTCACCCAGTTTACTTTGGCCTGACTGCCCCCTCCCTTTTCTTCAGCATGGGACTCCTCACCAACTTCATCACCCCCGAAATCACGCCCCCGTGGGAGAAACGTGGAGCCCAGCCCAGCAGGTAGGGCCCGTCGTAGCCCCTGGGACGCTCCACAGTGTTCTTACCCATTCACCTCTGCTGCTTCAAAACAGACTCACACTTTTGCTGGTGAGTCTCACAGTACTGGTTCGTGTACTCAGCAGTGCAGGGGAGGCCCAGGAAAAATGATGGGCGGACACCTGAAGCGGCCTGCCCCTCCCCACACAGAACACTCCGTCATACAGCACACCCCTCCCCCCGCTGAAAACTGCCCCAGCAAGAGGATGAGGAGCTCCAGCTCCGAGCAGGTCAGCCACCCCCTCGCCGCTCACCTCACCAACATGCCATCTTAAACACCATGGAATTTGGGTTCAGAAAGTCAGTCTTTGAAATTGCATACAAAGAATGAGGAACAGCAGCCTTGCGTAGCATAAAACACTTCAGTTAGCTTCAGAAGCCTTATTGGAAAGGAGAATCTCTGTAGGATAATCCATATGGATTCAATTATCCCCTCCACAAACCTCCTATTGTCAGCACTGTAGTGCCCACTGGTGGACACGACCGATTCTGCCAGGAGAAGCAAATGTTTAACTACCTGCTTATTCTCCAGGTCTTCCACCCAGCACTGCAACGATTCCCAACACAGAAACACCCCCCACCGCCAGCCCACCCCTCTGCTCGTCACATGTCCCCCAAATGGGCCTTCTGGAACCCTTCGCATAAAGGTGAAGCGGCCTGGGCTCAGAACGACAGGAAGGGTGGACCTCTGGAGTTCCAGGTATTTCTGATGTCTCTGAAGCCACCCTTTCCTTAAAAAAAGCCTGAAGCTTTTCCCCACAGTGACTAACAGCTGTCTCCATTTGTACAGCTGGATAGTTTACTGGAGCAGTTCAGGTTTTGTATCTTACTCAGTGGTACGGCAGATCAACCCAGGATCTGATCTACCCACCTTCTCACTGCAGGTGCTTGTTCTTGACTCCCATGCTATATGCCCATGAGTGAAACTCAGACTCACAGCATAATCACAGGGCAAGTGAGCCTGCACACTGATTGGCTGCTGTGTTGGTACTGATAATCCGACACAGTCCCGTATGTCATGACTAACATCCCCGTTACCTCCAATCCAGCAGGAGTCCTCCAATCCATCTTTGGGAGGGCCTCCATACAGACCCCCACTGTGCAGGCCCTGGCCAGGGTCCCCAACCCCGCATTCCACACTGAATTATGCCCCCCGACACGGAGCACAGCCCAGCAAATCCGCACCCCTGCCCTATCCGCCCCCCCACAGCCGTGAGCCCCGAGCCTGCCCCACTCCTCGGGGGGTGGTGAGCAACAGGCCCCACCCCATACCAGCGAGCCTCACCGGCGTGCCTTACAGTCCCTCCCAGCCAGCCCCTCCCACTGGCAGCAGCACAGTGCCCAAGCAGCTGGACCCCGTCGGAGGCTGGATACCTGCAGGCAAAGATGGAAAGAGCATGTTGGTGAGCCTCACTCCCGCCATGTATCTGTTTATGTCTGTCAAGTTGCAATGGGCAGAGGTGGAAAGTTCGGCTCCAGAGCATAAAATTCCAGACCTAGATTTTCTTTCAACCATCCAGTTAAAGTATAAAGAGTCTCAGTCACAGAGTACTCAATTGTTTGGTTGACACAAAAACTTATTCTGGATTTCTACTTTCTGGACCTAAACTTCCCATCTCTGCCAATGGATATTGATGATGGAGCATACATGTTTAAGAAGTTCGCGGGTATTAATCGGTGTGTTTAACCATTTCTTTCTCACAGGACTTGGGTCCTACCAGGGCAGGGTTGCAATCTCAGGGTCAGCAGCAGCACCAGGTCAATAAGGCGCCCAGGGAGCCTATCTGTGGAAACCCCCCACAGACCTACTCTCAAGACCCAGTGACCAGCACCACCACATCAACTGGACCACTAAACCCATCAAGCTCTCCCCAGAGTGACAGCCGGGTGGTGCTGACCCAAGCCAAGCCCACTGCACCCTCTGACATCTCCCCAGTGGTTAGCACTAACAGCAGCAGTTGTGGGAGTAGTCAGGTAGAACCCCCTTCACTGCAGTCAGCACCCCAAGGAAACGCCCCACCCCTGTATGGGCTCTCTATCGCCTCTGGACACCCCCCAGCATCACCCCCACATGCCGCATGCTCAGGATACCAGACGTCAGCGGAGAACGCCATCACCAGCAGACAATATGACCCACAGCCTCGCTCGCCACAGGTTCCACTTGACCCAGCTGCCACCAGATCCTGTCCGCAAAGCATGGCTGAGGCGCTGGATAGGCTGGAGGCAAAGCTACAAGAGCACCTTCAAGCTCAGGAAAGACAACTTCAGGAGGAGAAAATGGAGCGAGAACAGGAGCAGACAATGGCAAGAGATAATAAGAAGACAAAGAGCAATGAGCTGGAAAAAAAAGAGGGAAGTTGGAAGAAGACAGACATAGGGGAAGAAAAGAAGGAGACCAGCCAGGAAGAGAAGTCATCCTCTCCTTTGATGGCCTCTCCTCCCAGCAACCCATCTCCTTACCCATCCCTGAGCCGGGCCGGGGCCCTTCCTGTCCTTGTGGCTTCGGAGAACCATGGGCCACCACCACTGACCCCTCAGACGGCATCTGCACGTGAGAAGCAAAGACAGAGGGAGGGAAAGGGGACTGGAGCATCACAGGGTCCTAAGGCCAAGAGCACCTTGGAGATTGTTACAAGTCCTAACAAAGACAGGGAGAAAGAACTGCCCCAACTGTTTATCAAGGGCTCCCGCTTGGAGACCCACCAGAGCACCAGCAGCAGTTCCATCAGGGAAACCTTCATACCTTCGACAGCCAGCAAAGAACTTGTAGCCTCCAGCAAGGGACCCTTTAACTGTACCAGGAAGCTTTTGACCCTCACTAAGGGGCCTCTGAAATCCCTAACCTCTAACAAGGACCCTATAAAACTCCTGACCTCCAGCAAGGCGTCATTGAATCCCATGACACCCAAACAGGAGATTCTTACTTCTGACAAGGATCCTTTAGCCTCCCCAACATCTAGTTGCAAGCGCATAACTCCTGGTGGAACTCATTTTGAGGATGAGCCCTCTGAGCTGTGTAATGTTCTACCAGATGGTCTGCTCTCTGTCGTGTGCCTGCTGGATGAATCGATCCAAAAGGAAGACAAGATGCTCTCCCATGGAGACCCCCTCTGTGCCCCTGACCTCCTTCCTGCCCCTAAGTTGCACTGTGGAGATGACCTGGGGCCGGATCCCCTTGCCAGCCCTCCCGTGCTTAGCAGGCAGGGCTCCTTAGCATCCCTGCCTTGTGAGGAAGACGACGAAGACGATGACCGGAGGATGACAAAGCATACTTTGAATCTCAGTTCCACACAGTGCCCATCAAGGTTGCCACAAGTGGGAACCAGCTACCGCCACAGTGACCTTGCCAAGCTCTATGGACTGCCGGATTTGTCCAAAGAAGGTGAGGGGGAGGATGACGAAGAAGAAGAAGAGTCAGAGCAAGATGACAACTCACGAGAGATGTCCCAGCGGCCACATCTTCACCAGACTGGGATGGGTGGCAAGTTTGAATCACTGGATTCTGCTCTGGAAGGCCAGGGATATACCTACCGTGGAGGCCCCTTTGGCAGACCTCCACCCAACGCCCTTGCAGGGGTCAAGTACTCCTCATCCCTGTCCCTTTGCCCAGAGGTGTGCACCTCACCTACTACCCTCCCTGGGCAAGGTTCCAGCCAAACTCCAGCCTGTCCTGGTTTGACTAAAGGACAAGATCAGGAGCCAGGGGGAGAGCATGACGAAAAGAAAGTAGCTGTTTTAGAAGATGGAGGGAAGAATGATAAGTGTGGTAAATCAGGCACAGAGACGAAGAACATTTCTTCATCATCCTCTCTTCCCTTTGGACTGCCGACTACATCATTCCACTGTAACTTGAAGTTAACCTCCATCCCAAGAGCCTCACTAAAGGAACTGGGTCGCAGCTGTGAGGTCCTGCTTACTCGACATCCCCTCCCAAATGGAGCTGGAGGTCGGATCAAGATGGAAAGGGAGGTTGAGGACACGGTAGGACCACCAAAAGGCAAAGGGCAAGGGAGGGAAACGGGTCAAAAACGCAAACAGAGCAGCACATGCAGCAGGAGAGAGCAGCAAAGCACAGGGAGGAAGAAAAAGCACAGAGGAACAAAGGAAGGGACTCAACTCTGCTCTTCCTCTTCCTCATCCACTGCCTCTCTGGGGTCCAGCTCACGGTCCATGTCTAACAAGCGATTGAAGGAGAGTAAGTCCCGGAAAGACCGGAAGACCCGGCAAGTCCTGGGAAACCTTGACCTGCAGACTAAGGGGGTACAGGAGATCCGAAGGAGGACAGCCCCTGGTGATAATGAGGCGGGTGTGCGGCTTGATGACAAGAGATTGGAGGAGGGAGAAAGTGAGTCTTCTGCTGCAGTTAACACAGGATCCATGGCAGCCCCAGGTAGCAGCACAGCCACAAGTGCAGCATCAACAACAGCAGTGACCCCAACAAGTAGTATGCCTACCAACGGGCCCCCAACTCTGGGTGCAGCTGACTTACTGAAACTGAAGGCCCTCTCAGATGGACCTCCCCGAGAACTGAAAATACGACTGATCAAGGTAGAGAGCGGCAACAGGGAAACCTTCATTGCTTCTGAGGTTGAGGAGAAAAGGATCCCCCTCTCAGAGATCAGCATCAAAAACACAGCTTCTGAGGTTCTCCAAGCCTGCAGGTAGGCAGTTTGAAGACTTGGAAGGATGTTTCATCTATGATGTAAAAATTTTATTACCGCTTGCTGCATTTTGTTTTATACCTTAAGCCTTTTGAATGCTCCTGATGTAGCATATCCTGGATATGACAAAGATTTTCTCAAGCGTACATCTGCCATTCCAGGGGTGCAAGGGTGAAGGGCAAATTCAGAGAGTCCTACTTGCTCCCAGCATTCTCTGTCAAGCCCAAGATAGTCAGCAGTATTCCCATTCCACGGGAGAAGCTCAATCCCCCCACCCCGAGCATCTATGTGAGTATTTAATACCCAAATGGTGTTGAAATACTATCAAGTACTGAATTGCATGAACTGAAAGACTGACTTCACTACGCGACTCGGGAGGCTGTTCAAAACATCATCACCTTTTGTGTAAAACGCATTCTTAATTCCAATCTAAAATACTTGCATCACAGTTGACCTTGTGACATCATTGACCTCGTTTTCCCCTCATTCGCCTTTGCTAGATTGAGATTTAGACAACTATATAAGACTAGCACGGGCGATTTTTTTGCTTCTAACATGTCTTTACCTGGCAACCCATTAAGAACTGTATTCTTGGATGCCAACCTCACACATGTAGAAATATATGCAGGCACCACGCCTTCCTTTTGAGAGCTTAGTCACAGTTGTGTGATGCAGACATGGCAGTGTCAATATAAACATCCAGATCCTGTTGAAATGCATCTGCAGTTATCCCTGCATCCCCAATAGAGTCTAACCTATAGTCCCGTGTCCCAGATGACTTATTTGCTTTGCCTTTATCTTTGAATTTCAAGTGACTCCATAAAACAACCCATCTGTCTCACATCTGGCATTTTCTTCCCCACATGCCCTTGTCGGATAAACATGCATCTGGCAGAGAGACTCTCTATGCTGAGCGTTGCATGACGTATAGCACTGTGACATCTGTACTTGAGATATGGTCTTTGAGAGGTTTTAACTTCTGTGCTCCTGCAGCTAGAGAGTAAGAGGGACGCCTTCTCACCCGTGCTACTGCAGTTCTGCACTGACCCCAAAAACCCCATCACTGTCATCCGCGGTCTGGCCGGCTCCCTGCGTCTCAGTGAGTTCCTCAGTCGCCACTGTGCTGCCCCTTCCATCACACCACACTGCTCCTCACCCAAGCCCATATCACGCCACGTGGCATCTCCAACACGTCCTGATTTTTCTCAAGTTCAATATATCCCTGGGTCAACAAGAGAGGCCCTTGCATTTCACTTCTCTAACCAACGTCTTCATTGTATGACACCACTGCATTAATTAAAACCGGTGTTTTCTGTTAAGCGGCAAGGCACACAGATTTCTGAAGTACCTGTTTTATGCCTTTTGTTAAGGGACATGTCGTAGATAAACACAGACAAAACATAGCAATATGCTGACCTGCAAAGGCTGTACAGGGCGATGTAAGGGTGTGTCTTTATTTCATGATGATGACGACAATAAAAATATGACTTGAACCAACAACCTTTCAATCGCAAGCACAGAGGCTTAGCCCGCTGAGCCACACCACTGCTGGAAGGCTGGAAGCCTGGAGTTTGAAAATGAGGAAAAACAGACCAATGTGGTGATGTCATACGATAAAGATTGTGATTGGTTAAAGAAGTAAAACGCAAGGTCCTCCCTTGTTGACCCAGGAACACATTGAACTCAGCAAAATCAGAATGTCCGGCATCTCCAAGCAGCACGTGGCATGACTGAGTTTATATCCCACTGCGGTAGGCTCTCTTCACCCTACCTGCATGAATATGTGAAGCTCACACCCAAAACTGAACAACTCATTACTACAAACTGGACACTTATATATATCTATGAGACATAAAAAGATCTCCACTTTCCAGGTCTAGGCCTGTTTTCCACCAAGTCACTGGTAGAGGCCAATGGTGAACATGCAGTAGAGGTACGCACTCAAGTCCAACAGCCGGCGGATGAGAACTGGGACCCCAGTGGCTCCACCCAGACCTGGCCCTGTGAAAGCAGTCGCTCCCACACCACCATTGCAAAGTATGCGCAGTACCAGGCCTCATCTTTCCAGGAGAGCCTACAGGTATGTTTCCTAAAATGCCACTCTGAGGTTAATTGATGCTTTGCAAAAAACATGTCAAAACCACTCAATTACCTAAATGTCTGTTCTACTCTAGCTATTTTTTTGATTTTTTTTTTTTTAACAATGAATGACACTTTGGGTCAGCAGCCTTGGAAGGCGTCTGGCATTGAGGGGGGGTACCGAATTTGCCCCGACGGCTGCAGCAGGGTGGGAAGGTGAAATGTATATGTTGAGATCACGACGGGCACAGATGCAATAGTCACATTGAGAAAGGATGCGATGTGAGAAAGATTTTTAAATAATTATGATTTCATCATTTAAAATAAGACAAACACTGCAGTTTCACAAGGAAGGGGGGTCTGCCCCCCACCCCTTTCCCCCTATATCTGATGGCCCTGCTTAGGTCTTTATTTCAAGATCCAAAATACATTGCGTTTAAGAGTGTCATTGTACGAGTCAGTATGCGTACATCGTGTAAAGTGGAAGCACGTGGAAAAGTCATAAAAAGCCTTACTGAAGGCCAGTGTGCAACCTTCCTGCAGGAGGAGAAGGACATTGGTGAGGATGAGGAAGAGGAGGAAGAACAAGGCCATGCCCCAGATGTTACAGCCAATGGCCCTACCAACACAAGCACCCCCAGGTAGAATCCCAGTCCTGAACCAGCCCGCTGGAGCAAACACTTGTCACTCAGCCTGGTTCTGTATCTCAGTTTTATGATTTTCATATTGGACTCACCTCAGAGTTTAATAAAATGAATAATTACTGTGATTTATCACAAGCTACTGCCATCAGCAGATACCACATTTCAAACCCTGGGTTCTATTTCACAGCGCAGAGCAGAAACCTCTCGGGAAGATTATCAAGTTTGGCACCAACATTGACCTCTCTGACCCAAAGAGGTAAGACTCTTCAGCTGTCTTACATCTTGGTGCCTGACCAAAAGGCTAACCCCCATCTACTGTTGGTCTATTAAAAACCTATTAGTCCTTCAGTCTGGGGAAGTACATATAGGAAGTTATTCAAAATGACAGCTGACATGGCTTCACATCTCTGCCGCAGGTGGAAGCCACAGCTGCAGGAGCTTCTGAAGCTTCCAGCCTTCATGCGTGTGTCATCCAGTGGGAACATGTTAAGCCATGTGGGCCACACTATCCTGGGCATGAACACCGTGCAACTGTACATGAAGGTCCCAGGGAGCCGTACCCCAGGTGTGTGCCCGTCTCATTCTGAGTGCAGTACCCCATGTGTGTGCCCGTTTAATTCTGGATACCATACCCCAGATGTG
>JAAGVU020000038.1:10894731-10921645 GCA_011763525.2 Mormyrus iriodes
TGCCCATCTCATTCTGGGTGCAGTACCCCAGGTGTGTGCCCATCTTATTCTGGGTACAGTACCCCAGGTGTGTGCCCATCTCATTCTGGGTGCAGTACCCCAGGTGTGTGCCCATCTTATTCTGGGTACAGTACCCCAGGTGTGTGCCCGTCTCATTTTTGGAACCGTACCCCATGTGTGTGCCCGTCTCATTCTGGGAACCGTACCCTACGCGTGTGCCCGTCTCATTCTGGGTACCGTACCCCAGGTGTGTGCCCGTCTCATTTTTGGTACCGTACCCCAGGTGTGTGCCCGTCTCATTCTGGGTGCAGTACCCCAGGTGTGTGCCCATCTTATTCTGGGTACAGTACCCCAGGTGTGTGCCCGTCTCATTTTTGGAACCGTACCCCATGTGTGTGCCCGTCTCATTCTGGGAACCGTACCCTACGCGTGTGCCCGTCTCATTCTGGGTACCGTACCCCAGGTGTGTGCCCGTCTCATTCTGGGTACCGTACCCCAGGTGTGTGCCCGTCTCATTCTGGGTGCAGTACCTCAGGTGTGTGCCCGTCTCATTTTTGGAACCGTACCCCATGTGTGTGCCCGTCGGATTCTGGGTACCGTACCCCAGGTGTGTGCCCGTCGCATTCTAGGTATGATTCCTTCTGGTCTGCTGTACCTCCTGATGCTGCATGTTAATCTCCCTCCGACTACCTGTCCACATGCAACTATAAACTATAAGCGATATGTCACACTCAGGCCATCAAGAAAACAACAACTTCTGTTCTGTGAACATCAACATTGGACCAGGCGATTGCGAATGGTTTGCTGTGCACGAGAGCTACTGGGAGGCCATCAATGACTTCTGCGAACAGTTAGTAACACAGCATTTGATCCCACTGCTGTTTGTTGGCACACTGCAAAATATTCAGTTTTGCCCAGCCCAGGGTTCCCCAATTCCGGTCCTGAAGGGTCAGTCTATGACACACTTTGCAGATTTCCCTGCTCAAACATACCCACTACAGTTGGCAATTAGCTGGTGAGGTGAATTAAGGTGTGTTCGAGCAGCGAAATCTGCAAACTGTGCAGCAGACTGGCCCTCAGGGACCGGGACCGGGATCCATGGGCTAGCCTGTTAGCCATTATGTGCATCTATCATAAGGAGGAGGTATTGATATTATTAATAAAACATCACATACAAAATACCTGCTAGTTAAGCTGACGAGACATTATTATTCCAGCTAACCTACGTGAAGATTGAGTGTATACTAGGTATAGTCAAGTAGACATAGCCCTTATCAGGGTCCTCCCATTGTTTTCTCTCTTCAAGGCATGGGGTGGACTACCTGACAGGATCATGGTGGCCAGTCCTAGAGGATTTGTACCGGTCCAACATCCCAGTGTACCGGTTCATTCAGCGGCCAGGGGACTTGGTGTGGATTAATGCCGGCACAGTACACTGGGTCCAAGCTGTGGGGTGGTGCAACAACATTGCCTGGAATGTGGGCCCACTGAATCGTGAGTCCAAAGGAGTGACCATAAATAGTCATTTGACCTCATGTGACTCTGTGAGTCAGAACTCTGTGCCGGAGATCGCAAGATCACCGGTTCAAATCCCATTTCAGCCAGTGTGATAATACCATTGGGTCCGAGAGGAAACCCCTGTATCCACTTGTTTCAAATACACTGGCTGATGCTGCTCTCTGATCTTCACTTGCATGTTGCTTTGGACAAAAGTGTGTGCAAAATAAATGTGAATGCAGGAAAGTCATATCCTGATGACTGACTATTGTTTTTTTTTTATTTAACAGTACAATATTTTTGTTAGCTGCACTGTAGGAGCAGGCTAGTGGTTTAGACTAGATTGACCAGGACATCATGATTTTGCAGAGTTCAATGTGTCCCTGGATCATTAAGGAAGGGGCTTGCATTTCACTTCTTGATCCAATCAGTCTCCTTCCTTACTTGACCCAGGGACATGTCGAACTCTGTAATATCAGGACGTGCAGACTGACAATGGCATGCTAAGACTTTGCTTGTGTGTTCATATAGCCTACCAGTACCAGCTGGCCCTGGAGCGCTTTGAGTGGAACGAGGTCAAGAAGGTCAAATCTATAGTGCCGATGATCCATGTCTCGTGGAACGTGGCTCGTACTGTAAAGATCACTGACCCAGACACCTACAAGATGATCAAGTGAGTGAATCGTTGACTGTGTTTGTGTGCGCGTATGACTGCTGTGGGCAGGATGTGCAAGGGCTCTTTGTAAAATCACTGCTATCCATTCTATGCCCCACTTAGACACTGCCTCCTGCAGTCCATCAAGCACATCCAGATTCTGCGGGACCAGCTGGTGGCGGCTGGAAAAAAGATTTCCTACCAAAGCCGGGTGAAGGATGAGCCTGCCTACTACTGCAACGAATGTGATGTGAGTTTGACTCTATGCAGGATTTGGCATGAAAGTCCCATCATCCAGCCTCGTGAACATTTTCTGCTTATCTACAAGATCTGTTCGTATAGCAATAGAAATGTTACTTCTGCCTATTTTAAGGCCTTTGAATGTTTTCACAGGTGGAGGTGTTTAACTTGCTATTTGTGACCAGCGAAAGCAGTAGCAGGAAGACGTACGTGGTTCACTGCGAGGACTGCGCACGCCTGCGCAGTCAGAACCTCTCCGGGGTGGTGGTGCTGGAGCAATACCGCATGGAAGAGCTGATGAGCGTATACGACAGCTTCACTCTGGTGAGAAATTGTACACACAGAGTCGAGCTCCCTATATGTCCAGTCAGATCTAATCACTCTGATCCCTTATCCCTGTCTCCCACTCAGTCTCCGGCTCCCAGTTCGCGGTGAGAAGATCCCCCGTCCCTTCACAGCCATAACCAAAACTCGCTTGGAGAACACGAGATATCGTTTTTATTTACTTCTTTTGATACTACGACTGCTAATACTTGCTGAATCAGCCAATCAAAAATCTGTTTACTCAACATTGTTTACATAACACTGCATCAGCTAAAATACTGTTGTCTTCCCTTCTCCATCAGCTGCTGATTGGTTTTCTGACCGCAGGAAATAGAATAACAGGAATGGCTCCTGTGCGTAGAAGCGCCAGGAACACATATTGTGGAGCTGACACCAGAAACATGTGAACCATAAAGTCAGAGATAAACAATCTCCTGCAGAGATTGATCTGATTGTATCGAAAATCAGGGAACCACAGCCACATGTCCATCCTTTCCTAATGTCAGATCTAGTAGGATGGGTTTACATATGGAGACAATAAGCCTGTGCTTACTAAATTGCCATGGCAACATTGTTTTTATGCGAACGGCAGGGCAATCTGTCTATCAGCTAAAGAAGCTCAGTGACCTGCTTTTTGAAGCTATCGGTTGCCGTTTTGTTCTCAGATTTTGAGGTGAATCCTGAGATTTGTAAATGTTGTTTGTATTTCTTGTGGGGTGCTATTTTAAATTTTATTTATTTTGCTTATTTTTGAGAAATGTTTAAAACAGCCTGGTTGTTTACCACATTGGCCTTGTGACTGTTTAGATTTTAAATAGTAATTATAGAGATTAATACTTTTTTCTAAAGCATTAAAGGTAAAAAAAAAAAAAGTTATCAAAATACTTCAAAACATACGGGTTCTAAGAATACTGTTTTGCGTTAATCTGTATTTGCAAATCACATATGCGTTGTCACCATATTTTACATGATTTTATCTTTCAAACTTAAGATTCGATTGTTGAAATACACCTATTTAGCAACTGTTTCATGATTCTGATATTACTACTATTATTGACTATATTCAAATAGTTTGTTTTACCTCATTTGGCATTTTTGTCCTTTTGTCGGGAATTTTAAATTTTGGTATTTATTTCTGTACTTCTGGGTCTCTATTTATTCGCATTGATGATCTTCTCCTTCGGGTTTGAGGTAACATTTGATGATCTTCTGTTCATATTCTGTGTGATATTTCAGAGGGGTGACTGGGAGACTCTCGTTTAAATGGTGCTCATCTCCCCTTGCCCCCTCACAGCTGATACAAGATTTATAAACATATATAGGAATACATTGTTAACCTATCGAATGGTGCTTAGAACAGGGCCAGTATGCATAAATTCTACAGAATGCTGTCTTTGTACTGTATTAAACATGAATACCTTCTGATATGTGTGACCTTAACAATCTTTGGGTAAAAGGATGAAATTGTGAGACTTGTCAATATTAATAATTATTAAATGGTTTTAGTGATGGGGCTCACTTTTCTTTTTAAAAAAAATCTATTTTCCTGTTGCAATATGCATTTGTCCTTCATTGGCGTTTATTTAAACTGCACTGTTTGAAAACTAAAGACAGGAAACTGAGCCGGATTTGTCTTCTATACTCTGTGAATTTGTGAGATTACTATGACTGACCATAAAAATAAAACTTTTGATAAACTTCAGATGATGCAATTTATGGGTAACATGAATATTAGTGTGGCTACATAACACACATTTCTAACCATTTCTGTTTCAGTTGTATATCTAATTGTAATTGTCACATTTGCCCCTAACTTCAGTCATGTCACCTATGACAAAAAGACACTAATGTGCCTATGAAACAGGTGCCTGGCACAGTGGGGAAAAAACACTGTTCCAATCGATGGTGAAACTGGACAAAACGTTAGGACAGTTGGGCTACTTAATTCTCTCAGCAGAAGTACATCTGAGATATTAATAACTGACACATAAAAGTGTATTGGAATCAACACACTGCAAGAATATTAAAGTAATGACAAAGATCTAGGAGACACCTGGCCAAAGTAATTCCTCTTTGACATCTGCTGAAAGAGTTACTCTAACAACTGCTATGCCATTGATATTATAGTAGAGTGATATCTAAACCAAGGGATGTACCAACCAAGGTAGCAGTAGTTAAGCTGTTACTTACTGTGATATGTAATAATCAATATATATTGAAAAACTAGTGTTAATTGCTGTAATGTTCCTGTAAATGATCTGGTTGCTATGTGCTGCGCTGTCACACATGAACTTCAGTCAACTGTTTGCATATAAAATAAAAATTGAACATGCTTGAAATTAAAAATTAAAATAAGTAGAGAAAGACTGGGCTTACTTGTCACTATCAAACCTCTATCACTGGATAATTCATACTGACAGTGGATGCAGCTCAATTTCAGCACTTAAGAGACTAGGCCCAAAACGGGGCTGAAAAATTTGAACTGAGAACTTCGACTTAATTATCCTGGAAAACAAAACTCGCAATAACACAGGAAAACCTCACACACTTAAACATACTACAGCATTGTAAGCAACTTATACAAATTACAGCACAAAGAACAAAATCAAACAGCAGAGAGCAGTGCTTCCTAAATAAAAAAACACATAAGCTCATTGCTAAGGAACAACTAAATCTATCACTTTAATTCTTAGACACTTCCTTTTCACCATATTTTTCCCCCAAAAAGGAGTGCACCGTTCCTGGAGATACTGCAATACCAGGTCGATGCGTGGAGTGGACGGAGCAAGCCCCTATTCCATCTCCCTGTTCCAAAAATCAATTTAATATATGGTCCCCAGATAGGGGACGTATCAGATATTAAACTGATAAGAACAGATACTACACTTGATCTTAGCCAAAAGGCCGAGAAGCGATAACAGCTCACGGGAGCAAGCTGGAAGCCTTGCCTAGCTATAAAGTTCCAGTTCATGGGTGGATTTTATCTCTTTCAATAAAATACATTCGCCCCCAATGTCACTGCGAAGTGTTTCTATTTACAATGTTAATGTAATACAAAACAGCTCAAATTAGTCATATTTAAACAAATTCCTCCTAAATCGTGTATCCCACAATGCAACTGGGCTTACATATCTAACTTCCGCTTCCTGGATGTCGGGGATGACTCATTTTTCCCCTACTGACATTCTAACAAATCCTGCCCCTATGTTACGACTGGCCAATTGGTGCTTATAAACAGCCTGCAGATTGGACAGGGAAGAGTCAATCACATCGCCATAGAAACCACACAGTGTAACTTCAGATGCCCCAGAGACGCCAATGGTTGTGAACAAGCCTGTTTTATCCTAATAACATTTTAGATTTCAATTGCACTATCGTCGCCATATTTAATGTGTGTGATCATTTTCTCCTTTTCATGGAATAAGGATCCTGCAGGCGAAAACTGCTATTGTACAATAGCTATTTTGAAATATAGGACAATAGCCAGGGATTAGCCTGTGCGGCAGTTTCTTAATCTTACAATGTCAATGACAGGTGATATTTGATAATTTTTGCGTAAAATGTCAGTTAACTAATATACGCTGAAAATACATTAGTGAGCAACAAATTTATAAACCTTCTATAAACACTGAATTAAAGACTACATCTTCCACGCAAATACACACGCCTGCACAGGTACACCAATTAATTCAACTTACTTTGAGAATTATCTTTTGGCTTTTAGTTGGCCTGGGTATTGACAATCCTCCATGTTACTGGCAAGCACTTTAGCCACATTTTGCATTCCTCAAACAGGAAATGTACACTTTATACACACAGAACACCTAGAGGGGTTCCTGCAAAAAAAATAAAACTTAATATTCACCTGCCCCAATGCACTTACCAAACCGGCAAGCAGAATAAACATTTTTTTAATTTTATACAAATCCACTTCAACTATTAACCCTATTGCTAACTGTTTGGTCAGAGTCAATGGGGGTGGGGCTTGGGTGGTTCCGAGTGACGTCGACCGTAAAATGCGGAAGTTTAGACGCAGCTGTGCTTTAAATTGCCTACAATTGAACGAATGCACACAAATCCTGTGTAGACTTCGTAATTCCATAATCATCTTTTCATTATTCTGGTACAGTAGAATTTAAGAATCGGCCAATGAAGAAATAGTTTTTAACTAAGAAAACGAGTTTTTCCACAATTATGGTAACTTTCGTCAGTTCTGCAGGAAAAAAAAGATCGAAAAACACGATTGCGAGTGCCTTAAATATGAAGAAGTTGGTTAATCTGTTTAACATTCGACACAGCAACCGCAGAATACAGCTGATTTGAAGCAGAATTCCATCTCATCCCTAAAAATTATTTGACCCCCGCATAAGACAAGCAGATATGGAAAATGAATGAATGAATGAATATAATAAGGACAAAAATCACGTTTAAAATAGCCCTTAGCGGTCAAACTGTATCTCAGCAGTAACCCAAAACAAAGGTTTCGTGGTTAATTCACGCATCCGACCGCCATCCCGCAGACGCCACAAGACGCACCGTATGCGGCCAATTAACGCTATTAAGAGTAACGCCTATTTTTAACATAACACCTGTGTCCAGCGGCGCAGCAAACCGGCAGGCTGTTAGTACAAGGCCTCTTCTGTAAACAGTTACATGACAACGTATCTGCATTTACGAACCTAATAAACAATTAAGGCAATACCAAGCCAAAAGCACTAATTATGGAATTAAAAAACGCATTAGATAATATTTTGTACATAACATCGTTCCAAAAGAGAATCATCAAACTCTAAGTGCTGTTACGTTTAAAAAAACTGTGCAAATGTTTATCGACGTCATAAACTTCTTACATGTTACATCTTGCAAAACTCATAGAAGTTCTTCTCATGCATGAATTGATTGAATTTATTGCATAAGGGAAAATAATATCTGGATTTTCCTGACGAATAATACCAGGCGAACTTGACGTCTACACAACGTGCTGTTTGTTCAGCTATGAAAGATATCAGAAAGGGCTTCCATACTGCCATAAAGCCGGTGCATACGGAGGTAATAGGCATAGGCGCGGACCGTGTTTTTAAATCCTTTTTCGCAGAAGTATGTTTCCGGGTAAACAAAAGCTATTGTTAATCCATGCCTGCGGTCTGCTTGATACCAACATTTATGAAACCATAAGTATAACTTACGACTGCGGGTAAAAGCAGGCCTGGTATTTTGCATTAGATAAATTACGTACTTCAGGCATTTATAGTAACGCTTTCATCCATTAAAAAGCACAAACAAAGCGCCCTCGTAATCAGAAATCACATGGTTTAACCAGAGGCATGTGACTGTATTGTGCTACGATTTGTACGCGGAGTTCACTTTAATATCTTTAACAGTTGAAAGATAAAAGCAATGCAAACACACTAGGGTTATCAAAGCAATGAGAATGAGTATTGTAGTCACCAGTGGCGGTTCTGGACCATTAATATTTTAACTGGGGGGGGCAGATGCATTTGACCTTAATGTCCTCCTGCTTACGCTAGATTGCCAGCCTTAAGTAAGAAGCAAAAGACAATTTTGAAAATCGATATTTATGCAATGCTTCGCAGTCCCGTTTTTACAGTTCTTACAAACATTGAACTCACTCCGATTTCCTGTTTAGACTGTCTTGCTTCCACCAGCTTGATTATTTTGTTTCTGTCGTTAACTTCGCTTTTCACCAACTGTAGCGACTCGACCACCCGTCAAAGAATGTGCTGAGGTTTGTTTCGCCTGTTACAAGCGCACAAAATTTTAGCCCACATATATAAATGCAAATAACAATAGTAAGAATAATAACATATTTATTTCAGACACAAGTAGCGTACGTATTTAGAGGGGCCACATGGGGGTGTCGTCACGAGTCCCTCATAATTACCTACTGGCGAAACTCTTATGACGACATGATCAGTGTTCACGCCTAGGACCTTTTGTGTCTGACGTTAATTAATTAAGGTGATTTATTGAATCAAAATGCAATTCAATAATAACCGACGGCAATTGACATATAATATTATCCACTCTGTCGTAACAGTATAATTACTTTTCGCCTATGGGTAATTAGCAAAGTCTCGACTTTGGTACAGAGTATACAGTACAAACTTTAGCGTTTGTTTAAGTCCTTTTCAAATAAAATCATAAACCAAACAAATTTAACTTATAATGTTTTTTGTTATTTTTATAACAAAAAAAACAAGTAACAGAAATGAAGCTATGTCCTTAGGCAAGCTATACGCTTAAAACGAGCGACTAACAGCCCGCGGTCTTTTCACACCCCGTCAGCAACACCTAACTAAAGCGACGTCTACCGGCTATTACGAGAACTACAAACACCAAACGAAACAGTTAAAAACGCTGTATATCTAAGTTTGTTGTCAACAACCGTGTGAAAACGATTTGCGTCAAAAACAGGCCGTGTCTTCTTCTACACAAGAGCACAAAACAGTTTGTTTTCTCTAGGCGAAACGGGGCGGGGCAGTCAGTTTTCTTGTACCTTGTACTGTACCCATTGTCAGCCGCGACTTTTCCGGTTAGTTAGGCACATCCAGTTCCAAAAGTCAAAACAAAATTCTTCAGATACATAATTCAAAATATTGCAATACCACACAATCCGTGTTTAATAATCTGTTGACCATTGTACCCAATATGTGACTTCATTTTGAAACTTAATAACGGATTACCCGTTATTAATTGTTAATTGTGGGCAGCCACAATTCCCACCAAGGGAATTATAGCCTTTAGATCAGGGGGAGGCAACCCTGATCCTGGAGTTGTTAGTCCTGTGGTTACCATGTTTTCCCACTTGTGTCTTATTTACCACAGGATTGGGAGCATGTGAATCAGGGCAAACTGCAAAACTGAAAGAGAGAGAGAAATGTCAACAAATAATGACATGAGGCAGGAGGTGAATGTGTCCACAGCTGTCTTTGTAGCAAGATTCATTCCATGGAGCTTAAAAGGGACAATATTTGCATGAGGCCTTCAGTAGAGGATCCACAGATGACCAGTCAGACACTGAACCCGCATGCAGCCCTGGGTTTGTGATTCTTTGTCCCTGCTCCTTACTGTGAATGTCCGGGGCAACATCAGACAAATATGCAGAATCTGAGATCAACAGCCAATGTTTTCTTTGAAAGCACCCTTGTCCCAATTACATGCTGTATGCATCCTTTTTCTAGCCTTAAATAAACAAATAACATTAAAGCATGTGATATGGTGGAGGTGGTACAAATGAGGTTTAAAGGTGAATAATTGAGCTCAGGTAGAATAGTAAAGCTGAGTTATTGCCAATCAAGCTAGTAGGGATTAGGGACATGGAGAATGGAAGCTCTGAACATACTAATAAATAAGTAGGTGATATTCCTCTTTTATACTGACAGAATTGAGCACATGGTGCCCCAGTAGCATTTCATTGGTACTACAGCTGCAGTAACACCGACATCACATCCTCTATTTGATGTAAAATGTGTGTAGCTAGCTTTTCTAAAGTGAGATCTCAATGAAATGATGTGTGAATTAGTTTCTGTGAGGAGATCTCGCAAAAAGACATGTGATTTGGCACGTGTGACAAAGCCTGCCTGGAGAAGCAGATGGTGGCATTGTCTCTCTGTTTCCCCTCAAGGTGGATCATTGCACTCTGAGCTCTGGAGCCCCCAGTGGACAAAGGCTCACATTCCCTCCCCAGGATATGAACCCTGTATTATTCAGTAACAAACTTGGACCATATACACTAGCACTAACTGGATTTAAAACATACTCCCCATAAACAATATGAAATGTGGACAATAAACAGATTGTCTTCAACACAAGAGGAACTTCTCCTTTACTTGCATACTTATTTTGATTTATTTACATTCAGGCGCATTTTTTAAGGTTGCGTTTCATCAATGGTCTAACAATATCACGAAAGAGTTGCTATAGAAACATCGTGACATTTCTTTATTGTTTGAAGTACGCATCGCGGCACGTTTTCGAAATGGGCGGGGTTGCGTTGTTCATGAGCGGAGTCACGTAGAGCCTCATGGCCCGCGGCCTCAATACAACTGCATCTGCAATACGTGCACGTCGTGCGACCACAGGATGGCGCCAAACAAATACCAAAGCATTGTATCCTCCCCACATTGAAAATCACTGAGACTTGTTTTAAAAACAACTGACCTCAAATGCAATGCAACGGAATGGTTGCTAACTGGAGCTTTTGGGAAACGTACCGCTGGACGATATCAACACCAACTGCTGCTACAGTAAAGCTCCAAGCATCACAGAAGACTTATTCTATTCCTGTTCGAAATCCTGTCTTCTGGGAAATGTTACAGGTCTATTCATGCCCGCACAGCTAGACTGGAAAAACATGCTTTCCCCCACAGATTTAAGAGCTTTTATCCCGTGGTTCAGTGTGTACTGACTAGGGGCAGTTTACCATGCTGGCATCAGTTTGCATCAATTTTCCACTAATTAAAACATTACCTCTCTATGTTGCATAATTTATATGTAAACTTTTCACATATATATCTTGAGCAATCCATGTATGCACGTTTACATCTATGTTGAGTATGATTGCTTGTATGTGTGGGTCTATTGTTTATTTATCGTTTGCACTTGTTTTTACGTGACCGGAGTTCTGCTAAGCTAATTTTCGCTACCCTGTGAACAGTGACAATAAAAATCGCATTCTATTCACCTCATAATAATTAATTACATTGCAGTTCAAAATTTGACTATACATTGTATAAACAATATATAGCTCGAAGTGCTGAAAAATTATAAATAGCTTACGTGTACATTTAAGTCACAAGGCTAAATATGTTTATATATCGCTCACTTTGACGGAGCCACATAGACCCACAGGGAGCCGTGGACACTGTGTACCATGGTGGTGAAAAGATCAAGGGATGCTCTGCTCTGTGCTTTGATGTAGAAGACTGTAAACAGAGAGAGGGGAGGCAGGGAAAGAAGGGGAGATGTGTGTGCCTCGAGGTGGGAGGAGCAACCCGGAATGCGCGTTCCAAAGACAGAAACTAGTTGAGAGCAACTTGAACCAGTCAAACCCAGTTAGTCTATAGACACCAGCTGCAGGGTTAATGGCATGTCGGCACAGAGCAGGCCCATAGCCAGAAATCAATTTCGAGGAGGGTCCGTTTTATTTTACTACCTGGTTACGTGCTTGGTCGGGAGCAAACTAATTTCATAGGTGGTCCAAAAACGGACCTATAATACGTGGCTACTTGCCTGGTACAATGGGCTGGGGCCAGACTTACTGTGGCTTAAATTGAGTTTCTGAAGCCCAATTCTCATTGTTCATTAGTTGTCTTATTGGTGGGGGTGGGGGGGGGCTGCTGGCAGTACAACTTGTTGATCGGGGGGGGGGGGGCGGGGTGCTCTTGTCGAATGTAGCTGCTAGCCGTGGATCACTTGGCAGGTTGGATTTAATACGTTTCATAAGGTTTTAATAATAAAATAAACCAATTATGTATTTTCTGACACCATTAGATGGTACGTTCTGTTCAAAAACGAGCTTAATTTATGCCCCAAAAAGCAAACCAAGATCAACAGCAAGGCTAGGTGCTGTGATAGGGTGGCAGCATAATTTGATCAAATATGTGATATCCTTAGCTTTGTCTGGCTGTGAGTTATTCAGAGTCAAAGAGTCTACCGGGTGATTAAGTAACTGGGAAAGTGAGTGGTGTGCAGGTGTTAGTGGGGTATCTGTTGAGTAAAAGCAATAATAAAATACTGTGTAAATAAAAATAAACATTGTAAATGGGTGAATTTACAAATTCTTAGGTACTGAAATGGCAAATGCAGCAAAGTCCAATTATATCTGTAATTACAATTTTCCAGCTTAATCGTCAGATGAGGATCAACAGTGACAGGATATGGGTTTGATTTCTGGAAATGACTGGGGCTCTGGACACCACTGACGATTACCCCTCACTCCTATACCCACAGCCCACACAGCAGAAAACCTCTGCCCAGGAGACAGGAGACGTAGAAAGAAATGGATGAAGATAGGTGGATGTCATTTTCAGTGTCACTAAGAGATATTGATCATCCTAATTCAAAATATACCACGTCAGACAAGGTGATTGTATTCATTTGAAGATTTAAGATCAATGAAAGTGTTGCATAAGAAATCTAATCAGGATCACTTTATTTTGCCAAGTATGTTACACATACGAGGAATTTGTCTTGGTTTTGTCTAATATTGGCAGAGTATTGAGCACAAAACTGAGGAAGGCAATGGAGAATACAGATCAGTGTTTCCAAATGTTGTAAATAGCAGACAAATGCAAACAACGTAAAGCAGCTGTTGACTTAGTCCGTAAGGGTCATGTGGTGCCCAGACATCCTGTGCCATACATCAAATGCAGAGGGAAACATGTACCTCCTGCCCTAGGAGAACCTTGTAGGATCATCTCACCATGCTTCTGGCATCTCATTCTGCTGTTTCTGTATCTAATGAAGTCAAGCAACTGTCCACAAACACTAATGAAGTCAAGCAACTGTCCACAAACACTAATGGAATCAAGCAACTGTCCACATATACTAAAATGTTACTACTGTTAGACAGAAATCACAGAAAATTAGTACTTTGTTCAATGGCACAAAGTATCACCAAGCAGTTTGCATTTATTAACTGTGAATATTTTATATAAAAACAGCAAGATAATTTGCTCATTGCTGACTAACCACACACAGGAAAAAAGCAATATTCAGATGCAATACTAAGCATCACAATCCAATTTTCCGAGTTAATAAAAATGACCTCTGATGTGAGCTTCATTTCTGCCTGAACAACCCATTTCTATAATTCTAAAACCCTGTGCTTTTGTTGCAGACGAATGAATAGAATTACGCAAAAGTACATTTCTTAGGCTTGGAGTCAATGAAAAGATCGACCATTCGTCATCGCACTGACGTCAAGCCGCTGCTCCACTCGGCAGGAAATAAGATGAACAGGGTCAGGACGGTGACGTGTTGGTGATGGGGGGTGGGGTGCAGAACTAGCGTTCACGGTCAACACTTGAACTGTCTGCAGCGTGTTATTTATAGTCGCAGCGCAGGGAGCGTGAAAAAAACCTTCCCTATCAAACTTTTGGTATGTTCCCCTACAGACAGCAACATCAAACAATTCCTAAAATAAATCCAAAATAAGTAAACCCAACGGATATAATGTGCAAATGTAGGACAGAAGGATAATAAAAGACAGGGACGTCACATTATAGGCCTCTATTAGTAAACATGTAGGCCTAATTAACAGTCAGAATGTACTGCTGGTGCGTTTCTAGTGCAAGGATCCGCCAGGAACGGTAATAGTCAGCTGAGGCGTCTATTCTATTATATTCTGTTCTAAATAGGTGGCGATTCGGGGGGCGTGTCGTCACATGGCCACGCGCGGGGGATAAGCCATTTAAGGGCTCGACTGCTCCACGCGCCTGGGAGGGATTTTCCATGTTTGCATGTTTCAGTGCACAATCTTGCAAAACCCTAAGCTGACATTCAATCGCTGTCGTTTGACAGGACTGAGTCTGGTTATAAAACGGCAGCACGATAGAGAAGAAAAAAACTGTTCAGTTTGGACAGCGATCTGTTTGTTCACAGTGACTGAGGACGGAATAAGTCGACTATACAGACGTCCAACGCAACACTACTCGCTTCTGTTAGAAGTAAGTTAACTTTATCTTGCTTTGTTATGATATCCCGCGTTAAATCAATCCGCGCATTAAGTTTGTTTCAGTAGCATCGAAGAATATTATTGAATTAAAGATTAAATTATTTAAAACCTGAATAGGTTTCCAAACTGAACGCCACAAGTAACTTATTTTAATATCTGTTATATGTTGTATGATGATTTCATGTCAATCTAAATTGAATTTAAAATGAAAAAGTGCAAACTGTTATAATATAATGCAATGCTTTCCAGCTATTACACTTAAATATGCCAAAATTTTTACTAAAAGCTGGACAGCGCAGCGGTGAAGTTATTAAGTAAATACTGAAATTATGGAAACAGCTGCGGGACATTTGATTGACGTATTTATGTCCTTATCGCTTTATAATTAAATGTCAAATTATATGAATGAGTGGCCGTAGTGTGTGACTGTGAGTGTGAGTGAGCGCATGTGTGTGCCCCGTGATTGACAAACTCCATTCTTGTCCCCCTTGCTGTCTGGGACTAATTTAGACCATGTCCATCATAAAAATCTGAAAGATGTTCGTAAGCATTGTCTTGAAGCAACGTAACTTGATAAAACTGTAAGCTGATTTTGACCTGTAAACCGTACATTTTGTTTATCTGGATGCTCAGTATTGCATCTTAACAAAACTAAAATGTATTCATAAGTTTTAAAATATCATTAGGCTAATCTGGTCCAGTATGGCGAAATAATAGTGTTCAGCAGTACACTGTACTTGTTATCGGCGGTTTCAGCAAGGTCGTGTACTTAACGGGGACAATAGAAATAATGCCGATTATGAACGTCACTAGCTTGTAAACATACAGTAAATCACACCGCTAGGCTGCGACTCTCCCCAAGCGGGCAGCATGGAGCTCCGGAGGTCTACATACGTGCTTTGAGTCACGTCTGGTCACACAGCCATTTGCTGCTCCGTGTGACAACCTGCTGCAGCCGATGCGTATCCAGCAGTGTTCAATTCTTCAAAATGTTGGAGTGTCGGTGCCCTAGATAAGTAAATAAAGAACTTAATTTCCAGACCTCATCTTCCTTAATGACTAACCGGCCGTTCGCTCTATTTTAAGAGTATTAAAGCTCTACCCACATTCGAACTGTAATTCTGTATTCAAGGTTTAAGCTTCTCAGCTGCTGTTTATTATAAAATATATGGACATGTTCAATAAAATTGACCACTTTATTATTTTATAATTACCGTTCATCTGGCATTTCTTTTTGTGATATTGCTTTTGGGTTTGTTTTGTGTGTCGTACGTGTTACGGTCCTTTTTGACATTATTAGCTTATCTGATGCTGAGATTTATTGCTTGTTTATTAATGCCTGTGATCTGATATTCTGCAGGATGCATGCTAATAAGCGTCACTTTATACTAAGTAAATCTGGCAATAAACTTTAGACTTGATCTGAAAGATTACCGACAATGGTAATAAACCGGAGCAGACCTATCATTTGAATGATCGGTATCTCTGTGATGCTGCTTGTGACAGACTGGGCTAAAATCAGTACAACCTTACAGCAGGTCAGCCGAAAAATGTACAAGGGATCGGGAATAAAGAAAAATACTAGAACATAAAAACATTGAAATAATTTACAAAAGCCTTGAAAATAATGACCAAAAGGGCTTTGGTAAATGTGCTTGTAAGAATATGTAACACATAGATTTTGTTAAGAATAAACATTATATTTATAAAAAAAGAAATCATACAAAGGACACACAATAATCACAGCTGTGTGGGAATGAACACTGATTCTGGTTCTGGCCCAGGTTTCTGCCCTGTTCCTGAATGCACAGTCATCATCTCAATTGTCACGGGAGGTTCTGCTGAACTGTGCACATATTCAGAGGCAATTCTAGGGGCTCTGGGCACTATACAACCCCCCATCAGCATGGTAAAGTTATTACCTTTACTACACTGTGAAGTGTAAAATAATAACATCAAGAAAGACAACTTCATAAATACGAGACCTTTATTTTCACGTTTGTGAAAAACAGAATACACAAATAAAGCAGATTTGCCATTGCAATGTACTATGTAATCGGCCGCCCTCAGGGGCCCCCTCCCAGCTCGGGGCCCCAGGCTATTGCCTGCCCTGCCTATCCTGTCGCTGCACCCCTGCACATATTCATGGCAGGATTTTCCTGCCTGGGCTTCTTCGCTCCTGTCTATACCTTTGCTACTTTGCCTTATTTAAATCTCACACATTTGATATATCTGACCGAATAAAACGTTAATCAGTGCCCCCCCCCTCCCTTGCAGTTGCTTCTCCCACAAACATGGGTGTGAAGGTACTGCAGTGCTTCCCATGGTCCAGAAACTCCAAGGAGAGGAGCAAGAGCAGGCAAAGCACCGTCCGGACAGGTAGGGGCACCACACACTGTATGGCAGGAACAGGTTCTGCAACAAAATCTTACTTTCTGATTGGAGCACACTGTGAGCTGGAATCTGTCATGCAAGCACTAGGGATCTGGTTATAAATAGGCAGCATGTGACTATTTTACAAAAGCCTAAGGATGCTGGTTTTTATTTCCAACTGCCTTCCTCAGACACCCCCCTGAAGGAGGAGAAATCACAGTCGCCTGTCGCCCCAGCATGGGACGACGTGGGAGTGCAGAGCAGCTCACGGGAAACTCGGCACATCTGCCTGACTCACAAAGCCCTCATCTGCCTTCGACACCGGATGGACAGCAATGTCATTGATTCCACCAACTGACGTCCCCCTTGCCCAACTGGAAGGACCCAGGACTGTTACAAATGCAAGTTCAGAGCGCCTGAAGCTATTCCTGCATTTGAGGGTGGCTATTAATACAACTTATAGGACAGGACTCATTAAGTGGCCCTCAACAGGCCATGGGCCTGAAGCGTGAGCTGCTGTAGTGACAGGGACCGCCTGAAGAGGCCGCCACTGAGAGGCTAGGGCAGGTGCATAGAAGTGTCCACATTTACACCGTCGTGCATTCATCTGTCTTCTAACTGCTTATCCTGGTTTGGGGTGCAGCAGGATAGCATATTACGCAAGGTTGGGGTGCACCCTGAATGGGATGTTAGTCTGTAATATTACACCTACCTGCAAATATATAGAGACAGCCATATTCTATGGGTAATATAGAGAGACCTTTTAGACTAACTACATGTCTTTGGACTGTGGGAGGAAAGGTGTACAAACATGCAAACTTCTGAGTTGCCATGGCAACTCAATTACTATAAATTGTGTGTGTGACTGAGATGTGTAGGACTCTCCTGTTGGGATGACTCTATATATCCCATGGGTACTCCCTCTGCAGCCTCTGGGCTGTGTTATCTGTGAAATAAAGAGCTACCAAGCTTGTTGTCGTCACTGTGATTTTCCTGTTCTGGTGGGTGGATTTAAATGGTTCTGCTAACGCTAACCTCGAGGATGCAGCTCTCTGCGGAGACGTGCTGTCCCTTCTCGTCAGATGCCACAGAAGGAATGGTCTGAACATTCAGTGGGTCCCTGTACCTCACTACATACCCTACCTTTAGGCAGTGTTCCCCAACCCGGTCCATGGGGACCGACAAACAGTCCACTTTTTTGCTCCCTCCCAGCTCCCAAATGTGGACTGTCTGGCAGGCACCTGGGAGGGAGCAAAAACATGGGCTGTTTGTCGGTCCCCAAGGACCGGGTTGGGAAATACTACCCTAAGCTGTCAGGTCACCCTTTTTGCTAATGCTTTACATTAAGTACACCTTGAAAATGCTTTTAAAAAGCATTCATAGAAGATTGACTGCACCTTCATAATGCATTTGTAATGCATTTATAGAACATTTATAAGCAAAATGTAAGTATATGTCATGTAAAGTGTTTCCCTCTTTTTTTAATGTTGGAAAAGGGCCAAAACTGGACTATGAATCTGGTGGTTTGTGGCTTCAGACCCATCTTGTTTATTAATGAGCATTTTTCATTCTACCATTTTTCATGGGCTGCATGTCCTTTGACACAATAAATTGCTTTTAGTTTAATTCCTACTATAAATAATGGCTTTCTTTACTTTATACACATCAATGTGCGGATTTAAAAAAAAAAGGAGTACACATGCAGCATTTTGTGCCATTAGTACTAACAACACAGGTTTCCAATTTTTATACATGCAAGCGAATGAATCTGTTGTTGGGAAGCCCCAGAGCGCTGTAAGTCCATGTGAACAATGGCTTTTATTGGTGCTGCTACACACTATGTAATATGAGCTATAAAAGTAAGACCTGCGTGATGGACAAAGGTCAGTTTAACCTCAGGTACACCTGATAGGAGTCTTGTAAACTATACAGTTGCTGGTCTTGTTAAACCATTTAACCAATCAAAGAACTAAAAGGACTCTCTTCATGGAAACAAATATTTTAACATGTTTGTGAGCAAATATTTGGCACTGGGCATTAGAAAATGCATGTAAATATTATAAAGACTGACAATATACTTCACATAAAACCTAAAATGCAATGTATCCTGCCTAGATCTTTTTTCTTTCTGCTTAGTAAGTATTTATTTACCAGTTTGACCAATTTACACACCTGCATAATCATACATGTTCTATAGCAGATATAAATGTGGGTGACTTGCTGCTGAGGAACAACCAAGCACACATAGAAACAGGGACGATGGGGGGATGGCAGCCAATCGATAATGCTCGCAAGCACTCTGAAGTACTCTGATCTCCAACCGAGACTAAGTATCCACACATACTCTGATGAGAAGAGGGCCACCTTCTTAATGGATTGTACTAACACAGCATGAAATATACCAACACAATGGGCACTATTAACACAGGGTGGATTATACAAACACAGCATCATCTACACCAATACAGCAGGGATTTACCAACACTGGGTTAACTGTACCAGTACAGTGAGGTTATACTAGCACAGGGTTAATTATGGCAGCACAGTGGGGTTATGCCAAAATAGGGTGGATTATACCAACAAAATGTTGCATTTTGGGGTACAACAACAGAGAAGTATTGAGGCCTTTCATCTTCCGATGTTCATACATTATGCAAGTCAGCTGTCTCTGACTCCTGTTCACATGCAAGGAGGACTGAATCACTCCTTGACCCTGCTACAGGAGGAGTAAGGAAGCAAGGAGGTGTAGGGATGTGTGTGTGGGGTGGAGAAGGGCACCTCCCAGTCAGGCCTGTGGAGGAATGCTGTATTAGTCACGCTGAGCAGGTTAATGCATATGGCTTCAGTGGCCCCCCTGACCTGTCCAGTTTCTCATTTTTTGTTCAGCTCTGTTCCTGATTCGCAGGACTCCTGGCTCCTACCCTCCTGCCTGGCAGTCCCCTACTTCATCATGTCTGCGATCAGCCATGTCAGCATATGAAGGCTGTAGTGTGATATTACAGAAATCTCCACTGTAATCCCAGATCTAAAAATACCATTAATATCAACATATTTATGGTGCCCTCCAGAATTCTTGATAAAAACGACCAACGAGGCTATGAAAAATGTCTTTATCGTTTATTAGCTAGATCTTAAACTCAAATGAAGAATCGGTCACATATAATGCTGAATGAAATGGAAGAACATATTTAAAAGGATCTGAGATCACTCCAAAAAATGTATCTAGATCTTTCAGAGTCCTTGGACCTCACTTGTATGCTCGTCTCTTCAGCTTACTGCAACATTCTCAGTGTAGTTTAGGTCAGTGGACTGGGATGGCAACTGCAAAAACTCAGCAGACACTTTCTTTAGGAAAGCGTGCCAAATAGATTGTAGGGATGACGTTTCATTGCATTTACGAAGACTTGGTAACCCTAGGATGCAAACGACTGCTGCAATCGTCCAATTCTGATTCTTGGACAAGATTTTGCCTCTCAAATCATCTGCCTTGCTGTGTATGGAGGCAAAGGGGGCTGGTGTCCTTTCATCGGCGCTCTCTGGTTGTTTGAGACTTCTTAATTATTACTTTTACAATGGAAAGGAGGTTTCTCAAAATGCGCAAGGAATTTTCAGTAGCCTTTGTCTGATTTATGTACGTCAATAGCCTTTGGTCTTGTCTCATTTATGAAATTTTCTGGTTTTACCCACATTAATGGATGACTAAAGGGGTTTGATATATGTCACCTTATTTTTTATACCACAGAGGAACAAGAAGTCAGCACTTAAGAATTCCCAGGATCACCGAAGAGTTACTAAAAATTGAGGTATGCTTGTAAAAGATATAATAAAATTTTGTTAATGAGAATTTTTAGGGCGGCAATAATTGTGACAGATCTTTTGAGAAACTGTTTGATTTCTTGTGAGGATTTCTGTTCTTCGAATAAATTTACTTCTGTTAATGGTTTGATTTCCCATACTGTGAGTGTAGGATGAAATTAATGCACAATAAACACATTAATTCATTCATTCATTTTTTTAGTGATTTTTACCAAAGGTGCCAAAACTCTGTTGAGCAATGTACCTTACAACAAAATGTATCACTGAACCTGTCTGATCGATCTGGAATGATGGAAATAAAGTCTTGTCTAAACCAATCAGTTCAGCCGGAATCGG
Organism: Mormyrus iriodes; assembly: GCA_011763525.2. Classification (NCBI taxonomy): domain Eukaryota; kingdom Metazoa; phylum Chordata; class Actinopteri; order Osteoglossiformes; family Mormyridae; genus Mormyrus; species Mormyrus iriodes. The sequence continues at coordinate 10,915,671 of JAAGVU020000038.1, forward strand.
ATATATTTGGGTCCGATGGTGTCATGTAGAGCCAGGGGGGTATTCCATGAAGCAGGATTTCTTGCTTATCCGGATAACTTGTTGAATTTAAGGTAGTCTGGACTAAATGAACTTCATCTTCGTTCCCTTACGTTTAGCTCAGACTACCTTAAATTTGTCAAGTTAACCAGCTAAGCAAGAAATCCTGCTTCGTGGAATACCCCCCAGGTTTACTAAGAAACGAGGTTGTAGTAATCGCCAATCCCCAAGTCTACAACAGGCCACTGCACTGTTAAAGGTAAGGGCAGAGTTAAGATGCAGAGCGAGCTATTTGACTAAATAACGACCTTCAGATCACTGCCATTCATGCATACTGGATACCGAGTGTAACAGAGCTCCCATATTACTGAGGGAATAACACAAATAAACCTAAAACAGGAAAAACAAAGTACAAAATACTGCAAAGAAATAACCACTAGGTGTCAGTGTAGTATCATTTTTTTTAGTCAGCAGCGTTTAATTAACTCATGGTTCGTTTTTTAGAGCGTAATACCACGACATTTGGGCTTAAGAATAAAAATGCAAAGAGAAAGAATAATTAAAATAAAAAATAAATTAAAATTAATATGCATCAATCGGACGCCTGTAGAAATTTTACTTGGCAGGGCTCCGACGATTTCTTTCCTTCCTCCTCTTCTATGTCTGTCATCTTCCCTCTCAAAATGCAGGAATTTATTATTTACCATTTAGTGCTTGTTTATCTGTCTCTGTATCAGGCAGCCTGCAGACAAACAGCACACAGAGCAACTCACCCACCGGCTGCAGCAGGGAAAGGGGAACGAGAGGGAGAGAGATAGAGTTCTCTGGACAGACAGTGAGACCAGCTGCCTCTCATTAGTAATGCCCTCGACACATAACTTAACCATGCTATTACAACACCCACCCACACACAGACATACGCAGACTGTCTGAAGCCCCTAAGGAACTATCAAGCACTGCTCTGATACAGAAACTGCACCGCAAGCTGTTTGCGCTAGCTTCAAGCCCCAGTCTAGCTCAGAACTGCTGATATAACGTGAATCGGATACAGTGAAACCCTCAGCCGTTTAAAAGAGTAAAAAAAAGATGCAAATTAACACAACGTGTTATAAATCCTTTAATAAAGACATTATAAATTACAAACACATTAGGGGGACATCTACTGTATAAGTATGTAAAATGTTACGCAGAATATAACCGACACATGTACTGTATGTATAGTGCTTGGTTTGTTAGTGTTTGCTCATCAACAAGTACAAACACTTAAAAAAAGTAACTACGGATTTGTTTTGGATGTTTTTTTTGCCGGAACTCAAATCAGAATTGCCGATTCCGTTACAGCAGCCTGCATAAGTTTCTGCTTCAAGAAAAGTAAGCAGCGAATTGTAATTATGTCCCTATATTTAAAGACTTTTTTGTGTCTGTAGGGGTATGGTATTCCTGGATGGAGGTGTGGTCTCCAACTGGAGGATTCATTTGAACGCTCAGCAAGTCCGGCTGGCGAGATTGTTCAGTAACTTCTGTTGTGGTGTCTTGTAAAGCACGGTGAAGCTTGTGGGCACCAGAGTGCCCCGTCCCTCCTCATCCACTTGACCCATCAGGACGTAGCTCATTCCTGTAGAAGTAGACACCAGTCAACTCTGTATATGTTTATGTGTATAAATGTGCAGGGGTGACTGGGTGCGCATGTATGCATGTATGTGCATGTACATAGTTTGTGTTTAAATGTAAGTGTATCTGTATGTATAGCTCAGGATAAAATAAAATGACCACAGCACAATATTTAGTTTCACTCATTTCTCATTTTGAGTCTGTGTAAAATATAGATTTTTTTTTGTTGCATGTTTCCCATTCTTTTTGACGGTCACTTGACGTCATCTTCTGATCCATGAGGCACTGCTGGATAAGTTGCCAGTCATCTCTGGTATTAGAAAGTCACTTCTACCCTCAAATCTGGCTGGTTTTTGGTCATTCCCAGTGTCTCCTGCTTCATATTATTCTTTCGTACTGCAGTCTTAGAAATTTGGAAAGCAACTTGCCACACAGTGTAACCTTCTGCCAGCAGAACCACAATTAAACCAGGATTTAAAAATCAGAGTATTTAAAAATATAGAGCGGTCTCAGTTTTTTCAATAGCTGTATCTGAAAGACACTGACCTCGCCGCAGAATGGGACAGTTCCTGCAAGTGGAGGTTATCTTGATGGACATGGCTTGGCCAGCCTGAGTAATCGTCAGCCGTCCAGCTTTGAAAGCTTTGATGAGGGATACCGTCAGATTTATGCTGCCCCTAGGACCTGGAACCATGGCTGTCACGGTGCCGATCACCACTGGGAGGCGAGACACACGTTACACATTGTTACTGGATTGTTTACGTGGACTGTTAAAGAAATGAGATGGTGCCATTGTATGTATTTTTGTTTTTAAGTTGCCATTATTCTGAGGTGGATAGTCCAGATCCAGACAGTACAAATCCAGACCAAGATTTTGTTTCAAGCAACCAGTTGAGTACTCTATGACTGTGACTCTTTATGCTCAATTCGTTGGTTGAAACAAAATCTTGGTCTGGATTTGTACTTTCTGGATCTGGACTATCCACCTCCACCATATATTTAGTTAATGGTCATATATGCTTTTAAAGCATAACAGTTTACTTCCTTATACACAAACTCAGCATCTTTTGTCCCCATTATATCCACTTCCTGTTAAAATCAGTGTGATATTGCTGTTTCTGGTTTGTGATCGGAGGAGACTAAACTAATGCACCTTATTCTGAAAGGCTTGATGTAGTCTCTACTCACCAAACTCGCTGTCACAGAAGTTGCTCTGAATGGTCCCAGCCCTCTTACATTGCCGAGCACATACTGGGTTCACGGGGCCACCTGCAGTTGGTAAAAAATAAACACACATCACAAACACACACCGTCAACAATACACAATAAACAGAGATTCAAAATTAAATCAACTCAATGTGCTCACTCAACCAGCCAGATAACACACGAAAACACTCAATCAGATCACTCAACACTGAATGCACTCCATTCACTCACTCAAAGAGCTGGTCAGATCAACAAATGAAACATCTAGTCAGATCTAAAAAATGCCCAGTCAGCCCATACTTACCAATAGTTCGGTTTTGATTAGGTTTGATTGGTTTGGCGGGTTTGGGCCTGAACTGCGGTGGTTTAGGTTTTGCGATGGGCTTTTTTGTTTCTGGCAGGGAAGGAACACTGGGTGTGGTTGTGGTCGTGGGCGTGGTTGTTGTGTCAGTAATGGGGGGTCTTGGGGGCTGCTTTGGTTTGGTGTCAGGTTTCAGGGGCACGGATTCAACCCTGGGCCCTGGTTTTGGTTTCAGGGGAACAGACTCTGCCTTGCTTCTGGGCCAGGTATCACCCTCTCTAGTTGGGTTCTTGGACCCTCGGGGAATGCTGGAATAGCTGGCCATGAAGCCGTCGGAAGTCACACTCAGATCAGACACAAACTGGACCAGCAGCTGATTCCCATCCGTCACTATAGATCTATGAAACAGAGCGACAAAATGAAAAAGAAGAGGAAAGCTCACTGGACCCACAGGGAGGTTGACAGCCACAGGTATCCGCATTTGTACTGGTTATTATCCTCAGAGCACGCTGAATGATGGCCTGTGGATGATGGATATCTTAGATTTTAAGGTGATGATACATAGGGCAACTTTTTGAGCAATGTTGCCAGACAACTGCCAATCGGGTGAGGCAAAGGGCAACTCATCTGGATCTGGATGATCGCAAAAAGTTGCCCACTGCTGATCAAAGGTTTTCTTCAAATAGAAATTTGTTGTCCAATATCAATGGGAAAGTGTCCAAGCAACATTAGTCAGCAACATTGCTCAAAAAGTTGTCCTGTGTATTATTACCCTTAGATAAAAGGCACAGAGTGATGTGGTGGTTACAGAACTGTGACCTTGAGACTGGAAGCTCGAGGCAGGACTCACTTGGGCACGGCATCCCCGCAGTACTTCCCAATGCGCCGGGAGTTGTCATTCTGACCGCCATTGAAGAACACCACATAGTCAAACCGACAGTAGCCATCTGGCTCCAGGTCAAACTTGTCAAATTGCAGCTCAATCACCTTGGATTAAGAGATTAAGCATGTGGCACGTCAGGAAATGATGTTTGACTTACAAAGATTACAACAAAAATATAATATGTAGGCCATGATCCCTTGATGTAGCATCACCAGTATAATGTACTGATTAATGAACAGGGTGTGCTAAGAGATAACAGGATCAAAATCCAGAACTGAATTGTGGTTTTACTCTTGAATAAAGATATTTTGGTGAAGCAATGTTTGTAGAAGAAGTAGCTGAAGAAATAGAAACAGCAGTACAGGCTGGGAGGGGTCCCCTGAGAGTGAGCAGGGCCCATATGATGGGAAGGAACATGTGAAAGGTAGATACAGTGGATCTGCTTCTTAACCATGTCAGGTTCCACAATAATGTGCCAGGAACAGGTGATTCCCGCTGGGTAATTATTTTCTGGCCAGTTGGGTGTCTTCAGAGAACCCTGAGCTTTTTGGATCTTGCCTCCACAGAACTGGTGCTCTGGGGATGGGGGTAAGAGAGACGTAATCAACAGGAAATACCACAGTCATGGGAACTCGCTGATATTAAGTCTATCCAGCAATATCCGTTCTTTCAAGCTCTTTAATTCTATCAGTCAGCTTAATAACTTTCTGCTAATGTCGTTCACTATGGGTTTTCGATCAGCAGCACAGAGACCTCTCACCATCCATGTGTGGCTTGCCCCCATTGAAGTGCGCCAAGAAGCCACGGCCGCCCGTTCCAGAGTCTGAAACCATCTCCAGCATCATGGTATTACCAGTTGACATAAGGGCACCAGGCCGGAATGTTCCACAAAACCGTCCCAATTTCTGTGCTGTGTAGGAATGTCCATTATAGACATCCAGGTAGTCATAACTGCAGAGTGGGTCGGCCTCAAGGTCAAAGATTCTGAAGGAGAGCACAACCACGTTGCCTTCAGGGACCTGTTGATGGGTCACAGGTTATGAGAGAAGACTTTGGAGGATGAGCCTACCTCCACTCTTACTTGCATCCTGCCAACTTTGCCTGGGTTTTTCAGCCTTATTCTAGCTGCAGCTATGGCCTAAGGCTCAATGATAACTCATGGGCAATACATAAGCATAGAGCTAAGATGGCGCCAGTGAAGAGCCAAGATGATGTCCAATCAAAAGCAGAGTAATACAGTTTGCAGAGTCAAGAAGGTGGCAAGGAAGAGTGGATTGATATAGCTGGCAGAACCATGATGGTTTCCAACGAAATATGGAATAATATGACTTACAGTGCCAAGATGTCATCCTCATAAACTGCAATGAGATGTCGCTCCCTAAAATCTCACCGTGAGGTACCAGGTGCACTTTCTGTCAGACTTGTAGAAGTTGGGGAATCCCTCACTACCAATGAACCCCGAGTCCGCAACGAGATTGCCTCCACAGTGGAACGTAGGCCTATGAGGTGGCAAGGAACGAGGGTTTGTTTGGAATGAGAAGAAGCAGAGCAAACAATGTTGAAAGAATATGAATTAGACACACCACTCACATTCAGCACGAAAACAGCTGCGGATGTACAAATACAGCAGCCACACACACACACTGTCAGTGATGCACTCACATCCTGCACACGCATGGTCAGAGAGCCCTTCCCCCAACATAGTGCTCATTCTTTGTTGTGTTTTTTCAGACTGGTGGTTATATCGCTGGTTGGTGGAGTGGTGAAAAGCTGAAGCCAGGATTGGTCCCTTCTGTATCTCATTTCCTTACCCTCCCCCTGTTATCACCAAGTTCCACATCCATGCGAGTTCTTTATATGCTCTGCACCAACTAAACTCCCCCCCCATACATAAAATATCACTGCTTCCATGACAATGGAGGTTTCTCAACTCTAGTTGTGTAGCAAGAACAGCGT
>JAAGVU020000038.1:10929983-10990754 GCA_011763525.2 Mormyrus iriodes
TATATATATATATATATATATCTCCCTCCTCTCTTCCTCTTCCTACTTACTAGTTAGTCACAGTGGTAACGCCACAGCCTATCCCTACATAATTGAAGGTGATGCAGGATTACAGCTGAACTGTACCTCTCCAGAAGTTCCAGTGTCCTTCCTACTTGTCATAGTGTCTGAGTCTGGGCCCCACTGACCAGCGGCAGGATATGAGGACATAAGTGAAGCCAGGGCTGTGAATTGGTCTCCGAGCTTCAAACCCATGCCCTGCCAATTCCTCTGCCCCAGCCACAGCTCAGTGAGACTCACTGCTGCAGCCAGAGAACAATTACCATCGTTTCTGTGAGCAAACCTTTTTTTCACTCTGTGAACAGATTAAAAGCAGAAATATACTTCTTTCGCCATTAGATGGTGGTGTTGCAATGCCTGAAGCAAATTATGTTTAAAGATGAAAGCATTATTCTGCTTGTATATTTATAGTGCATATGAAATAATATGTATGCAATTATATTTACATGCATAATATAAAATATATTCACTGATTTGCATGGAAGTCTTTCCTGCAGCCTGGTCTGTCGTGTTTGGCTAATGGTCACCTCAAGATGAATTGCATGGGGGGGCAGGCTTTTTCTTCACTCTTTCTTCTGTTAATCTTATAGCTATAGTCTAATGTCACAGAAACACAGTCTAAATTTCACTATTACACGTAAATAAATAGTATATTTTTGTGAAAATGTGTAGCAGTGTTTATCTGCCCAACTTGCTTCGACAACAACAACAGGAGAGCTAGAACACTTTATCAGAATGTCTGAACTTATAATTTTATGGCATGGCTTGATGTTTCTACAAGCCCTGAAAAATTAGTGTCATATTGAGTTCATTTTAAGCCCCTATAGCACACGTAAAGACACCTGGAACGACAAACTAAGTTAAAGAGATTTGTCATTGTTCATTTCATCCATAACATCATGCTGAAGTTGATCTCATTTCACGACACCCCCAGCACTAACATTCAGCTAGAAACTGGCTAATACAAGAAAAACAAACAGATGAATAAGGTTTGTGCTGGCCCTAAAAGTTGGCGTCTCACCCTCGTTGTCATTCCCGTTTTCTAACGCTCTTTCTAATTGACCCAACCTGTTCAGTTCATTTCATCAGCTGTTCGAGATATAAACTTTGTTTCTTTTTTAAGGAGCCATATTTGTTGGGCTGCACAAGCAATGCATCAGAGATGGGGATAAATAGATAGAAACAGAAGAGGGAGCAGTAAACTCATCCACCCTTCTGCTCTCCTTGCTCTCATGCCAACTGCTCGGCAAAGTGAGCCTCTCCGGGAGACCTGCCTGCTGGGAAACAGCATTGGCAACTGTCTGTCGGCACTTGATGAAAAATACAGAAAACTTATACTTCTAACTGGAGTGTTGTTTTAAATTTCCCCAACACTAATACCTAAGTGACCATATCTCTGGGTCAGTGTGTCGTGCAGTCAAACTGGAACGAACTGCTGAGACTTGGCATCCTCTACTGTACTATACGTGACTCAGAGTTGAGATTTCGCCCCATGCAGGTTGAGATCCAACCTTGATCGTGAGTATGCCTTTAGCCAAAAAACAGTCCGTATGATTCCAAGCTCAAATGACTGTGTTCTCTTTCTGCAGATCTGGGAAGCCTTCTGCAATCATGCTCTTGTTATTTCTTTCTCCACCTCTGTCATGCTTTGCCATACATTACCTTGCCCACTCCATCTCTCTTGCTTACACTGCCTTTAACTAACTTCCTGATGTTTCCAGGCTCTGTGTGAGGGGGATGCACAGACCCATGTGTGAAGACAATCTGAAGAGAGTGGATGCCAGTGTGACTCTGCAAGCATTTCTGCACGCTGGAGTGTATGAGGGTGTGTTTCTGCGCCATTCAATAGCCAGGGCACCTTCAGGGTCATAGAATGGCATGTTCCAGACATCATGCCCCTTCCTGAGTTGCGGGGACACACTGATATCCCTGCAGGGCAGCAGAAATGCTAACAGGAAGTGGTCCCCCCCCCATATACACACACACACACACACTTCTAATCAGCAGCTTTGTGCCTTAACCTTTGTGGTTAAAATCCAAAAAGATGCAACAAAGACAATCCGTGCTTCACTAAGGAGCCATGGTGTCAGCTAAGAAAAAACCAACAGTTTCAGCTACAAAAAGACCAGTATCAGCTCAATAAAACAAGTTCTGCAAAGCTAAATATAACAGAAAGCTGAAGGAACAGCTTGGACACATGGACACCTCTGCTCTCTGGAAGGGCCTCCAGACCATCACCAAATGACAAGAAGAAAACCACCCATGCAACAGATGATCAGTCTCTGCATAGTGAACAGTCTCTAGTGGAAATCTGAAGACTAAATGATTCAGAATGACCGCAGCTCACACTATCTGCCAGCCATACCGACAACTGCCACTATTCCCCATACAAAATGTGCATGCATCTCAGAGTTGCAGAGACCAAGAAGTATGCGGGGAAAAGCTGCAGAAAGTATATGCATCTTACCTGGTATCCTGTGCCATACTGGAGCATTCTGCAGACCACCTAGTGCAAGCTGCCTGCCATCTAACAAAACATCTGTAATTGTTCCTGCTCGCAAGTAGAACAAGATATCCTACCTCGGTGATTTAAGACCTCCCTGGCATCAGTTGCCACCCAGTTGCCTCCCTGACACGTTACCCTTAAGTGTATGTGACAGGAATAAAACATTTTATTGCAAAGTGAATAAGGGTGGGAAATCCATTTATAGATATATGCTAGAAGAGGTTCAGTGTTTAAGTGAGGTAATGACGAGTGGAATAAAACTGGACTTTGAGGGATTTCCCTCTCATAGATTAGAAGTATGGGTACCACTTTACTTAAGGGGACACAAATAATGTAGCAATATACTCTTACTTAATGCATTAATTGACCGGTAAATTAGTATTAGTTATGTTCTGATCTCATGTTCGTTCATCATTATTCAATTATGGATTTCATGCAGTTACTATATTTGTTCATGATTTGTCCTTGAGTAGTAATTGAGTTGATAGGTTAGGGCAGGAGGCTTGTTATATGGGATTGCCTATCAATGTGGGATTTCCTTAGGTATGAAGAAATGTGCATGGGCTGCTCGCAGAGGACACAGCATGTGTGGGAGGTTTCATCACAGGTAGTCGTAGGTCGTATTGGGGCAAGTGAACTAGCAAAATGGAGCCAACAGGAAACCTGTGGTTACTTCTGGAGTCTGTTGAGGCAAGAATAACTGGCTGAGGTTAAGAGAAGCATGGGGCCTACAAGAGGGGGAAAATGCTTCCAAGGAAACCATGCTATTGATCATGTATTGCAATATGACAGGCTGTGCTAATACAGATGATTTTATATTCATAAGGAACATACAAGCTTGAGATAATAGTAGCAGCGATGATATTTAGGTACAGGGTACACATTGAATTGGGGGGGTTTGTGACAACCCATAAGGCGTGAAGTACGAGGAGGTTAGGCAGTGCAGGGTGAATTGAGACAAGACAGGTGCGTGGTTGGGGTAGAGGTCACACGAAAATCATGGAATGAGACAACTAAGGGGGTAACCAAGGTAACTATGCATAATTGACATACCTCTTGAAGTATTAACCAATCAAAGTTAATGAGCTTTTTGATAGGTGAATTGCTTTTCAGAGAAGTAGCCAATCATGGTATTGATGTGCTTTTTAAGGAAGATTAAAAAAGATATATAAACTGCTCTATTTCTCTGTTGGGTGTGTTACCACCTCAGGACAGGGGCACTCTATTGCTCTTGCTTTTTTCCTGCCTACTGGGGATATTTTCTCCTTTTCAGGAAAGATCAACACAAGGAAGAATTTACTTCTTTTCTTTCTTCTCATGTTTTTTTACATTTTGATTTGATGGCATTTTGATCTAGAATTAAATGCGCACGTTTCCTTATTGCACAATACACAATTCCCTTATTTTATCACCTTGAGTATCTTGCATTCAAAGAAATGATCTGATGTATAGTTAATTATCCTGATAAGGGCTGTGGGACAGCCTGGAGCCTACGTTACACGAGGTAGGGGTACACCTGATAGGACGCCAGACCATCATAGGGTACACACACAATCATATACCATAACCAGTCTAGAGACACCAACTAATCTAACTGCATATCTTTAGACTGTGGAAGGAATTGAAATTCACTCCACGTGGGGAGAACATGTAAAGGGCACACACAAGGCAAGATGAGAACCCACAACCCTGAACATGTGAAACAACAGTGCCAGCCACTGAGCCCTCATACCCCATGTAGGGTTAATGGTGTGAGAATACTCCCTGTCTCTGCCCTAACAGCAGGTTTCTCTTATGCCAGTTGAATCACTCAGATGAAGTGAGACAGAGTGAAGTAACTAGCTGTGTGGGAGGACTGATGTGTCAGGTCTTTTGCTGCAGCTACTTGACAGGCAATCACATCACTTGTAGCAAACAGAACAGCGAAACCAGGCTATTGTGGTGATAAAATGTAAACTGCAATGCAACAAAGTACTGTGAGTCAGACTAGACGCAGGACTCAAAATTGTATGGTTCCATTTTATTATATATTTTATTTTTTAAGGTTGTCATTTGTTTTCAAACACACACACACACTTTGATTCTCTAATTCGGAACAAGAAACACAGGTTGTCATAATTATTGATTCTTTTTATATATATATATTATATATATGTATATTTACCAGTGAAGTTTGTCAGCATATGACATTGACAGAACAGATTTGCTCTACAATTTTTCATGGAATTGTCGTTTATCAAGTCATTTATTGTTACATTTCCATTCTGTTAATCTCCAACTCAAATGGAAATTAATGGAACTAAGAATATATTTAAGACTACATTACCCATGATCTACCAGCCTAGTCCCTCCTAAAAGGCAAGCGATTGTGAGTAATGTGTCTACACTGTAAGCCCCCCACTCAGCCCTTTCAAAATAACAACATAAATAACAATAAGTAAGAACAGAAATAAATAATGATAATGAAAAAACAGTTATCAGTACATCAGCCTGGCTCCTTTTTCAAAACTGTAAATTTCCAGGACATTGCTCCGAAAGCCAAAAAAAATAAATAACAAAAATTTCAGTTACATGACAGTTTTTACTTTCACCCCCAATTTCCCTCCAATGTCAGCCTATACAGTTCTCCATCTCATGCATCCTACAAGACCACAGAGTTTTTGGAACATCTCCTGTCCACTATGCATGAGGCCCAGTGTCTGTCGGATCGGCGTCTTTACTTTAGCTCCCCGCAAAAGTGTTGACAGATGGAACCACACAAGTTCACCGAAAATAGAAACTCAACAAATGTGAAGCTCAAGCACTTTAACCAGTGAAAACGGGTGTAATGAATGCAGACAAGTGGGGTCAAAAGGGGCAAACAAGATGGCCGCCACCCTGCTATGGTCCCATGTCTTCGTAGGTTCCCTCCAATATTGAAGACATAGGACCTGGTTGACAGGGTCGGGGGACGTCTTGTTGTCCCATCCTATCACGCACCCACAGCCAGTAACCAACCACCAACCCAAAACATCCTAGACATGTAAATGATAAACTGCTGTAACATAAAAAAACTACACTTATATAAATCAAATTTTATCGTTGGTCCTCTTGTCTGTCAAGTATTGATGGAACAACGGCCCTCAGAAAGGGGTCTTGAATTTAAAAAAGTGGTCTCATGTCATTTCAACCCCCTGAGATGACAAGGACCCCTGGGTGAGAGCATTTCTGTCTTTTTTAATCAAATCCTTGGATCAAAATTGCCTAAACTGCCTTATTATTCAGGGACAATTCAGGGCTGCTATTATTATACTTTTGAAAATGTCCTACCTGGAAAAATAGGAACCCCCTTCCCCAAAAACACCCCCACACAACAATATCACACTATATAGATTTTTTTTTAACAGCTATAGAGTTTATGTTGCAGTAAATATTTTTCATTTATATCAGTTCAATGAAAGCATCACAGAGACACACAAATAATTCCAAGGAAGAGTTGTGCTATTACAGTTAATCAGAAGTATGTGTCTTTTACACCATATTTAGCCAACTTGACAATATCGCAACGTTTGCATTTTGGTGCTGTGCGGATTACCCTGATTATTGGCTCGCTTTGTGTAACTGTACCTGCAGCTCTCAGCTCACCATTCCCTTTGGGAATTTTCCACCTGTCTATTTCCTAAGTCACATGGATAGGAATTCCACAGCTTTGGTTTTCTCCTTTTTATGGGAAAGCCCAAACTTAAATCCAAAAGAGAATCTGGAAGCCCATCTAAAGACTAACGGCATAATTATTGTATTAAGTTTCTGTTCTGGAGTTCTTGACACTCTTCTTGATAGCAACTGGCAGCATGAGTAAAACAGTTGGTCTTTGGTTGTTTTTGTGAAAATTAGCCTAGGGCACAGGAACTGTGTCTTATAGGGTAAATGCATCCTAAGGCCTCGTCTTTAAGGGGGGTGAGAGGGAGGATGATACAACAATGAGAGACAAACATGAAGGAAATAAAATAATGGAAATTTGTATGTGATGCCAATGACGCCATGGCTGGGCCTCCATTACGCTGCTGATCTTGAATGCCTGCAGCTGGTGTTCAGTCCTCCACCCATGATTCTCTTTGTCGTCATGACAATAGCCTACCCCCACCTCATCGGTCTCAGATGACTAATCTGATTTGGGATTTTCCCCTCTGATGTCAAGCCTTTACAACAGACATGCACATACATACACACCAATGCTTGGAGGGTCTGTATCAAAAGCGTTACTGGAGAATCAAGGTGATTAAATAAAGTCCAGTCCAAACTCCTAGGGTACCGCTACGTCACAGAGGGATGAGGTGACAGACAGAGACCAGAAGAGAGTAAAATAGGGCATGGTGCAGATTTGGGGCAGGGGTGCTGAACCACTTGGCATGTGGTTCCATGACAGCGGACAGCGATGGACTAAACGGATAAGGGCTGGGGGTATGCTATGTAGTCCTTGTGCATTGAATTATGTGGTTGGGGGTCTATGTGGCAAATCAGGAGGAAATATGGAAAAAGTACTAACACAGTAAAACTTCCTAGTTGCTTGGCAGTGTTCACTATAGAGCTAACTACACCTACAAAACACAGATAACACACATACAACATGCAAATAACACGTGGGCTAAACTTACACTCACTAAACGTGGCAGTAAATACGGCTGTTGTCAAGCTGGCTTCCCTGTTAGATTTCCAAGCACAAAAATATATATAAAATATAATCTATTTCTATTTATATAAAAAAGAAAGAAAAAAACAAGGCAGCAACTAGGGAGTAAAACAAAAAGACGTTGGGGATGTGAAATCAGCAACATCTGCATGCTCGTTTACTCACACAGGAGCAAAATGGAGCGCACTGTCAGTCCGATTGGAAAAGGAAAATTACTTTCGTAATGGAACCGCTAGCAGCCTTCAGCCAAACGGGACATTTTAGTTGCTGCAGTCCATCACTCTATCAGACTTTAGGCTGTTATGCGTCTTTGTGTGTACAAACAAGGGAGGCTAATACCATTCTGCCTGTGCTCAGTCATTACTTGTTGAATGATTGGACAGGAATATTCAACTCATTCCAACAATACACAGACCTTTCTTTTTAAATACAGTCATTCTTCCCCAGAAGAAAGAGGCGAGTGCAGCTTTGCTCAGACCGAGTCGATGAGTCTCTGCAGATGTTGCCGATTCCCCTGTGGCTGGACGCCCAGCTATTTGGTGGCATCAAGGACTGACTTCTCAACTTCTCAGATGAATTTGGTCATTTACCCCCCCCCCACCCCACACACCCACCCTGGCAACACCACCACCTCCTCAAATCTGCAGGCCCCACAGGAAGTGAAAACGCAAAGCTGTGGATGGGAATGTGCTTGTAATTCCTTTTAACCAAACTAAGAATTCCTTGTTTTCATATCTTACGGTCAAGAAGCAAAGATTTTTTTTTCCCCTTCAATTCTCCACTACACTTTATATTTCAAGCTCCTATGTTACAGAGCAGGAGGGTTTAACCACGTGGTCACATCAGCACTAGCTGGTCTGCCAGCCAACAAATAATCATCGCACATCAGTAACAATACACATATATAACCAGATGAAGAGCTTTCCTGGAAACTAATTTCTGTCCATCTTACTTTCCCGTTACCAGCATAACTTTCTGATCAAAATCTGAAGTTACCGATGTGCCATCATATTTTTGCTATATTGTCTTACTGAAATGTAATCTTTTCTGTTTTTTGAGACATTCTTTTACATACAAGGTATATAGACAGCATAATACATACACTGCTATTGAGGAATGTTTTAAGAGTTAAGACACTAAATAAATAACAAAATAAATGCATATACATATATTGGTCCATTTCTACTGTGGCAGTTTACAGAAGAAAGCAAGATATTGATGGAGCAACATCAAACAGCCCCACGAAGTCTGACCAACAGCTACATATGACTATATCCGGGACGAAAAATGACCGCTTGAGAGCAAGCAGCGGCTCACCCAGAGACTTAAATTAAATCCTCTGTACAAACGAAAGAAAAAAAAAACAACTGGGAGTGAAGAGAAAGGGAGTGAGAGACACTCCGATTAACAGGCGGCAGCGGAAGCCCAAGGCCAAAATAAACAAATACAAAATTAAAAAAAATAATAATACAAACACACCCACATACAACCTACAAAAAACATCTCGGAATAAAACTCTACAAAGACTGTATATATATATATATATTAATTGTATCTGGTTGCGTAACAATAATCGCGTTGTCTTTACGTTAAGTAACAACAATGGGAATCAGTGTTACTCACAGATAAGAAATGCAGGAGCTATTTACAAGGAGTCGAGAGCACAGACTCACAAGACAAAGGGCTCCCAAGCTGGTGGGGTGGTGTGGGGGTGGGGGGTTCCAGAAGGGGCACATTTATGCTCTGTAGGGTGCTAATTAATCAGTTGCATGAGAGGTGGGTATTTTTCTCTTTTATCTTGGGTTTTTTTTTTTTCCTCTTGTTGTCAGGAGCCAGGGCAATTGTGAGTGCTGCTTCACGATCATCTTAGGTGCTGAAATAGACTGCAGAGAGAGAAAATCAGAAAAGTGTGTCAGGTGTGAACACAGCCACATTGGAAATCTTGTTAAAATAGCACGGCAAAGAACAGAGCTCCATTAATCACGGCGGTTCTCCTACCGATGATGACGATAAGGACGATCACGCAAATCACCCCCAGGATGATCATCATCTGGCAGAGGGAGAGGAAAGATCAGTATGCGCAGCCCACCAAAGATGATCCACCTATTCCTTTCCTCCTTTTAAGAAGAATTTTGTGAAACTGAAAAGCGTGACCATATTTCTGTATGATCCAAGCATGTCTGATCAAAGTCCGTTTGACAGTGTGATGTCAGGTTGGGGGATTTACTGCGTCTCGATTTTAAGGACTCTGAGGTCTTAAATGGTTCACCTCTAAGACCAAATATGCGGCTCTCAATATCACTCTCTGGTCTTTACGTGGGATTAGTAAATCCAGACTTCCAGTTTCCAGACTTCTCTCACACACAAACATACAGACACACACAAACAAACCTTGGCATTCTTCCACCAGTACTTATTTTTGAGCTTGGCAGCACTGGTCTCAAACTGGGAGGCTCCAGCCTGCAGGGCGTCAGCCCGATCATCAAGCTCTGACAGCTTCTGGTCCCTCTCCAGAACTTTGTCCACATTCACACGCATGATGTCCACCACCTGGGAAAAGACAACTAGTGGTACCACACGCAAGACACAGCTTGGCAGTTCACCATGGCATCAATATATGTTTGTATATACAAGTGAGGGTGGGACTCCATGGCACCCACTCTGCCATTGGTCTTCACAGTATCACTCACCTCATCCACCTGTGCCTGTGTCTGTTGCAGGCGTCGGTTGCTGGTAAGGTTAGGAGGGGGCTGGTTCTCTCCAGCTGCAGGGGCAGCAGTGGGGGCTGGAGCAGACCTGTCAAACACACAGAACATGACATCATCCAACCTGGTTGTGATCTTGACTATTTTTTTTCCTTCCTTAAAAGCATGTGACCAATCTCCAAGAACTTTTTAATTCAAAACCCCTATCAATTAACTTGACCTTTGGAAAGCATCTAAAATCAACTGAAACAACCCAACTCCCTAGTGTGTACAGATCCATGTAGGAGACATTTAACATTTCTCTCATTGATCAAGGGCTCTGCCTGGGAATATCATTTATCAGGTCGCGGAGTTTTGAAGTTTCTGTTAAAATGGTGGTCAGCTGTTTATCCATATGCCTGACTCCACTGATCGTGCTTCAAATGACAGTGGTAGTTGCTTGACTGGGACTCCATTCTGGGACTCCAGCAACAGGCTGCCAATGGACAGTGCTATACTTAATACCAACAATCCTGCGCAAATGGTCAACTGGCCCAAAGAGATGCCAGTCAAACTTGTAATTTGTCCTGATAAGAGCCTCTGCACAGTCATTAGTTCTTTGCATACTGGCTCAGAATATGTCTATAGATCCTACTAGTGATGGCACTTTATGAACTATTTGCGGTATTTTTTGACCCCACCAACTATTTTCTTTTTTTCTTTGTTTTACATATTTCCTTTCAAGCGCAATCCTGGAAGAAGGCAGAAAATTTCACTAATAATGACACTTTATTGATCGCTGTGGGGAAAATTCTCTCTTTGCCTACCATGACACATGTAGGTGAGAGCAAGCCTGACAGCGAAGGGCAGCCACCTGCAGTTTTAGAGCCCTGCTCAAGGGCCCACAGATGTGGCTATTTTGCTGAAACAGGACTTGAACGAACCACTGACTTTCTAATTGCAGGCACAGCAGCTAAACACACTGAGCCACATACTGCCCCCAACACTATATACGTGTGCGATAAACTTGAAACTTGGTTACTGCTAGCAGAGTACAATGCTCCCTTGGAAACAGTGGAAGCAATGCCAGAGACACTCTTTTTCCACCCCAAATACCGCTAAACAATACAGTTGCTTGTAAGCATAAGCAGTTGTAAGCAACTATCTCCCTAATACTGTCATATCAGAAAAAAACTTCCACACATTATAGGCAGGGGCATAGGAACCAGTGCAGAGTTGGGGGGGGATGCAAAATCCCCAATATTTAATTTTAGGGATGCACCGATACTAGTTTTTTGAGACTGAGTACAAGTACCAGGTACTTATTTTTCAGTACTAACTAATACCGATTACCGATAGCTGTTTAGATCTTTTTTTAATAATAGTCACAATAATGGTGAGATAAGTCATTCTGAAGTGTTTATTTTCATTGATTATTAAATACACGCCTTTGTTTTACCAATATCAAAAACTTTAAACTCCAAAAACCAGAAAACAGCTGAAAAGTGAAAGTGAAAAGTTATGTAACTGTGTACAAAATATTCCATATTCTGTAACCGTCACTTCTGTAGTGTCTCTAAAGTCGGTTGCAGTGATCCAAGGCTGCCGTTAGCCTTAGCAAATTCTGGTGTCTTGTGTGTTGTATTAAGTTAATAGTATTACACTTTTTTTTAGCAGTAATTGCTTCAACAGTACCTCTGTGTGCCGACTTAACGTAACTACATCATATCTACCAAGTGATATCAGTTGTAGGTATCGGGATATTTTGGCGAGTACGAGCACCAGCATGTGAGCGTGGTATCGGCCCAGTACTGGTATCGGTGCATCTGTATTTAATTTGGCTTCATTCATCCACCAATAAATAGACCCTTGTATATAAATTATTATGCTACCCCTGCCAACATCAAAACTCCCCCCTACACCACTGATTAAATGACCAGACACCACATGGCAAAGATCTGTCGCCTCCACCTGGCCAGTTCACTTCCAAGCTTCTTTTCACTGTACAAAAACAGCCACACATTTTGTAGTGGTGGAGCAGAACTGGCTCACACCCTTTGAGGGATGGAGGTCTCAGCCAATCCTGGCAGTTGGACACCAGCTGTCATCCACCTGCTTGCACCAGGAAATATACAAGTCCTCCAATCAGAGCTATCCTGTACAGCACCAGCCCCACAGGGTGCAAAACCGCCACACTAGTAGTCAGCAAATAAAATAAGCATGAGATAGAATCAGAGTGGGAAACAAAGAGACTGGATTAGGTTAACAGGGTGATGGGGAATGCTGGATCAAACAAAGTCAGTTTTTGACAGGCTGGCATATTGCCTGAATGTACCCCTGCCTTGTACCCTATGTAGCTGGAAATGCGTTCCAAGCCCCTCATGACCCTCCTTGGAATAAGTAGTTAGAAGATACGTGGATAGTCAGAAGACCAAAGCCTCTGGTTATGGTCTAAGATAGTAGGGCAGTATCAGTAATGCAGTATCTGCTTTAACAGCTATACACTCTTCATACAGCCACAAATGACACAATTGTGGTTAAACTGTTAAACCAGTTTGTACGGTGTAGCCAGGAAAAGGGAGCATGGGATTTGGATTTTGAGTCCCCTAAAGCAATAGAGTTGGACCGAGGGCTATAACCGAAAAAAATAATAGGAACATAAAGCAGAACCTGATAGAGAGGAGCTATGCCAGAAGGGAAGTTCATGCATTTTTATTAAATTAAACTCATTGTTACCGAATGAACAATGTCCAAAGGACAATGACTTTGAAGCCATCCATTCACAATTGAGTACAGGTCTGACTGCTGGTGACACTCAACACCAAGTCCATACTGACACATATTCCACAATGACAGTCACACAAGACGCACAGAACTTCATACAGTCTACATATCAGTTTTAAAGGCCACAAAATTACTCTTTTGCTTCAGTAAAACAATGAAGCATAGCGCTTACGCACGGACTCGGGAGCGTGGCGGCAGGGGCGGTGGAGAGTATTATACCTGCTGTAATGACCAACTCTAACCATTAGGTGTCGACAGAACCCAGCATAAAGGTCACCTTTACTAAATACCACACTGATCCTTTCGTAATAATCCTTGATCTGTTCATATGCGTTTGAACACTGCTGTAGATAAACTGTTAAACCAGTTAGTGCAATGTAGCAAGAAAAAGACAGCACAAGATTTGGGGTCTCCTAAAGCGATAGGATTGGACCCTTTACACCGGCAGTCTTCGCTCTCGGTGGTATTGGCGTGTTTTTCCGTGTCGTTTACATATACTATTCTATTTTTAGACTTAAAATCCTGTCCTGTCCCTTCTCACCTTCAACCGGGTAGGCAGCCATCATCGGAAACATCAGAGATAAAAGTTCTAACCAACAAAGACAGGCAGAACAAACACGCAGTTATCGACACATATGAATATTTCAAGAATCGACTCAACATTTCTCCAATTGTCGTTTTAAATATACGTGACACCGCCTCTGCTCTTATTATATGTCCTCACGACTGGGGGCGTTTGGTGAGAAAAGACAAGATGTTTGATTAAGTTGCTCACACACGCTACCGCAATTTGTCACGCATCGGCGATTGCGATCCAACAACCTATCTGTACCTGAACTGACGGCTGTCAGCGTAACTCATATGCTGCACGTCCTTGACCGTTTTAGGTCGGGGTTAATATTTCCACGTTGAGAAATACAGTCCTGAAAGAATCCTGTCTTGTATATCATATCCATATAATGTGTGCATTTTGCAATGTTGGTATGTATTTCTGTATAATGCCGCACTAAAATTGACGGGAAATATTTGCAATAGCACATATAGGCCTAGAGAGAGGGATCAAAGCAAGCTAATTTTATTTAATACAACACATTGATAGTTATCTTTGTAAGAGTGACAGTAAGGGGAAGAGGACATAATGGGCATGGTTGGCTTAAGAAATAAATGTTACATTGACAGACAAAAGCAACGGAACAGGGCGAGGCCTACTTCGGGGGTGTCTACTGTTAATGTCATATGTTTGCAGGCCAGAAAATCCACACTGTTTGTATCAGCATGATTTTTAAGCATTACTTCAGGGTAGCAAGAGCAATAAACGACTGATCGCCCGAAACCACCTATGCCAAAGATGAAGGCAAAAGCCTTAATTAGAAATTAGATGGCAAGACTTGACGAGACGTATGAATTTGCGAACCATGTCGTATTCATGCTATTGTATTTAAGACAAATAGCGTCCTATTCTTGTTATTTAACAAAGAAAAGTGGTGTTTAAATGGAGCTGACCTAATTCCTGGAACAGCCCCAAAGCACTGGCATGGATTTTACTGAATTTGTTTTGAACGCTGTGAAATTGACATCCTCATCAGTTCGGCCAACACCCGAAACACAACGCTCAGCCATGACATGAAAAAGAGAACCATTAAGGAAGCCACTCCAAAATAAACAATTCAACAGATGCATAACTTATGGGGCATATTATGCCAAAGCATTGCTCTTTAGATATACCGAACCCGCAGAACAAGGGGACAGCTTTATCCACACCGAGACTTTATAATTAATCCCATTCAACTACTTTTTTCATTTTATCCTTCCCTTTCCAATGGGTTCCTTCAGCTGTCCCGGCGGCAGAACTGCCCTCCGTCACTGAAAATGACAAACACCACCGTCATCACCATTAGCGTCAAATGCTCAAACGCGTCGGCTTAAACCAGGACAAGATTTAAGGCCTCGCACGCATGCATCTTCACGGCTTAAAATGGTCCAGGGCTCTGTCCACACGGACACCAGCCGCCCGTCGTAATCTGAAGCCCGCTGTACAGGTATAATGCGGAGGAGCGCACTGAGCGCCGACCCCTGTCACAGCCATCTTCTCTCGCTCCACCTGCGCAGCGCCCAGACCTCGCACGACCAGCACGAATAAGCGACGAATTAGAGGTTCTCCTAGTTTCCAGTCAATCTGAAAAATATCTATTTGGTTTACCATTCTGATAGGTAATCCGCAACAGGGATGAGAGACAAACACCACACCCCTCCCCCCATCTCTGTTACAAATATCGCGTAGCAATTAGAACATCTACCTTCGATCCAGCAAAATGCTATTTTTTTTGTGGAACCAACACCCATCATGTAGAACAAAAGAAAATCTATACATAGTATATGCGTTATATTACAAAGCAATAGTTACATATGCAGATATCGCATTTATATCACTACATATATACGCCCTTACAGCCATTTTACTTGCTGCAATGAACACGATGTGTTTTTATTAGAAAGGCAAGTGTCGAATTATTTTGATTTAGCAAAAGAAAAGAAGGCAACCAATTCAAACCAAACCAGCCCATTCTGTTAAAACATGTTCTTTGTTTCTAGACACAAATACATCTGTTTTTTTGCAACTGGGAAAATCTTTATCTAAAACTGTGAATAAATCAATATAATTTATCAAATAGAAGGTGAAATAATCAATTACAATATTCACTAAAGACCATCCGATCTGTTCTATTTATAGACTATGGATACATTTAAGGATCACCAGTATGAGACATCTTAATATGAAATGTTACAGATATAATAATAATAATAGCAAAATGATTAGGCTCAGACTAAGACGTGAGCAGTCAATTGCTAATTTAATTCTCACCTTTATTATCCTAAAGGAAAATAATAGTTCTTAGTGACAAACATTTCTTATTCTAAAAAACATGCAAACACGAACACAATACAAAAAATGGCTCATTTAACATTATACTCACATCTCGAATTGTGGGTTATTAATGAATATAAATCCTAGAAGAGTATATGCTTAATAGGATTGAGTGTGGGTTGTCTTTTTTGGTCCCAGTCTTCTTGTCAGCTGATTCTCTCCTCTGTTAATTCTAAATGAGGCAGTGATAATTAAGAGTAGGATGCGTTCTCTTTTTTTCTGCGTTCTGTTCACAGCCTACGCCGCACCTCGTCTATGGATATTTATTATAGGAGAACCGCTACCGCTAGTCCTCGCCGTGTCACTGTGTATATATATATAAAAAAATAGCCGTGTGGACTAAAGGAACAAAGATGGCTTGCTGACGTCATTCGTCATCCGGGAAGCTTCAGGTTGAGAGGGTGGCAACCAAACATGGGAAAGGCATAAAAAGGCTTGGTTGTGGATAATACAGCGATATTTATGACACTTCTGGCTAAATCTTAGAATACAATGACATGTATACATAACTTCATAAATTACGGTTTGCATTTGTTGCTCTAATATGATATCACATGGGATAATTGCATGTGTTGGTATATCAACAAAATGGCGGCCCGTGAAACGGGGGTGGGGTGACGCTCGTCGACCGTTCAGCGTTCAATTATCGTACAAATTTAATTGTGCTGTATAGTCAGCTCTAAGTTAACACCGTAAATAAAAGGTTAATTTATTTGAATTTGAGCTAAAGACCAATAACTAACGTAATTAAATATTTTATTATACAAAACTATGGTTAGTTTAATTTCCATGAACATATATAAAACACTAATTAGGAGTGTGTAAAAATATTGTGGCAGCGGTGGGATTCGAACCCACGCCCCCGAAGAGACTGGAGCCTTAATCCAGCGCCTTAGACCGCTCGGCCACGCTACCGTGTGCGGAATTGCCGCTAATAATTTTAAATAAACAAGTTTGATATATATTCTGTGCACACCGCTCTTCACGTTGTGACATTGATTGTGATTCCCTGTTTCTAACAAGGTTTAAATATTTGGTCAAGTGAATTAATGGTTTTATGGCAATAATACGTGTCTCGCACAAACTTTGCCGTTACATTTTTCTTTAGTTGAATACAATTTCTAAGTATACGCTACACTATAGCTTTGTGTGATTGTTTCTGCGAGTGCTTGCGCATCGCTTTAATTCATTCGCATAATATGTGTTTTTATCATGTGCCGGAAGAACTGTCTATATTTGGGCAATCACGAAATCGCGCGTGCCTGCACGCCCACTGAGCGACAGACAGGCGGTGAGCCCCTGCGTAGGGAAACCCGAATGCAAGCCTCTTTTGTCTAGCATGAATCTGTACTGACAGTGGAGAGAGACAAAGGTCCAAGATGATAAATATCCGCCAGAGGTTCCTAAGAATGACGATGAATTAAACGCCCATCCAATCAGTCACGCGCACACATAGCAAATTATCTTGTTCCGACCATAAAGAATGCATGCAAGTAATATCCAAATTAGTTTCGTCACAGGCCTAATTACCAGTATGCAGATGCACTGCAGTCACACTGAATTCTAAAAAGGAAGTGCAAATTATGAAAATACATTTATCGACCCGATTACCAGTCTAAATGGAACTTAACAGAAAGTAAAGGCATTACACATGTATAGTAAACAAGAGGGTTTAAGTATTAAAAAGGCCGGCTAAAATGAAGCATATGTACGGCGCCAAACACGATTTCAAAACGTAGTTTGTGTGATTTTCTCTCTCAGATTTTAAACGTGATTCTTGGCCTCGGGTATTAATAAGCTGGATGTAAAGCAATAGTCACAGATCCCAGGAGAAAAGGCTCTGACGAAAAACGAGTAGCTTCTGTGGGACCCAACTTCAGGCAAACTCGATACGTTCGGGGAAGCAGATAAAAAATGACCCACTTATTTATAGACCTCCGCTGATTCGGCCGCCGTCGTAATTAAACGGGCAGCAGAGACCAATTCGTACACTTGTACTGGTGAAAAGAAAACCAGCAAAAAAAACAACGTAATAAGACGCTAATGTAATTAGACCATGTGGTATACAGAAAGCTACCCATTTCTCAAAAATGTACAATTAAAAAAGGCTTCCTTACAGAGGAAGCTGTCATTTATTTAATCCACTGCTTGTAGTTAATGGGAACTGTTTAAGTATGCGTTACTATTGGGTGAATATAAGCAAAAATTAAGGCTTTTATTTACAAAGCAATACAGATCTGAGAGAAAACCATAAATGCAGAACACATACTTGAGGCACAACAGAAATCATAATCCACAAACTACACACACACACAGGCAGTTAAAAACCAAATCCAACCCAAAACATTTAGAACAAGTGTCCATTTGGCTTCTCTGTGGCAGGTGATTAAATAGCCACAAGCCAGGATAGCGTGGGTAAGACCACACAAAACCAGCTGGTGGGAACAATTGAGCAATTACTCATTACAGTTAAAATCCACCTCAAAATACTATTATAATTCCAGCAGCAACAGTCAACCACTTGCTGGGAGGATCTGCAAGTGTCAATGGTCCCTTCAGCACATGCCTTGAGGAAGCCCATCACTGGGCGCTAGCCCTGTGGAGCAGCTGTGCCCTCAGGTCTTCTTTGGGGTGTAGACAGGTGGAAGGACCCGGCGAGAGTTGGCACGCACCCAGGGGTGCTCAGTGACATGTTGTAGTGGAAGCCGAGCAGAGGGGCAGTGGCGCAAGAGCTTGGAAATTAGGTCCCGTGCACCTTCTGACACCACCTTGGGAAACTGCAGGTCCACCTGCCCCAGAGCAGCACACCAACACAGAGGTTTAACCAGACATACATGCTTACACAGAAAAGATCCACAATGGTACACTATACATTGACTAACATCTTTAGACAACCCCCTCAAGATATGTACATGTGACATCTGTGCCAATACACCAATCAATCAGTCTTACTTCTTTCATTGGTTAGTGCCTGCTATGGATATTACTGTTAATCAAAATTCTTTGCAGGGTGTTCACTCTCTGCTCCAACACTCTCCATGCATTTGATGCCGTCACAGCAATGTTTGCAACAATCCACCCACTACAAGTTGCCTGAGTCAGTGTGGTTATTTGCCGTTTGTACTTTTGAGTAAGCTACTCATCAAAAGATCAGTGTAACTTCAGAATAAGTTAATTCAAACTCACTAATTAGGAGACTGGTCATAATACCAAAGAACTTGCATTGCAAAGATTGTATCATCCACAATTACAACCAATGAAACTGTAGATTTAGTGGGGAAGAGAAGCTGACTTATCTGACTAGACTTTGGTTCTTATACATTTGATAATCACTTATTTGATTCTTACTATAATATTATTGTAACCCTGCTTTAAGAAAGAGGGGTTTTCCTAGGGACTCAAAACTTTACCAAAACAGCCCTGACTCAGAACCCCTCGCCCAGTCACCTTGGTGATGCGTTTGTAGGTGTCTGCATGGCTGGCAGTCTCAAAGGGAGGGTTCCCCACCAGGCATTCGTAGCAGAGCACCCCAATGCACCACAGGTCCACCTTCTCATCATGCGTACGTCCCTCAATCATCTCAGGAGGCAAGTAGTCCAGTGTGCCACACATAGTGCGCCTCCTGGAGGAGGGGGATATGGGGTCAGAAGGTCAGGGTGTATCCGTAGCGTCCAGGTTTGGTAGTTGTGGTTTAGGAAACAAACACTGGAGCGATTTAAGGGAAGACGGCAGCAGAATAGCCCCTGTGTTGAAGCATTTTTCTCCAGTAATGAAACAATCCAAGTATATTATTTACTCACATCTATCCCTTTCGGAGGATATGAATTGCCCGTTACTAGGCTAAGTCGGATTTTAGCAGGGGTGTCCTCACCGCATGGATGGAGCATGGACCGACCAGCCAAAATCTGCGATCTTGAGCTCTCCCCGGTAGCCCAGCAGCAAGTTTTCCGGCTTGATGTCTCGATGGATGACCTTCCTCTCGTGGCAGTACTGAAGAGCATCTGACAGCTCCTCCATGTACTGCAGGTGGAGGGGGAGATTGGAGGAGCTGTTACCAAAAGCACACACTCACGATCCCCATCACCTTGGATGGATGGATGGATATTTACTCTTTACTTATTCATATGGTGCATTGTCAACATTTCATTTTTAAAAATAGTTTCACGCACAAATGAGCACTGGCAAAATAGAGCACACGCACAAATGAGATTTATGAACTTGTGGTGTAGGAAGTCCAGGAAACCATCCATCTCGTTTCCAATTTCTATTCAAGGGAATGCACCTAAAAGGTGAATGGGAAGCCAGAGTCAACAGGACGTCCCTCGGCAATGCTTCAGTACCGTAGCTGTTCGCTGATCATCGAAACGGCCACACCGCTGCAACTCCTTGTACATCTCGCCACGTGGGGCATACTCCAGGATAAGGAACACACGTGTGCGGTCATGGAAGTAATTGTAGAAGCGTAGGATGTTGGGGTGCCTTAGTATAAATAGGTGACAGAAGAGCACAATTATCAGAAATCAATTTATACAGATAACTGCCCAGAACAGCCGGGCATTGGCAGTTTTCCTGTTTAAGTCTAGCATGCCAAGTAAATTCGGGACTCCTGACTTCCTCAGGCCTAACCTAAGGTGGGACTGGATCTCAATCTCTCTCCGAAGTTGGTGTTCCACCCCCTCCTTCTCCATCTGAGACTTGAACAGAACCTTTAGAGCCACGATGAATTTCAGCTTCCGCTCCCGTGCCAGGTACACATTCCCGAACTTGCCTTTACCAAGCGGCCGGCCAATATCAAAGTTCTTGATAGAGAATTTCCTGATTGAGGAGAGGAGAAGAAAACCGGAGATAATTCCAAGATAAAAATCACCTATCAAAATTTCCAATCTGTAAACTTAAGTTAATATGGTCACGGCTGCACCTTGTTAAATGTCATGTCACTGAAATCTGGACCAACTTAAGCCCACACCTGGTTCACAGACAAAACCGTACACCCTATTAATTTACACCAAAGAATCAGAAACAAGACTGAAAAATGTTCCCTCTGGCTCAATAGCTAGGTCTATCAGCATTTAAAGGGCTGCTGTAGAAAGAAGAAAAAAAAAAAAACACTAAAAAGCCCAAATAAGAAAATCCTAAGACCAATACTAGAGATCCAATGAAAGGGTATCATCTCCCTCCGCGATACTCACTGGATTTGGGAGTCACTGCTTGCCACTCTTCCAGGGCCTGCAGGAACCAGATATAGCCTATATTTATTGATATAGTCCCAAGCGCTGAGACACCCATAGCGCAAGGCACTATACAGAAGACAAAGTATGATGTGGCACAAAGAAATGAGAAACAAACCATGGTACTGCTGAACATTTTCTAGGTAATTCAGGTTACAAAGGCACAGTCCCCTTTTGAAAAGGAACCCTACCACAATTTGTCACAAGCTTATTTCTTTAAAGAATGTATATTACTCAAGTAGATGTCAATGCTGGGTGCAAAATATACAAACAACCTAAAACAAAAGGCAATATTTGCTCAATGACAATGATCTGAAATCAAATTAGCAGGTCCTTTGATCTTCAGACTACTACTACTAAAATAAAGAATTCCAACTGACACACTTTGGGATGTACTTACCATATGGCAACGATGCCAAGGGAACCGACTAAGTAGCAGAAGAAAACTGTGCAAAAGTACAAGACTAACATCTCCCGTGTCTTTGATAATATCCTACTAGTTACAAATTAACTGTAAACAGATATGAAAAGAACACAATTTAACATTCATATGCAAAATTTCAAGACTAACCTTGGCAAAAGAAAGAACAGTTAAACATGTTAAATTTGGCCTATCGATCCGCCAGTGTGAAATCCCCCTCCCCCCAATGGGCTAATATTACCGATGGCACTCCGGCCCCCACCCACATTGGCAAGTTTGACAGCTGACATCCTGCACTTTGATCATTATATTACTGATGCTCCATCATTAATTACCTCGTCTTTTTTTAGGCTCCAAAAACTAGCTCCAATGGCCCATTTAGATGCCCCCACACCCAAGTCAGCCTACGGTCCCCTGGTAAGTTAGCCTGCTCCTGCTCAGTTAGCACTGAACTATTCCACTGTGTTCCAAGACATTGTTAAACATGTCCAAGAAATGAATCATCCCACAACGCTGATTAAAATAAGTGGTTAGAGAATGGAGGATATATGAGGAAATACTTCAGGGACATCACTGGTGCACAGGTCAGAGGTTTCATGTGCATCAAATTCAGCAAAGGTGAAAATTATGCAATCCAGATAACGCATGAAAATTTCTTCACCGAAAGGGACAAGCTATTTCACGGTTCAACCGGTCATTAAATCAAAAGCAGCTTCACTTTATTGTTTACAAATTTTACAAGCTGAAATGTCCCGTCATGTTTATCATACCACATACCTGTGACCGCAGCTTTACCGTGGACCTCCGCGCCAGGATTTCGCAGCACACGCTGGGGTCCAGCCATCCCAACCGGAGTGGTGAGCTAGAAGAACCAGCCCCATGACAGGAAGGCATGCGTTTGACGGGTTCAAGAGGGAGAGAAAACTGGAAAATAAACCCAAGTTCCCCCTTCCCAAACATACCGGTCTCTGGGGTGCTTTGGGGTCGTGATTCTCCTTGTTCTGTAAAGGAACAGAAGTGCATGAGTGATTCAAAATAATGATGCAAGTCAGCAGGAACGGAACGGCGCTTCCCAAAGATTGGAGAAAAGTAAACAAAGGTGCAACATATTACTGAGTTTTATTAAATATTAGTGGAGTCCACCGCGTTAGGAGGCAAATAACCCTCCTTAACCACATTTAAACGATAGACCTATAGCTCGATAATTCACTCATGTTCGCCACATTTAGCAATTTAATCACTTCGATTAGATGCGACGTCTAACCGGCAAGACAGGATCGCGCATCCCAAAAACAATACGCAGCCGACGTTTCTATCAGTTAACAAACCGAACGTAAACTTGTAACGGAACCATGGCTAGTTTGCCAAACCAGTCAGAGGTTAACGTTTTATTGGGTCAGAAAATTGTATCTGTAGTTATCCACTTCACAAAAAAAACTAATTACTAAATAAATCGAACCGTCATTAGGCCAAATATGAAATTCGATCGCGTAAGTTATAATACCATGGTCTATTAGATACTTCCAGAAAGCGCACATATTTCAGTCCGTTAGTCATGTCAAAAGCCACTTTACAACGAAACGGTTTAATAATAAAAGAGAAATCACCTGCATTTTGACCCACTAAAACTTAAAACACCACGCCACCTTGCTCTTTCTTCACGGTCAGCCGCCAACTTTTTCAAAAGCGGCATCCGCGGCTTTGATTGGACGATGGCATGTCATATGACCCGCCCCAACCGGAATCATATACACGACTCCATGCTGCCCAGGGGGCACAGAGCTGTGATTGGCTGTAAAAAAACTACAAAGTAAACGTATCTTGATTCCGACCTGCTGTTGTGGATTACATTACCAAGAATATATTGGAGAGCGCAAAAACATTAGACTCACTGCAAACCTGTAATGCATAAATTATGAATGGACTGGTTTGTTTAACTAGCCATAGATAGTCCTTATGTCTATATACATAATATATGTAAGCACATCCGTTTAATATTACAAAATTGTAATGACTAAATCATGTTTTGTCATTGTTTTCTGAACTGCAGTATGTACACTTGCTATATTTTACCTATATTTGTTAATGCACGCTATATGTTCATCCTCGAGTATCCCGAGTGGTAATGTAATACTTGATTCTCAATCATCGTTTGACATGCATACAACGTATAATGTCCATTAATGATATTGTAAAATAAATGGCTTTGTCCAAGTATGACAGACAGCTGAGCCAAAATGGTTTATTAACAGGTTCCATCAACTGAGTTGACGTGCAATACTGCTAATAAAACTTCCAGAATCTGTTCTAAACGGAGAAGACTGATACGCTAGGTAAAGCTAACATTTACCAAAAAGTTTAACAAAGAAATAGTGCCAGCAAATCTCAACTACAGAAAGAAAGTCTGCGAGAATTTACAGGCATCTAAATTTAAGAACGCAACACGCATAACAAAGGCTGCCATTACTTAAAATAGCGCTCGCGTCTTCTCTCGCGAGATTATCGGAGGTCTTTGTTTTATTACAATTTCATTTACTCTTTTAAACTACTTTCTCCAGTGACGACAATAGAAAGAATGGGAAATAGGCAAATTCTCCATTAACTGGTGAAAAAATAAAAGAAAACACTGAACTGAGCGTGAACCCTGGAATTTCAGTAATGGGATTTGCTAAACCAATAGAAACGTCAGCGATCCTATAGTATGGTAATAAGACAGGCGCACAGCCTTTCGGATACACATGAAACAGAAAAATAAGTTATTTCTTGTCTTTAGCTATGTGTAATTTCCAATAAAACTGGAAATTTAGTTTCTCTAGAAGCCTGTAACACCTACAGAGAAAATTAGTTAAATAAGTAACAGTCAAAGAAAATCGACCGTGATGGAGATCGTATATTCAGAGGAATATATACTTACTTCCATACTTCATATGTTATCGTCAGTGAGGTATATCCTTACCTGTTACTTCAGAAATGAAGTATCAGAATATGATGAATGGACTTCAATGAGTAGGTGATTAACCGCTCCTGGTTTTAGAAGAACGGCAACACTTCTAAAACCCCATTCTGATTATCACTGACGATATTATTGCTAAGAATAGTTAATATGGGTTTATAATAAGCATCTCACTGAGCAATATAATAGCTGAAGTTGTATAAGTGTTTTATTATGGTTTATTCCACAAAATGATGGCTGTAGAACAAAAATCAGCCTGTTGTTATGACTCACAAGGTATACAACTATGCCTTTTAATTTCTTTCTGCGTCTATTTTCTGTACTTATGTTACATATAATTAATTATATGTCATGCTCAGTTGCCTTATATATCATATGCTTGTGTTGTTACTGTGTTAGATAAGTATGTATCTTTACCTTGCTGTTGCTCCAGGGAATGATGAATGGAAGGGGTGAGCTGGTCGCAAATCGCTCCAGGGGGGGGTTAGGTGGTCTAACACGCCAAAATATATAAAATCGATTATGGAGTTAAATTTTGTGTATTAAACATCTGTCAAGGACTTCCGGTATGTTTTGCGTCAGACGAGGTGGCCGAGTGGTTAAGGCGATGGACTGCTAATCCATTGTGCTCTGCACGCGTGGGTTCGAATCCCATCCTCGTCGAGTTCTCGATTTTTACGCACCATCTACCTCCTTCAAGCCAAAAGAATGTTCTCCAACTTTAACCCATTATGCTCTGCGCGCGTGGGTTCCATTCGCATCCTCGTCAATGTGCGTCTTTTAGGCAGAAATGTGAATTCTGCTGTTTTCTGTAATGAAGTAAATCCCAACGGCTAGCACCTCTAAGTGAGTGCCTAATGCGGTCAATTTGTAAGCTTTTTCTTTCTGCATGTGTTAGTTAGAATCCTTTAGTCATTAGACAGCCATTTTGTCTGCAAAATATACCTGTGGACCTAAGAAAACAGCAACGCCGCGAGAATGAATAGTCGCATTATAGAGTGATGCACATTCACAATATCGTTGGAAAAAAAGGCATAGAAATACATTAAATAAATGGGCTGTTTTTGGGTGGGTTTCGATATGGTGGCGCCGTGGCTTAGTTGGTTAAAGCGCCTGTCTAGTAAACAGGAGATCCTGGGTTCGAATCCCAGCGGTGCCTTTTAGAGTCTCCTGTCCTCCACATTCGGAGACCTTGCAAAAACCAGGAATTTGTGTTGTGAATGTTAATCGTTCATGCTATATGTAGAGTAGCAGCAAGTAGCCCATTGAAGAAATAGTTCTGAACCACGGAATGTTTTTTTCTGAATTTACAAAGCGCAATCGCGTATTAAACAACTTCAGAAATTTTCTAATGGCATGTTAAAGGATTGGCTACATAAAAAAATTCACATGGCAGCGGTGGGATTCGAACCCACGCCTCCGGAGAGACTGGAGCCTAAATCCAGCGCCTTAGACCGCTCGGCCACGCTACCAGCGGTGTTTTGCGGTTACAAAGCATCTCTAAAATATTGTTTTCATATTACTTAGTAAAATTCATTTTTTTTGAGACGGTAATGTTCTGCTAGTACATTTTTTAAATGATCATATAATATTCATATTCATTTCTTAATTGCACTATGGCGTCGCAGCGATGCTGCAAGTAAAGATTGATTTCTACAGAGAGCTCTTGATAGGTCGCGTAGCGCTGAAGGCCGCCACCTGCTGGCATACATAAAATGGTCTTATTTACCGAGCATGTGCAGTCCGTTCGATCCAGTACAAGATGGCGACCAGTAACGGAGGGGGAATGGAGGTGGACGGAGAATCAGGTGAAAGATTCTTTGTTATGTAAATGATAATCATTCTGGCTGTTTTCATGCTTAACCAGAAAGGCTGTTAGCACGTGAGTTGATTAATGCGCGACGGGAGCTTTGAGAAACAGACTCGGAAATGGAGTGACCCTATCGGTTAACTCATGACAGGCTAGAAGTAGCTAAGCTACTTTAGTCCGTTTCGACTTTAACCAGCAACGTTATAAATATGATGGGCTATTTGGCACCAAGAAATATTTGGTAAGATGGTAGAGAACTCTTCAAACAGCGCACGTACGTACAGTGTAATAAATCACAGTCGTGATAATGCAGCACTGGTAGTAGAAAGAAATGACTGTTCCCTCTGAGCAGACATAGACGGCCATGAAACCCTGCTGAGTTTAACGATAAATTAATACGGTGTTAAGGTAAGCTAGCTAACAGTAGCCTGTATTACCATTAAAAACACCAGAATTAGTGTTTGTGCCACCTGTGCCAGTGACACTGTGTTGGCCCACTGCTTGATGGGGGCTGGCCTCATTTCCAATGTTCCCATTGACTGACTAGCAGGAGAGAATGTTCTGAATGCCATGCTCTGTCCATCCAGCCAGCCCTGGGGTGATGGCCTCAGGGGTGACGGGGAGCGTGTCGGTGGCCCTTCATCCACTCGTGATCCTCAACATCTCTGACCACTGGATCCGAATCCGCTCTCAGGAGGGCCGGCCGATGCAGGGTATGTGGTGGTGTGTTTCTGTGTCTGTCTGTGTGACTTCAGATTGTATGTGACTGCGATGCTTTCTCCTGCACAGTGATTGGTGCCCTCATTGGAAAGCAGGAGGGCAGGAACATTGAAGTCATGAACTCTTTTGAACTTCTTTCCCACACTATGGATGAAAGAACACACATTGACAAGGAATACTACTACACCAAGGAGGAGCAGTGTAAGGCTTACTCTGCTGCATGTAATGTACTTTTTTGCATGTGTAGGTTTACTGGACTGTCTGCATGTACATGCATGCAATGGTCTAAAGAGTATCTTCCTCCATCTCTCATATTCCCTCAGTTAAGCAAGTCTTTAAGGACCTCGAGTTCCTGGGTTGGTACACGACTGGCGGCCCTCCTGACCAATCAGATATCCACATCCACAAGCAGGTGAGCACCTGACTGACTTGTCATTTACCTTGGCTTGTACAGATCACTAGTAGTCCAACATTTTGACATTTTCCAATATTGGTAGATTGACTTGTTTCCACTTTACCATTGTGGTTTATGTGAGTCTGTTACATTCGCAAAGTGGGATAATAATAGTAGTAGTACAAGTTCGGACAGTTCAAGCTTTATGTTCTGTTGTCTGTCTTCATTCCCTAAAGCTGTAGCTCCTGCCTGTATGTTACAATACATAATAGATTACAGTGGTCACCATAGTAACGGTTCTTGGTCCCTCCCATTTTAGGTGTGCGAAATCATTGAGAGCCCTTTGTTTCTCAAGCTGAACCCCATGACAAAGCATACGGATGTGAGTCCCTCTCTGATTTTTTTTTCTTCCCATTGTCATTTTTGTCTTTCTGGGACAAATATCACTTTTCATAGAAAAAGGGATTGAGTGTAGACTATTTGCAGTTTATGCTTATACTGTAAGGATACACAGTTGTGAAAAAGGCAGTCTTTTTAAACGGGGTTTATTAAATATAGTTGAGACATTTTATCCAAAGGTAAAACTGTCTGCCTGCTCCCATCAGTAAGGGCTGTCTATCTTTCCTCTGTGGAGTTCATTCAACCCAGGGGAATCCTGTTCTGACCTCATTTGTATAAGAAAGGGTGACAACCTTTTTTTTTTTTTTTAGCATTGTATCATGATAATCCTTCATTAATGAACATTCATAAGCAGACTGGTATTCAGAGCATCGAGCTGAAGACTGGTTCTTTTTGGTCACAGTCTCTATTTCTCCATCCAGCTACCAGTCAGCGTGTATGAGAGTGTGATCGACATTATCAATGGAGAGGTACTGTATCTCATTAACCTAGCCACTCACTAACTCATTTTTTAACATAAGGCGTACATCAGTACTATTCCTTTTGTGTATTGCTTGCCGTCAGATTTGATTGGCTTTTTTCAAACCCTCTGAATGCTGCTGGTCTCTGCTGCATTTTCCAGGCAACTATGCTGTTTGCTGAGCTGACCTACACACTGGCTACAGAGGAAGCAGAGCGTATTGGGGTTGACCATGTGGCCCGAATGACCTCCACAGGCACTGGAGAGAATTCAACTGGTAGAAAACCCCCTTGTTTCCCC
Source organism: Mormyrus iriodes (assembly GCA_011763525.2). Classification (NCBI taxonomy): domain Eukaryota; kingdom Metazoa; phylum Chordata; class Actinopteri; order Osteoglossiformes; family Mormyridae; genus Mormyrus; species Mormyrus iriodes. The sequence goes on from JAAGVU020000038.1 coordinate 10,958,298, forward strand.
ATGCTTTTCATGGTCCAAGTTACTTATCTTGGAATGATAATGCAATGCTTCATAGCAGTCGTTAATGCTGATTATAGTGGTGCTTTTCCATTGACACTAACCCCCTATATAAAGTTGGCATAAGTGGTGTTCTAACTCTGACTTCCCCCTCCCAGTGGCCGAGCACCTCATAGCACAGCACAGCGCCATCAAAATGCTACACAGCCGAGTAAAGGTCATCCTGGAATATGTCAAGGCCGTGGAGGCAGGTGAGAGTGATACCTGTTTTGTTTTTCCATGTCGTCTGTACTTTCCAGAACAATATTTCACCCTTTATGTCTTCTTCCAGGAGAGGTTCCCTTCAACCACGAGATCCTGAGAGAGGCGAATGCTCTGTGCCACAGGCTACCTGTCCTGAGCACCCTCAAGTTCAAGACGGATTTCTATGATGTAAGTCTGTTTGAATTTCAGTATATATAATACTGACCTCTTGTGGATGGAGGAATGAATTGACAGTTCTTTCATTTTTGCATTTCTCTGTCTCTCCATCTAGCAATGTAATGATGTTGGTCTCATGGCATACCTGGGCACCATCACCAAGACCTGCAACAGCATGAACCAGTTCATCAACAAGTTCAATGTGCTGTATGACCGACAGGGCATCGGACGTAGGATGAGGGGACTGTTTTTCTGAGGAGGCACTGGGCATGTCGCTGATACTGCTGTTATTTATTTTTGTGCGTCTGAGTGAAGCACTGGGCTGCACTCGCACCCACAGAGGGTCTTTATACCCAGTCACTCACTGATTGCCAGTCTTTCGCTTCAGAGTTTGCTGCCTGCCTTGGAAGACCCTGTATAATTTGGATTTTTTGGACATCTTTGCATTTGAGTTTTCTTTAGTCTACATAAATAATTTTGCAATAGAGGTATGTGTAAATTTTTACACGTTAACAAGTTGCAAATTTTGAAGAGATGTCTGTTAAGAAACTGTTTTTTTATGCCAAAAGCCAATTATGTCCCCTGTACTCATTTATGTTATGTTATTAAAAGTTTGCTCCCCGATTCTGGTATGTACCCGAGTCCCCACTTTATATTTCTATTAATCACAATGTGCCTACTGGTCATTTAAACGTGCAATTTCCAGTGGTGCGCAAAGTTCCACTAACCACTAATTATCGAAGCTAACATTTCCATTAACGGATTAGTGTTTACGCTAAATCCATGTAAACTGGGGTACCCGGAACTAAGGGCCTATTTCACGAAGCTGGATAACTTGTCAACTTTAATTAAGGTACCCTAGTTTAAATGAACTTCATCTTTGTTCACTTACGTTTAGCCCACACTATCTTAAATGTAACGAGTTATCCGGCTAAGCCAGAAATCCTGCTTCGTGATACAGGGCCCCGGTATTGTATTTTCTGGGTTTTCATTGACCGAGCTATAGACCAATAAAGAGCAGGGACCCGCCTTCGTATTTCCGGGTAAATACCGCCATGTTTGTAGTCCCCAAGCGGCTTCACTGAGGGCAAAATGTCAACTTGGGTCAGTCGCAAATTAGGGCTTCTCCGACAAAAACGCGTACATCTCACAAGCAGAATATCACAGAAAGAAATTAAACGCAGATTTATTCCGGAGGCTGCAATGAACCCAACAATACAAAATTAGGTAAGTCCGAAATATCCCCTGGTAATCACTCTAACCCCGCAGATGAGACTTAAACAGGTTAAAATTCAGTTTTTCTGGGTTTGTTTCTAAGGGTTTCAGTGCCAAAAACCAAACTGAAGATAAATCTCTATAATAAAAGTTAGCAGTTATTATCTTCCGCTAATTTTTTACTGCTTTTTTGGATTAGCGTTATCGAATCAGACTTTGGAGTTAGCATATTAGCGGTTATCAAAGCTAACTTCTTGGTTAGCCGTGCTCACCAAGTTTCACACACACAAAATATGCCAAGACAAGTACTGTTTTGTCCCAAATATAAGAGTGTTTTTTTGTTTGTATTCCAAAAATGAACTCTGTAAACTAGGGTCGTCTTATATTCGGGGACTAGGATTTAAACATCATTAGACACATACTTAAGCACATGCAGTTTTAGCAATACTACGTCGTCCGGGCGGTGATTACCATTACAGCGCAGCGCCTGTGTACGATCCCCGAAGCCACCTTTTTCATTTTTTCCTTGATTGGCTGACATAATTTAGCACCATGGGATTGGTCAGGAGAACTAATTATGCAGTTTACCGGCATGCTTTGCACCGCTTCGTACGTATCTTTAAATAGTGGAAATATACGCACATGTGGATTTATTTTAATTGTGGATGCTGCAACCATGTAATATTTGTAGTCTAGTGCGTGTTTCGTTAACGTGTAACCGTGTCGTGTAAATGTGGCTTCCCTGTCTGCCGTTGCTAGTGGCTGCTACTGAAGAGAGTAAATTTTATTTTAAAAAACATATTCTTCATAATTCCTTTTTTTGCGCTCTTTATGTATATCTGCTGCATCAAAACATTCTGGGCCTTCTAGGGTTACGAAGTTTGTAGTATCGACTAACTAACCTTTTTCCCCCCAGTTAATACATTTGTTTACTGGAATGTTTGGTGTGTAATACACTCATTGTAATGTGACTGCTTGTGGTTGCTTTTTAACAGTGAGATGGTTAACTTCTTATGTTCTTCTCAAATAAAAGTATTTTTCTTTATAAAGATAACATCTGGTATTCCAAAAACATTTTTCCAAAAACACTTGCTGAAAAAGTCGGGGGTGGGGGGGGGGCTCATCGTGATCAGGGTTGTCTAATATTTTGGCCAAAAACGGTACTTAAAACCAAACACTGAAGCAGATTGAATAATGGGAACTGTTATTGTATAAACCACACTAATTTGTTTTACAGGTTATAGTTGTCTGAGAATTAGTCTGACCAATTCAAACCAGGTTTTCAGATTCTTTGGGCGGAGCTGGTGGTGGTTTGCAACAGGGTGGCAAACATGTGGCAGGTCCAAAGTGTTTTGCCAAAGGGATACAGCAAGTAAAAGGTCTATTTCAAGTTATGAATCAGTGCATAGAGCATCCTGACTTGAATATTGTAAAAAGAGGAGCCAAAAAAGGTGATGAGGATCAAATTATCTTACTCATTTAACCAAAGTTTCCACGGAAACATGACCAGGATGGAAGTCTACATTTAACTACAAAGACAACCACAATTATGTGTCAGAATGAGAGTTGAAACTAAATGTAAAGACCCCCTCCTAACTTAAAATATGCTTTGGCTTCTTTGCTGCTTATTAACCTGGTCACCAATGAGTCTTACCTAGCATTTCAAATTGAATTTTAATTGTTGAATATTTTTACAACAGCAACCCATTTGAGATTCTGGATTCTCTGATACCACAGCTGTTTCCACTAGGCATCCCTATGAAACATTCTCAACCTGTAAAATGTCAGAAGAAGGCCTAAGGCCTAAGTGGTCTGAGGTGCTCAACACCACAAAACACACACTGTAATCCCACATCACACTCCACATTTACAAATTAACCAATTGATATAACCTTGGAACTACAGCATCATAAATTGTCAGATAATAGCAGAAAAATATCCAGTGCATTGTTGTAATATCAAAACATGTAGTGCATATTAATTCATATAACGTGTAAAATTGTAACCATAAAAATACCTCATACAAGCTACTTTCTGGAAATCTTGGACTGTAGCATATGCTGTAAACATGTTAAATTGTATAACAAAAGGAATTTCCTCCAGCATGGCAAGCAGAACGGAAGGTTTCTATGAATGCCCATGAAACAATTGGTTCAAAGACAGATACCACATACATTTACTCACAACCAGTGTTAAATTCTGGATTCTGAGATTTGCAAGAAGTATGGAGAGCAAGGTGTTTAATGCACTAAGATACAGTAGCACCAAATAATGGGCGTTAACTTTTCTTACAGTCCTAATCACTAGGTTGCCCCAACTTGTCATGGCCAATTGGAGGGAAAAAAGAATTTCCCAGTATTCCCACATCGATCATCATCACCGGCTCTGCATGTCACACACAGATAACCAGTTAAGATTTAATTTATTGATCCAACTTGGAAATTCATCATTACTGCCACCACAAATTGAAGAGAATCATTAATAATACATATCAAATATCTAGTTATGATTATTTTGGATATACATCATTATTTTCAGAAAACAGCATCACATGCAAGTGCTTCTTCATCAATGAGGATGGTGTTGCACATATAACACAATGATGCATAATCTCGGGGAAGTTATACACAACCAAGGCGATCTGATATTGTAATAATGACAGGGCATCTTAAAAATGTAACTGTTTTAGCCTTCAAAATTAACAGAAGTTAGCATTATTTCCCCCACTTTTACTTTCTAAAGAGCATGTTTAAGCCACGTAGTGTGTAAAAACTGCAGAAAATAAATAAAAAGAACTACAAGCTTCGAGTGTCACTGCAGGTCACCCCCGTAACACTTTTGTTCTCCCTGTTTTCAAGAGCAGCACTCATGTTCCTAACAAGTCCCACCTCCTGGGGGAGGGGGCAACACAATTCTAGCACATTTTGCCCTGCACCAAACCCGGCTGACATTCCCTATTAAACCAGTCCAGGGCTGCTGAGAAACTGAGCAGGTGAAATTGCAGGACAAGTACCACCAGCTCCTATTGGACAGATGTCAACACTGACCAGCTTCTGGGCCCTAAGGAAGAAAAGGGAGGAATTAAAAGGACAATCTGACAAAACTCATTAACAGGTTATCAATTACATTTACTTCTTTCACCTAGTATCTGATTTCTCCTACAGGAGATGGCGTATGCTCCACAACCATTCCGAAAGAAGACGACCTCCCACAACCCCAAGGAGCTGTGCAGTGTGCCGGCACTGTCAGACCGAGACAAGTGCAATGCCCTCTGGGATTGCTGGCAAATGCCCAAGTCTCCGCCTCTCAACACCAGCTAATCATTGTTATTGGTTGAGCCTTGGTCACCTGATTGGATGAGATAATGAAGATGAAAGCATAAGACCCTCACTTGAGCAAGAAGGGCCTGGAACGTAATTAAACAAATACTCAGAAACAAGCAACCAGATTATCAAAAGCTGACCGGTCGGTTGCTGCTGTTCTTGGATGCAAGATGCATTCTGGAGTCGTTCTGGTAGATGATTGGTTCAAAGCCACAGTCAGTTTTGCATGGGTTTCGTTCTGGTAGATGATTGGTTCAAAGCCACAATCAGTTTTGCATGGGTTTGCACAGCGGCTCTGATGTGCACAAGCTGACTGCCTACCCTGCAAAGCTGACTGGAACCAGATGAGGTGCCCCATTAACTAACAGACACGTATAAGAGGGTAGGGCAGGCACATAACAGAGGAAGAAAGCTAGAGTCAAGGAGATCAATTATACAGAGGAGAAACTGGAAAGCGTGCGAACAGACAATGAAGGTACTTGAGAGAATCAAGACAACATTAATTAGACTGCTAAAAGCAAGATCACAAGAACAGGTTGAGCTACACCTCCCCCCTGGGGACAACAGTGTATACAGCAGCAGATCAATTAGCTGCACCCTCTAGTGGATCGACATGTCAGGCAATGCGGTCTGCGAGTCGTGAAGTGCTGGTTTTGCAGTAGGTCTATAACTCTGCTACCTGCATAAACAGCACTTTGGACACCCAAACGCCAAATTGCAGAAGTCCTTCACACAGTGGGGGCCTTGAGCAGGCAGCACAATGACAACAGAGGAGAGTGCTGCAGTCAGAGAATAAGGGCTCCTGTGCGGTCCAGTGCCCCATGCGCGAAGAAGTGCTCCCACTGCGGTAGGCTACGACTCCCCACTACCTGCACTGTAAGCACTTTAACGCAAACAGGGCATTACAAAGGGATGCACTGGAGGGTACACTTACCACTGAACTGGTTACCCCACCATGATTCATCTATTACTATTAAATATCCTGGAGAAATTTGATAACACCCCAGCCCTCCCCAACACATACGTCATTTGATCATTTGCCCTCTCACCTCATGTGAATGTGAACAAAGCACTGGCTGGTCCTGGATCAGAAGGCTGGTAGGTTCTGCTCCATGTGGGGTTGGCTGTGTTCAGGGACATCAGCATAACTGGCTGTAAATGGCAACAGCAGGGATCCTGCTTTTACATGAGCACCTCATTTCAAGTCTCAGATGTCGATAGAATGATTAAAACACCGGATTAAACTCAGCTGACGTGTACTCTGCTAATTCACCTATTTACTCTGTTAGGCTACATCCAAATGCCACAGCAACTAGTCACATGCACTGAACATCACATTCTTTTATAACACTGTTTTTGAGACAATGGGGTATAATTAGTAGACGTTTTTTCCTAATATATAATGGCAAGAAATTAGTTGATTTATTACACATACAAATACTCTACCCATCATAATTATCTTCATAAATAACAATAACAATCTGAATTAAGGCACATAAATCACTGATGTCTATGGGTATTACTGTAAAGCTTGCTAGTCTTACTTATTCATCTACCCTGATAAATACAAAATGTTCTTGGATCACATTGTTAGAACATGTACAGACAGCAGAGATTTGGTTTTGGCAGGCAGTGGAAGCCTGTAATTATATCAATTAAGGGCATGCCAAGATAATCCTAAGATAGACTTCACCGTGGCATTCTAATTTTAAGCAAATGCATCAATCAGTGCTGAAGGCCCGCCCAACAGGGGCAAAAGCCTGCTGACACGAGGTTGACAAAGAACAGGAAGTTATATTACAGCGACCACTTTGCCTTTTTAATACTGAGATGCCTAAAGCAGACACTGCAAGGCACATCAGGCTTGAATGACTGTATAAATGGCAGGGCAACAGGACAGACCAACTGCATTTTTGCTTAGCATATGGGCTTCACATGTAAGGACCAGTTTTTCCACAATTATCTTCACAGTCGAACTACTAGAAGAACCAGATTAAATATCCGGATAAATGGTGTAAATTTTAAAAGCTAAAAAGGTCTGTGGCTGGGATGTGCTTAAGCAGCATTTTGATTATGTTATGGCGCTCAAAAGTCACCTAATGAACACCTCGCTGACATTCAGTCAACTGCTGTGGTGTTCACACCTTATTCCACTTCCTCTTAAGCTGGACCAGTGATCCTACAATGACTTTTATAACCTCGAAGAGCTCATTTATATAACAACAGGCCTAGATCTTCGGCTACTAAGAAGTTAATAATCCTTCAGTGTAATAAGTCGGGTCATTTTCTTTAAAATGTTTTGTTAATTTTTTAATAAATTTACAAAGCAAAATGTTTTAAGAGTAAGTTTCGTATATCCCAGTCTGACATGGCAGGACTAAACTGGGGATTGGGGATTTAAAATCAATCGAAACTGGACAAAGGGGCACAATTTAGCGTGGCGATCTTCGTCCGCAGTTGTCAAATTGCAGTGCATTTTGCGGCCTTTCCAAACGGACAATAATAATAAGGAATTGGGATAGTAGGTCTGGGGAACGCACCCCGTCTGCAGGTGCAGTGCCCGCACGCTCATCCGACTCGCCTCTCACGCTTTGCTGCTTGTAAACAAACCCCCCGCTCACGTGACCCCGTACGAAACTGACGAACAGCGCCGTTTTGTTTTCTCCTTCAATGTGCGCAGTATCACCATCCGACAAAATCATACTTATAATATAAAATGTAAGAAGCGCACAAAGGAATTCAAGACAATTTACGTCGCAACATTAGTAAGATTAACAGCGCCGCTCCCCGGAAATCCATGCCACACACTGGGAACAAATGTTAACCGACTACCCATAAAAGCTATCTGCATCAAAACAAAAACTTCGTACAATAATTACGCCTGAAACGCATCTTCACAATACACAAGCACTTAATAACCTAAACAATATCCTTAGGATTATTACCGCGCCTTAAAATGCGACACGTTTTATGCCACTTTATTTTCCTTATTTCACTTTCGGTTCCGATTTAAAAAAAAAAGACCAAGGCATAAAGCAGTATGACTAGGAGCTGTGGCGGACGCAGCCTTGTGAAACTATAGAAGAAAACAGTAAGAAATGACTCACTGTGGGGCAGCTTTTATACAATGCCCCTGTGCACTCCGTCTCTTTGTTGGACGCATTTTCACCCACTATTGGGCTCCATCGTAGGGGTAGCTCGCTTTCATTCAATCTTCACGCCTTGAGCCAGTACTTCTCGTCCCATCCGAACGTCTACTTATGACTTAGGTCTGATTCCCCGACAGATCCCTTTACGCCGGTGCACAGAATTGATCAACTCGCCTCATGGCAATCAGTTTCCCTTGCTCCCCTTTGGTGGTAGTGGTGATGCGATGGGGGGGGGTAATAAATCCATATCCTTTCGTCTAAATTGGACTATGGGCCCGCCACGTCGAGTTCCGCTTTCAGCGCGGTTGCGAGTCTATGCGAATTTACGCTAAAATACGAAATAAAACCGAGAAGCGTATCAACTCGGCTCTCGACTGGCCGCTGTTTTTGTAAACAAAGAAGCACATGGCTTTGCAACCGCTTCACCCCTCCGGGGAGCCCGCACGATCCCTCCGCTCGTCAAATAGTCCCTCCGCCGCGCGTATATTTACCGAGTTGCCACACACCTTCGCCCATAGGCCTGCTGTTTTCCGCATGGTTCGGTGACAGCACGTTACCTGCTTGACCCGAGTCCCCACCACCGCGGCCGTGCTTTCCTCACGCAGGCGCCTTATTACGAATGCCGGGGGAAGCCGCTCCCCGCACACGCGTGACGTCAGTGGCCCCGCCAACTTTCGCACGTCTCATTGTCACTTCAGGTTTTTCCTACTTTTATACTCAAACCCCGTCGTGGTCAATGACCAGTTAAGTCACAATTTCCCAGGGCGTAAGTATAACTAGGGCAATGGAAACAGATATAAAAGTACCTTCAAGTACCGAACCAACACCCAGAGCACAGAAGTACCGTATTACAGCTTTAGGTCGTTAAGCAGCTTAACAGGCCTGTATTGACCACTCTTGACCAGTAAGCGGGAGCATAGAGTAAGTTTCTTTTACGTTTTCGGTTACGCTGTGCAAAAAAATACACAAATTCTTTCTGAATTTCTCCTCTTTTCATCAGAATCACTTATTTGCCAGTACGAGTTAGCCACATGTATTAAATCCGTATAGATGCCCTTAATATGTTTAAATTACAAGCTGTAAAAATGTACCTACATTACAAACGATATAGACCTGAAAATTTAGGTGTCTGTATGAATGAAACATGGGTAATTTATCGTTAATAATTCAGGTACTTAATGCGTTAAGTATCTACTGCAGGCATTGAAATGTATGAATACTCTCATCAACTTAAACTTTTAGGTTTATATCTGGGTAGACAGAATTTGTAAAACTACACTTGCAATAACTAATATTCTGCGGGTAAACAATAGTTTCCATTTCGGGTAACACATTTAGTCTGGCAACATGATTTTACTGTGGAATTGCATTCTTCTGTTTTCACCAGTTACAATGTATACATCCTCTATTGTATACTTTTGGGTGAAGTAGGGAAAAAGTTTCTATATTCCAGTATTACATAGGACGTGGCTTTATCCTTTGAAGGATCAAATTCGGGAAAGCCCTCCTCAGTTAAGAGCAAAACGATGCAGTGACCTTTGGGTGTTCCAAGTTCGTCTTAAAGCTAAAATCCCGCTATCCAGTTGAATAAATTTTGCAAAAATTACTTGTGAACATACGTGCAATACAGCTCGTTTCAGCTTAACAGAAACAACAACTGACGCGTCCTTCTCGCGTTAAAATCTCAGGTACAGTTGTGCGCCCATCAATGAAATAAGACTCCTTGAATGAGGCATCTCACAATCTAGGCAATGTTGAAATGTGAATAAAAATACAATTAATAAGTACAATTAACCTTATTAGTGCAGTATAACTCCAGCAAAATACAGAGGCAGTGTTATGAATGCACAAAACTTACCCTTAAAATGAGTCCTTAAGTTACCTGTAAATGCGTGATCAGAGGCCTTCAAATAGGATTGTCGTTACAAATTTTATTGTAAATGCTAATTGATAAATGGGGTTTATTTCTATGGGTATGCACTCGCACGTTGCGGGAAAAAAGCCCCGAACTCTGTAGCGAAAACTGGCGCGAAAACCAATTCCAGTTGGACCAATCAGGATCCACCACTGTGCCTTTGGAGACCGGACGTGGCGGCTTTAGGAGTGTCACGTGGTATTCGGAGACGCATAGCGTTCGATTTCTTGCTTCTTCAGCAAGTGATAAACAGACTGAACTTGCTGCTACAAAATACCGTATAGTGAGCGGTATCTGTACTTTCGGTCATTTTGGCGACAACGTTGTGTTATTTTTGGAGAAATTGTATAACTTATAAGCAGCCTTTTTGCTATGAAAATAAACCCTGTGAGAAATTACTGTGCATTTTTTAATTCTGCAAAATTTTATATTCATGAGTCGAAAATATTTGAAGAATGTACTCAGGTCAATTGTCTTTCAAATATAAAGTAAGCACTTGATAAAGACTCAAATAATAATTAAAAGAATGCTAACTTTTGAAGACATCTTGAGATGTTTAATGAGCGACACTGATATACACAATCTTTTTCTGTTGCGGAGGGGCACAGGACACAATGCTGAAGTACACCCTGGGTTGGAAGCCGGTGTGTCACAGGGCATATACAATCATACTCTGTGGTACTCGATTCATACTCAATTCAGCAACACCTGCTGGCGTAACGTTGTTTGCGTGTGGGAACAACACTGGAAGAACATGTGAGCGCCACACACAGAGAGTGAAAGCAGGATTCAAGCCCAATGAGCTACCATGCCATTCCCTGTTTGTGTTTACTTTCATTTGCGTCTTGTTTTTAAGATTCATTATCTATTATTCGCTATCTTGCCAGCGCTAGTTATGATTAATATGAATCCACACCGGCACTGCCCTGAACGTAACACACAGCAGTAATAAATGTATATTACACGACTAATGTAAACCTTAGAATAGACCTTGAGTTCAAAAACGTAGTGAAATTAACATTTTATTCAACACATGTTCATACAAAGGATCCATACAGAAGATTAATATGACATAATGACAAAATAAGGAGCATAATATCACATTACCAGAAACTTAGAGAAAGAAGGAGGATAATGAACGTCACCCAATTTCCCAAATCAAACTAAATTCTGAAATTAAATCCAGGCTGAGGTCATCAGAACGGTCCCATATACTCTTATAAGAAGATTGTGCTGCTTTAATGCGACTGATCTTAAGTGAGGAACCCCGGTTATCGACCCATTAGCCGATTTTGCACTGATACTTCAGTGTCAAAGCTTACTATCACACAACCACGCACGACACAGATATTACAGCTCGCTCATCTCCCAGCATTTGATGCGCAGCTATGACACATCAAAACACTTCCCGCCATGCAATTCGCGGAGGACTAGCTTGCCATTGGCTGAAATCACGTGATGTAATTACGCATTGCGACGCATAGAGTGTTTTCTTCGCTGCTCGGTGGCTTGAATTTTTCTGTGATGGACTTGTCGTTAGTTTGGACATAGAAGCTTACTTATTTAACAAATGAGGGTGAGCAATATATTATATTCACCGATTAATCTGTCGTCTTCATTCAACGGATCAATGGAAACAAATATAAATACACAACTTGATAATAAACCTTTTAATAATGCCTATAATGTAACATTATACATGTGGTTTATTAAGTACGATGAAGTGTATTGACGATTCCCAGCACTGAAAATCATGTTGTGGGAGGGTCTGTAGTCCACAGGGATTTTATTGTTATGTTCAACACTAATTGTTGCTGTTTCTTTTTATTAGTATCTTTGCTGATACTCCGAAAAATGATTTCCCAGGTCTTTATATTGTCGTCTAAGGGAGATCATCTAATCTACAAAGACTGTATCCTTCACCTTTTGGTTCTGACCGTATTTCCAGTGTGCATGACATTACATGTATGCTTTCTGAAGTGTAGTTTATTTAATGCAACAACTTTCCTCGTGAACTATTTGGAGTGTCCTTAGTTTGCCCTGTCAGTTCGGGGAGAGGCGACCACTGATGCCATCAACGTGTTCTATCAGATGGTGACAGCTTTACCAGGAGATCAGCCCCCAGTTGTCATGGTAAGTGTAGAACTATTAATATACAAAATTTCTCGCTTTAGCTTTAGTTGTTGTTATCAATAGATGTAGGCAAAAGTTATGGGATTGCAGTGAAGCAAGTGAGGAAGGTTATGCAGGTGCATCAAAATCATGAAGAGAAATAGTTGTGAAGTCTTGTCCCAGCAGCCTGCAAAATGTGTCTTGTCTGGTTTAATGATCCTTGGTGATAATACATATAAACTTTGTCAATCTACAAATTAATGTTCAAACAGCCTTAATGTCAAACATTGATTAACTGCAATTATGAAGACAAGCAACTTTGGATCAGAAGAAAAAAAGGGTATATACAATGTACACATGTGACTGTCTGACTCACCAAATACGGCAACAGCGGTTCATAGAAAACTCGATAAATTAATATGTATGTGAATATGAGGGAATGTGAATGTAGGCATGGTGGGAGGTGGACCAAGCGTTGTACCATGATTTCAACAACATGAATGAATGAATGAATGAATGAAAAGAAAGAAAGAAAGAGGGAGAAAAATATACCCAGTAGCATTTCTTAGAGCACTGTGGTGAGATGAGAGAAGTGATACTTTCAGGTGAGCGACTGACTGAAAAATATTAAGTACATTTCTTGTAACATCTCAGATATTTTTTTTGAAATTGTCTTGAATCTTTTTCTTAGTGTGGTACATAGATTGGTCAGGATGTCTGACAATCTGATTACACTTCTGATACCCTATTGATGAGTGTCCATCATCCTGCAATATGTGGCTACTGACATACTGTTTCCTCTTCTGTTTTGTACCCTGAAGACTCGTGAAGGGCTGCACTTCATACACATCAGACAGGGGGGGCTGTATTGCGTTGCAACGACAACCACAAATGCCTCCCCATTCACCATCATCGAGTTCCTCAACAGGCAAATGGCATTTTGGTTTTTTTTAGAAACCAAAAGAGCCTCAAAAATAATGTTTGTGGCCATGTGGCCATGCTAGTACTAACGCTGTTATCTATTTATGATCCTGTGTGTTTACTCAGGGAAATTAAGTTAATTAGAAATGGTAACGGCATGTTTTAATATTAAGTATTGCGTATATCCTGAAAATGGGGCAATGTTTTGATCACAAGTGCCAGTCCTGTTCCCTATACCACTTGCTTACCTAAAATTATATCTTGTTGAAAAATAGCTTTTTATAAGCCTTATGATAATATTGATTTTGTGCAAAGATTATTTAGTTGTTAAAATTGTATTTTGGATGAAAGCGTCAGATAAGCAGCTGTATGAATTTGTCGGGTGATTGTGTCTCCTAGATTGACCGCACTGATTAAGGACTACTGTGGCAGTCTCTCTGAGAAGTCCGTCAGAATGAACTTCGCCCTAATTTATGAGATTCTGGATGAAATGTTGGTGCGTTGACTGTAATGTACCCATGTTTGGTCATTGCCGGCTGGCTGGATGGCCACCATCTCACCTCTTCATGCTCTCCTCTGCCTTGCCCAGGACTACGGTTACATCCAGACCACCTCTACAGACATTCTGAAGAACTTTATCCAGACAGAGGCTGTTAGCTCCAAACCCTTTAGCCTGTTTGACCTCAGTAATGTGGGATTGGTAGGGCACATTTTCTTATTCTTCTTCTTGAATGATCTCAAAATATTTTAAATGGAGCTTATTGCCCATGTCTTACTTCTTACAGTTCGGTGCAGAAACCCAGCAGAGTAAAGTTACCCCTAGTGCATCTGCCAGTAGGCCCATTATGTCAAGCCGTGGAGATCAGGTAAGCTACAATGGTGAGAAACAATGTTGTGTAAGTCAGTGTTTTCCAACCTGGTCCCCTGGGACCCCCAGACAGTCCATGTTTTTGCTCCCTCCCAGCTCCCTCCCAGACAGTGCACAGTTTTGCTCCCTCCCAGTTCCCGGTAGGGAGCAAAAATGTGTACTGTCTGGGGGTCGCTGAGGACCATGTTGGGAAACAGTGGTGTAAGTCCAGGAAAGTTAGCTAAATCAGAAAGTTAAGTGGCTATGTGACTGGCTTTATATACTACCAAATTAACCATGCTGACTCCTTGTAGAGAAGGCATTGATAGACTTGTTCGGCATGTTTTCTGTCCCTTGATTCTGGCTTCAGGGAGGAAAGAATGAGATTTTCGTGGACGTCGTTGAGCGCCTTACGGTGGTCATTGGCGCTAACGTGAGTCTCCCTCCCTGATTGGTAATGGGTACTTGAGGGGTGCTTTGAAGTAACTAAGAACAGTCAGTGATTTAAACAGCCTCTTGTGCTCTACCTTCATAACTCTTTATGATTGTCTCTGGACTAGGGTGTGCTGATGAAGGTGGACATTCAGGGTGAGATCAAGGTCAAATGCTACCTGCCCAGCTGTTCAGGTAGGATGCTTGAGGTCCCAAATATAGCAGTTAGGTTGATGCCTATAGACTTGCAGTCCTGGTCTTGCTAGTACAAATCTGAAGATGGATCCTGCTGTTGCACCAAGACAAAAGTTTCTGTGAGTTTTCTTTGTCAAAATAGCTTTTTCAGAATATCCAGATTAAATAATCTAAGCAAAGTACTGGGGGGGGGTGGCCTCAAAGTTCCTTGGCTCCCTTGTTTTATCCAATCTGAGATCAAAGTTCCCTCTTTGCACAGAGATGAGGATTGGGCTGAATGAAGAATTCAGTGTTGGGAAGTCCCAGCTGCGAGGTGAGTGCACTGCCCCCGTATGGCTAAATCTGCTTTCGTGTGACCAAGTGCTTATTGCCCTAAGCAGGAACAACACAGTGTGCACACTGATTCCAATTTCCCTTCATTTTCTCGCTCCTTCCTTTAGGTTATGGGGCTGCAGTACGAGTGGACGAGTGCAATTTCCACCAGGCCGTGCGACTGGATGAGTTTGACAGTTACAGAATCCTGAAAATCTGTCCCAGTCAGGGGGAGGTAGCTATGGCAACAGTGCCATATACCCTTTAATCACTGGTCTGAGGTCGTTCGGCACTGCGCTGCCTGTGGTACCACTTAACTTGCTTCCCTCTGTTCCAGCAAACAGTGATGCAGTACCAGTTGTGCGATGACCTGCCCTCTGCGCCTCCCTTTCGACTCTTCCCCACAGTGGAGAGAGACAGAAGTGACCGGTATGTTGGCTGTAAGCTGTTCCAGTTCCTCCTGTTTGCCTCCACTTCCTGTTCTGTGTCCAAAAGTAGACTGCTATAACACATTTAAAATTAACTTCTCAGCCAGTGTTTTGATAAATCTTACACCACTTATGTAAGCCTATTCAGAATTCTTATAAGAACAGTTTGTCTTATTATGCGTATCTGTTATTAAACTCCTTTATCTTCTCTTTCTCGTCTCTTGAACTCTCTCCCCTTCTCTCAAAAAAGGCTGTTAATTTACCTGAAACTGAGATGTGACCTGCTACCCAAAAGGTAAATATCATGACTGTATTCCCTGCTAATTTATGCGTTTAGGATGTCGTGTTCGCATAAAACCTTATCGTTTAAAAGGGCACTGAGAGCAATGTTTTAAGACGCCAAACTAACATTATGTGGTGCAGAAAGTGTCGGGTCCATCCTTTCCCTGCTTTTATGCGCTACCCTCTTCGGTTCAGTTGACTTTTGTCTATTATGTCTATAAAACTATAATGAAGTGAATTAGACGCCTTTCTGTTTTAAATTTTATGAGGTGCCCTGAATCCACTTTGCATTCAGGGAGTGAATCGGGACGCCCTTCACAGCCCTATGACCTGTCTGGTGCTTGCTGTGTGTTTGCTCTTATCAAATAAGAAGGTTTTTTTTTTCCCCATTTCATGGTTTATAATGATCTTTGGTCAAGGAGTGCATTTTCCATTCCTTTTCCATTCCGGGTTTTGCACTTTTGTCTAGTCTGTTTCCTTTTGCACATGGACTGACATAGATCGGTGTTTGTCTCTCTGTCATAGCGCTGCCATAAACGTTTCTGTTACTGTACCTATACCCAAGAGCTCATTAAGGTAAGAGGGCCATGTTTCTTCTGCCTGCCTTCGTCACTACCTCTCTCCTTTTGTCATGCTCTTTTCATAATACTGCCATTGTGTCCTTATACTACAAGCATGTCCCAAGAGCTCAGCAGCCCAGACCAGAGGGCGGAGCTCCAGCCCAGCAGCAAAGCAGTTCATTGGGAGATCCCCCGCTTCCCAGGTGGAGCTCAACTGTCTGCACTTTTCAAGGTAACCAATCATGCACTTTTTTTATGTAAGGGAACCAATCACGCACTTTTTCCATATTGACAGGCAGGTTCCCAACAGAGGTTGAGTAAATTGCACATTTCAGAACAGTGAACAATCAGTGGCTTTTTTTTCATTTGATTTGTGTGTCTGGTGAAGCATCTATAAAAAGCTTGATGGTGTCTGCAAATAGATGTGTGTAAGGTTTTAAGAGGCACATAGATTCAGTTGCAGGAAGGCCACAATAGAGTAGTTTAGAGCCTGCAGCAAAACAGTGAGCTTGATGACTGAAAGACTTGCCTGCCAACCATCATTTTCTCTGGCCCCCAGCTGGAGGTCCCGGGCTTGAGTGCTGCTTCACTTCTGGAAGTAGGTCCGGTCAGTATGAGCTTCGAGCTGCCAAAGCACACCTGTACAGGCCTGCAGATCCGCTTCCTCCGCCTGACCCCAGTCCAGCCCAATCCATCTCCGCGCTGGGTACGCTATGTCACCCATTCAGACTCTTATACTATACGCATCTAATACCACCCTGCCAAACTCCGTATCTAGAAAGTCCACATGCCACTTGAAAGAAATTTCTTGTGGGGTTCCTTGTCCTTCATTCCTTGCGGTTGTGATTTCCTAAAGTGGGAGAGAAGAGGTATCATCTGTATCTTCTGCCCCTGAGGAAGACAACACAGACTCCATTTGTCTTAAATTTGCAGCGCTACCCCAGAACAACCTCTGAACCCATAAAAGCTGAAGCTTCATTCATGCAAATTTCCTGAACACCATGCATCCATGCTCCTTAAAGTAAGCCTTTGACTTATGTGAGATTTTAAATTATGCAGTTTGCACTGTCTAGCTTCTTTAAAGCTGCATTAAGCAGAATGTCCTCAAGATGCACCATGAATTCAACACCTCATGTTCTACTTCACCGCGGTTCACGTGAAGTCGCAGGCTAATAGCAATCCCTGGTCCCCTCTTTCAGGCACACAATGAATGCATTAACATGAATTCTCAGCCTAACAGATTTGATTGTCCACAAGGCAGGAAGGTGGAATTGATCACTGAAAAGTCCACACACAGTTATGAGACCCCTTCAGGGTCTCTCAGAGCAGTCCTTAGGGACCCCCAGACATTCCACATTTTTGCTCGAGCTGGAAGCAGCCCAGTGTGGTGGTTCATCTAGATATGAGTGATGGGGTAAGGGATATTAAAATAATAAGAGGGAAAGATGCAGATAATCCTTTTACAAATAGTTTATTGAATGTTATTAAATGCTACCATTCACAAAAATCCCGAGGAATTAAGCCATAATGCTGGATTCTCACCATACCACTTTATCCTTTTTGTCAGAGTGCAGTGTCCAAGAGCAGTAACCTCTGTATTGTTTCAATACCCTTCCTACCCGCATGCTACATTTTTATGGTCAGTTTCCATGATGCTTGCTCATGAGAAATAAGGGCTTTTTGAATCGGCCAGGTGTCAGTAATTGTCCTCTGAGGTAAAGCTTAAAGTTGAATGTCAAAGGTAACAAGTCTGCAGAGGTTTTTTTTTTTAATTTCTGAATGACCAGTTATAATATTTTAATCAGGTAATCGGCTATGATATGAAATATTCTTTTATAAGGGGTGCCAAGGGTGCGTTTGTGATGAAAATACTGAAGTTTTCAAATGATGTAAAAATAATAATAAAAAAATAATAATAATAAATGTTTGATAATTAATTACAATTGGCCATTTTTATTTTCAGTTGTATTCTTTAATTGTCTTTGAGGAGTGTTGATTGCATATTAGGGTAATAACAGCCTAATAAGCCTTCACCTCACATAAACCACGTGCACTACAATGATTGTTGACAAGGAATAGCTTAGCTATAATGGTGACTGAAAAATTAAACGGACCAAAACAACATAAACCAAGGTGAACATGCTGCTGCCAGTGACACCGGCTCAACCCGGCACCCACTACCATGGCCACTAGGTGGCGTCATGCAACATTAGCCATTTGTAGGCTGTACTGTCTATCTTTCTCTGCCCCTTGCACCCCGTTTGAAAAGTGTAGAATGACCGGTTTCATATTATCATATTCGCTTGAGCGCACCCTCAGTGGCAAAATTTTAAAACTGTTAAAATGATTCTATTTTTAAATTGCATTTACATTTTGTCTTCTCTGCATCTGTGATAGTCATTCAGAAATCAGCATCTACCATCAAAGGGGATAGAAAATTGTAAAGACTGACTAGCAAATTTCTGCTTTGTAGTGTGAGTTACTAATTTTATTTCCCCCGTTTTTACCATTTATTGTTTCTCGGACGGCATTTTTCGGTTTCTTTTTTTCAGTTACCTTTGACGTTTCCTTTTTTATGTATTATGTACAGAAGTATGTCATGTCGATATTATACTTTTGGCTTAAAAAATGGTTGATTGCATTCTTTTTTGAGTTGACTTATTGCACAATACGTACAAACTGTTTAACTGGTTCTTAGTGACAGCAACAGGAACCTGGAATGGCAGAGTACCTCAGAGTGGCAATCTTGGGTTTATTTTAATAATATGGTGTCTTTACTTTTACCGAAAAAGAATGTCTTACTGGTAGTATTATTGCTTCACAACCCTGGGTTTATGGGTTTGGCTTCATACCCAGTTCTGTGGTATGTGTATTTCTTACTTGTGTTTATGTGTTTTCTTCCGCAACAAAGATTACTCAATTTGTCACATAGAATTCCCCTTAGTACATGGTTTTCCATTCACTGTCGAAAAAACTTTTTCTATGAACTTTTAAGTAATGGAGATAGAAATGTACTTCAAGTTTCCCAAGCTGGTATAAAAATGTTATAAACTGCGTGTTCTTTAAGCCAATGAAATATGTGTAAAATCCAAGGATTTTATATTGATGCTTTTTCTTCCTGGGTAAACCGCTACAAATACACGAAGACCTGTAGAAACTCTACAACAGATCTTTAATAACTCAAATCCTCATATGTGGTATAAAATTTAATCCACGTTACAGTTTGAATCCGGTCACGCGTTGCTTTCTTTAAACGGGGTGACCTGCAGTGATGTCGGATCTGTGACGAGAGACATGAGATGGTACTTTTTTGAGAACAACAGAAAGAAAATTATGCATAAATAAATAGTTTGGTGTCATATTATCTGTAAGGCTGTTATCCCAAAACGGGATTTTCCATAGGTGTCCCAGCATAACGTTCGAAAACCCGGTCACTCATTTAAGGCGCCCACGAAATTGGTGCACTTCGCCCACTGATTGGCCAGAATCATGTGTGTGGGCTCTCCTGGTTGGGCGGAGGGGACGCCAGTCTCCGTCAGGGGGTGGGCTCTGGAGCGCTGTCACGTTTTATCTACCGGGCGGCTGCTACCTTCGGGCAGTGTTACGGGCTCGTGCTGAGGGGTATGGTACTCTGCCCAACTACGACCATAAAAGAAATACTCCGTCGTAAGACACACACACATACGTGTACGGTGATGGAGGACATGGCGGGCACCAAGTAAGACATGATCTTTACGGTTGTTTCTTTACGCTTTTAATTCAGCCTCGTAGGCACCACACTTGGGAAAAGGCGCCGAGCTTGATTTGGGGGTCAGGGGCTTGCGGAGTTGTCGGTGTCCGTTAACTGGCTACCAGGTATTTACCTGCGGGGAAGATACGGTCTCCGTTCGTGAGGTGGTTCAACGGACGAAACAGCTTGGGGTTGATATACAGTTATGAGGGTAGGTCTCGCGCCTCACGAGGACACGTACGTGGTAACGGTAACCGGGAAGCGGGGGCTTCGGTGTCAGTGAAGCGCTTAACATCAGGAGGGAGCCGTGAACCATCAGTCCGGGGCTTCATAAAGGGCATGGTGTATGGACACTGCCGCAACGTATGTATGCATCAATGCTGGTGGGGTTTATGTGTGCTGTCATTTAAAATCAAAAATACAAAGTATTTGACTTGTTCCCCCTCCCCTGGTTGCTGGTGTGTCTTCTGGAGGAAATATGTGGTTCTACCCCTGTTTCAACTGAGCAGATGCAGATCGTACAAGCAGCTGTATGTGATCCACGAATGTGCTGAATATTTGCTTCACCATCCTTTGTGGCTTTTCTTGCGCTGTACCCTTGACCAAGAGACTTTGCGTCGGTTGATATTGAATGACTGGTCTGCCGAGACTGTAAATTGTTCTCTGAAAGTTTCCATGGAGAAAGTTTTTTTTTTTCTTTTTTCTTTTAAAGACGCATTATCCAGCAGAGACAAGGGCTGCGTTGAACTTGGCCTCCCAAGCTGTGAATGGTGTCAACGCATATGTGAGGCACAGCCTGTGGGAACACCTCATTGCTGACCCATGGTGTTTACTGGATGTGTCTCTGTCAGGGAGCAATAATGAGTCACCTCTTATTTAAATCTCTCAAATGTCTTCATTTCTTAGATTTTTACGATGTCATATTGTTGTATTTTAATTACCAAGTTTATTCCTTCTTTTTGCATTATTTGTTTATGACATACTGGAGGAGTTGGGACTGTGACGATTATGACCTTGGTAGGTAGAAACCCACACTGAATTTCCGGTTTTGGGCGGTTTTGAAGCATAGTGAGAAATGAACAGAGGCAGACAAATGGATGGTAACATTACATGGAAAATATAGGAGCTTTTTCAAAGCAGATTAATGACAGGTTGGCAAAAATGGTCCCTTTAAATCAATCCTGCACATTCTTGGTGCAAATTTATTTTTCTTGTTCTATTGTGGTCATCGTGCTTTTCTTAGCTGTTACATAGTTTCCCAGTGAAGGCACAGATGAACATTTTAAAGGTTCCCTACCAGTTAGTTATTGGTAGTCTTATTCTGACTCACATCTCTCATTTAAAAATGTTTTCATTATAGTTCTGTCACATTATAATCATATGCTCCATGTTCCCTCTCAAAGAACAGACCTGTTTTCCTGTCCCACAATATGTATGAAAACCAAATGGAAAAGAGGCATTTGGCCTTATAGGGATTTGTGCACTTGCCTTTGGTTGCTGTGATTTAATATGTTGGATACTAGAGATTGGCAGTGAAAATGGCAAGTATCATGAAGTCAGGGCTGGCTATGCAAGAATTTATCAGCCCAGCAGCATTTCTTACAATTTTACACTGGGTTCATTTACACAGTTCAATATTTATAAAGAGTCATGTCAGTCTTGCTCAGGGATTTTACAACGGACATGATAGCCCTGGGTCATTCCATTTTAATTCAGTAAATTTCCAAAAATGTTTGGTCATACTATGAAAAAGTACTGTCTTTGAGCTTTCTGATAAACTGTAGTTGATCCATGTATAGCTGTAATAGTAAAAGAGTTGCAGCTCGCAGGAAAACACCCTGATTAATATATATTTTCATACCCACTGTGTAGAAAAGGTGCTATTTCACAAAGGGAACTTTTTTTTTTTTTTTAACAAAATAAAAACATTTCTGAGGTCTGGAAGGTATGTATAATTCACGTGCTAAATTTCCTCAAAATAAAAAATGATGATGCAAAGGCCATTTGTTGTATTCAAATGGAATACCGCCGCTGGGACTTTTTCTCTTTACTCTTTTTTAACTTCCTCTTTATTTAATGAAGCTGTTGTAGCCCAGGGCTATACCCTTTTGGGTGCATGTGCCTGTCTTGTTGTAATCAAGCTGAAATTGTTAATAACACAACTAGCCAAGATGTATAGTTATCAGAAGCTGTGTAGCGATGACAAACAAATCAGTAAAGTCTGCTGTTTATTTATGTGTTGTTTTATGATTGGCTAATACCTGGATGAATTTACATAATTGACCAAGAAGAAATGTAGCGAGACTGTTGGTGGCCTACTCTCAAGATCAATCAAAAACAAACTTAAAAAGAAAAAGGGTAACTAATTAAGAATATTTGGAAAGAGCTACTGATCTGGAAAGGATGTTTGAGGAAGCTGAGATTTTTGGGGATGTACTGTTGATACTATAGAGATACCAGAGTGTAGTGTGGCAGGCAAAACAGTTATTGTTTTCAGAAGCTCCTCAGTTTTGTTCTAGAGCTCTTAATATTTAGAAGTTGGAATTAGGCTTGGGCGCAAATATGGTGACCAAAATTTAGTTGGGGGGGGTGATTTTATCGTAGGGCTCTAACCGCAGTCCCCCTTCCCCCCAAAGATCCAGAAAATACCATCAAAATACTGTATATGGCAGTATAATATCTGGCTTGTGTGACGGTAGGGCTGGGCAATATGCCAAAAATATTTTATCACAGTAATATAATTATTGTGATTTAATGCATTTTTACTTCAATTCAAGCCACCAGTTTTGCTTAAAACTCCATTAGGATTCCTCTTGAACGGATTCAGAACATGAAAAAAGAGAAATATATTTTTAATGAATAAATCATACAGAAAAGGGGCCGTAGGGTATAATGCTAGAAAATGCCAACAGTACAGTTTGTTGCTGTTTTTTTCCCCTGACTGCTTGACTGCGTGTAGGGGATGGGTTTGACATTGTTGGTACAGTTGCCACCCATCCTGTATTGAAAAATAAAATGAAATTTTCCTGTATTTCTTCACATTGAAAGTGGAAACCCTGAATGCTGGTGTCTGTGACTATAAGCACTTAAATTCTGTGTGTTCTATTGGAGGGCATTGCTTTAAGTGGTGAAATAAATTCACAGTATTTCCAGTTTTAGTTGGCACAAATTTTCTGCAGCGTTTACAATACACAGCACCAGACTTTAAATTGCCATGGTATCGCCACTGCACTGTTGACTTTTTACCTTGTCTATCCCCCTATCTCCTTTGTAAAACATGTGGCTGCTGTGCTGTTGCTTTCTTCATTGACACTGAAGTTTCCAATGAGGAAGCGCACAGCTCTTAAATGACTCATGTGTATTACCAAAACAGTAGCATGTGGCACACCCTGCCAACTCTGTAAACCTTTCTGAATTGGTCTCTGCCCCCCCCCCCACTTATGTGAGAGAAATGCTCATGAATAGAATATGAAAATTGTTTTCCCATGAAAAAGCTATAAAAATGGCACAGTAACATTTGTTTGGTTGCCTTTGTTGTCTTTGGTTAATGTTCACATAGCTGAACATTTTAATCAGGTGGATTTTTTTTTTCACCAGCAGGACCTTCTGCTCACCATTCCACTTTCTTGAATTTTGAATTTGCTTCATTTTCGGAAAAACGTAGTTAATCTGCTTGTTGTTCAGTAAATTACCAGACACTCTGTGGGGTAATACTAGCTGGATGTGTGTGTGTGTGTGTGTGTGTGTGTGTGTGTGTGTGTGTGTGTGGCCATGCTGTTAGAAGTACGGGCTTTTGATTTCCACCTGTACCCTCTTGGACCTGCCTCAGTGGTGAAAAATGCTTTTTTTCTTCGCTTCCTTCTTAAGTTACCATGGGAACCAGGGAATACTCCAGCTTGCCACCATAGCAACAAAGCAAAACCTAGTTAATTGTATGTGTGACGTGTGTGTGTGTGTGTGTGTGTGTACGCGCACCTGTGCATACACACACACACACACACACACACGTGTGTGCACATATGTGTGGGCTAGCTACTTTTATTTGTTTTTGTTAGCTGAATGGGTGATACTCCAATGTGATTTGGTGCTTGTCTCAACATTGACTTGCATGTTACTTTAGCCAGATAAGTACATGTACTGACAGTCCTGGCTGAAGATTGGTGCATTATTGCTTGAGTCTTTTTATAGCTAATGAAGATTAAGTTCCCAACTAACTGTGAATCTGTTTCATCATGCTTTTGCCTTCATTGTGATTCCAAGTGCCAAGCTGAACTAACTATTGAATGGAGCCTATTGTTAGTGACTTAACACATTTAGTGTAGGTGAGGATCACCACTGGAAGTTATGGAGAAACATATACTGTGTGTGTAGTTTGTTTCTCAAAATACTGATATCGATATACCATATTGCTGTAATATCACCCAAGCCTAATATATCCTTGTTATGTTTAAATTGTCCCTTTCTGTTGTTTGTACCTATCCTGTATCCATTAATTTTCGCTATGCTGACCCCTCTGATACAATGGACCTTGCTCATGCAGACCATGCGTTCAAAACCAAATTTTATGTCTTGGTGCTAACCTGAATCTATCTCTATCTCTCCTTCAGAGTTTTTAAGAAGTCAAGCCCCAATTGTAAGGTAGAGTATTATAGTCTGTTTCTGCATGTCTGTGTGTGTGGGAGTATGTGAGTTGGACTCCATTATAGTCTGAACTCTGTGTCCTTCTCATCAGCTGACAGTTTACCTGGGGAAGAGAGACTTTATAGACCACCTGAATCACGTAGATCCTGTGGGTGAGTATGCGGGGGGGGGGGGGAGTTTATAGGATGTGATTTGTAAGCAGAGAAAGATTTCAGAATCTACTTGTCAGATCTGTGATTGAGTTAAACCCAGACAAACTTATGTAAATGCACACAGAAATGATCACAGGCTGTGAAAACAGGGCTGGTTTTGAAATGATGGTAAGGTGACAGACAGATGTTACTTCACTTCGCAGAATAATCATGATGTCATAAAGAGAATAAGGAATCAAATCGGGCAGTGTCATTTTTACTAGTGGTTACAAAAGAACCGTACACATGCACAGTGTCTACGGAACAGAACAGTGTGCTTGTTCCCTGTTTAAACTCTCTCTAACGTGTGTCTCTCTAGATGGTGTGATCCTGGTGGACCCAGACTACTTGAAAGACAGGAAAGGTACAGCTAATGACCATCTGACCTCCTTATCTCCATCTGCTATATGATGTGTTTGTTGGTACAAGTCCCACAGTCCCCAGCTGTGGGTTTTTAGGATAGAATTTTTAACGCATATGACTAACGATCAAAGGTATTGGCTGTTTAAAATGTCAGTGTGAAAATATGTTGCCCCTTCAGTTTTTTCTCAAGTGTATACTGCTTTACAAAAGCAAAACAGTAACAGCATATTTTATCAAAATCGAATTATGACAGAAATCGGATCTCTTAGGCTCTGTTTTACCTCATGACAAAATATATTAGTTCAGCTATGCTTTGTCCTGAAGAAAACACTATCTTTACTTACCTACTACATATATGGAGAGCCATTAGAAAAAAACTTTGAAGCCCTTCTCAGTTTCAGTGTCAGCATAGTTACTGTGTTTTGCCTTTGTAGGGCAGCACAGAGCTGAATGGTGTGTATGTGCATCAATGTGTGGTATGTCCCTGGTAGACCAGCTAACTCAGCTGTTGCTCCTTAGTGTTTGTGACCCTGACATGCGCATTCCGGTACGGGCGTGAGGACCTGGACGTATTAGGCCTGTCCTTCAGGAAGGACCTCTACATCTCCACCTTCCAGGCCTACCCAGCACTGCCTGAAGAGCACAAGCCATATAGCCGCCTGCAGGAGAAGCTACTGAAGAAGCTGGGTCAACATGCACATCCCTTCCATTTCACTGTGAGTCATCATGAAAACGGTATTTCGGTATGAATATTAACATTAATACAGCACTCACTGCTCTTTCTCTATACACGCTACAGACATGTACCTTTCCACTTAAAAAAAAAAAAAAAAAATCACAATTTTTCATGAAATAAGTTGAAACTGACAAAAGTAATTGGCATCCACCACTATTAATTCCATATTCCACAGAGTGGACATTTTGCCCTTGATTTATGCCTTAACATATTATTGTACATAATAATTCAAATAAAAATGACATGGACAACATTATTGAGACCCCAGACATAATATTTTGTAGCACGCCTTTTTGAGGCAGTAACTGCAATCACGCACTGTCTATAGCTCTGAATGAGAATTCTGCACTGCTTAATGAGTAATGCAGTCCACTCTTCTTGATGCAAACTGCTCCTGTTATCTTAGGTTTGATTGGTTCCTTCTCCCAACTGAAAGTTACAGCTCTTTCCATAGATGTTCATTTGAATTCAGACCAGGACCCATAGAAGGCTGTTTCAGAACAGTCCAATGTGTTTTTTTTCTTCTGTCTTTCTTTCAGACAATCTTGGGTGCTCAGATTTATGGTTTAGAGCATTTTTCCGCTCGATGACCCATAAACTGTGACTGAGATGGAGCTTTCTAACACTGGGCAGTACATTTCAGGCCAGAATGCCTCGATAATCTTCTGATTTTATTGTGCCTTGCACAGATTCACCCTGTGCCAGAGGCAGCACAGCAGCCCCCTAACATTACTCCTCCACATTTCATAGTAAGGGATGGTGTTCTTTTCTTTGAAAGTATCATTTTGTCTTCTGTGAACATATAGCTGGTGTGACTTAACAAATCCTCTAGTTTTGTTTCATCTGTCCAAAGGTCTGTGCTTGTCAACATGCACATTAGCAAACTCCAGTTGGGTTTTTTGTGTCTGTCTTTCAGAAGTGGGGTCTTCTACCCTGGAACCTACTTTTATTCAGGCAGCAAGGGATGATGTGACTTGAAATTGTTGCACCTTGATCTTGGAGGTTAGCCTGGATTTGTTGGACAAGTTTAACTTGATTCAAATGTTGGAGAATTAACTACCCATCTGTTCGATCTCGAATCAATTTTTCTCTTGCACCAATGTCCAGGGAGGTTGCTTTAAACTAGGGCGATCATATGTCCTCTTTTCCCTGAACTGGTCTGCTTTTTCTTTGGGACCTAAAAATGTCCAGCCAGGATTTATAAATTGCTTGAAATATCCACAATTTCTGAATCTTTCTTTCATGTTGACATTTGCTTTCTATAGTTGGAATACTTCGTGTGCGTATTTGCATCACTTTGACACCTCAATTCAGTTCAATTCAATTTTATTTGTATATCGCATTTTCACGACATTACATTGTCTCAAAGCGCTTCACGTGATCCCCACCTCTCTTTATGTCCTGCCCCCACTGTCCTCTTTGTTGAAAGCAAAATATGGTCACTCTGTACTTCTTGATAATAGTAGTGATTGTTCTCAAAGGAGCATGCAGCTCTTTGGCGATGGTCTTGTAGCCTTTACCTTGACCATATTTGGCTAATACCAGTCTGCTTGAGATCACTACAATACAATTTCTTTTAACCTCTAAAGGGCCCCAATAATTTTGTCTATGCCTTTTTTTGTTTTATTTACAATAATCTAGTAAACTATAAATCGAATTCAAATGAAAATGCATCTGCTTTATGGTATATTGAAGAAGGAGTGGTGAATGCCAATAACTTTTGTCAGTTTAAGCTTATTTCACAAAAAATTGTGATGATTTTTTTTTAAAAAGTGGAAGGGTATCAATACTTTTGGCTGAGTCTGTACATGCAGCTACTCTGCTACACCTCTGTAACGTATTGCGTGTCTCGGTAACACAATCTATCCGTTTCTGCCCCAGATTCCACAGAATCTGCCATGTTCAGTCACACTACAGCCAGGACCAGAGGATACAGGAAAGGTAGGAACCTTCTGCTAGATTTACACAACACACAACAGGAATACTGAATTCTCATCTGCTTTATAGGCATGTGGGGTCGACTTTGAGATCAGAGCTTTCTGTGCCAAATCAGTGGAGGAGAAAATTCACAAAAGGTAAAATAGGTTTCTCCCTCCTCTGTTGCTGTTTTTAGCTGTGTTCTGTTGTCTGTAAATATAGATGTAGATTTATCCCATGTATGGGTAAACCTGTGTGTGGAACTGCAGGAACTCTGTGCGGCTGATCATCAGGAAGGTGCAGTACGCCCCAGAGATTCCCGGCCCCCAGCCCATGGTGGAGACGACCCGTAACTTCCTCATGTCTGACCACTCCCTGCACCTGGAGGCCTCGCTGGACAAGGAGGTAGCACACATTCACACCTGCTGACCTCGTTAGACACGAAGCTGATTACTTTCCCTCTCTCTCATTCCAGCTATACTACCACGGAGAGCCTGTTAGCGTCAATGTCCACGTCACCAATAACTCTACCAAAACTGTCAAAAAAATCAAAATATCCGGTGAGGCAAAAGAACAGTGGAGAGCTGTACTCCTTCTTTACCTTTTTTTTTGGTCCCCACTATCCCTCCTTTCTGAGATTTCCCCATCCTCTGTCTGAATGTGAGTTAACGTAGACGTTCGGCACCTCTGGATCTGAGTTAAGCCCTCCTGTCCTCTTGTTCCTCTCCTCAGTGCGGCAGTATGCGGATATCTGCTTGTTCAGCACAGCGCAGTACAAGTGTCCCGTAGCTCTAGTCGAGGCTGAGTGAGTAACACCCCCTTAATCTATCCATCACTGTCTACTCTCCCTGCTCTGTACTTAATTATTTAAGCCCTTGCCACATTTTGACTTTTTTCCTTTCTCTGGCTTTGTTTCACCATCATGCTGTTTCTTAGAAATCACTCCTGTATTATTCAGTCTTTGCTGTTTGCTTCACATGGATATAGTTGTAGTTTGTGGACTCCCTGTGATTCCCCCCACGATGTGGGCCATGTGTGAATACTCCTAAAGAGGTCAGACCCCACAGAAGTGAGCCTCACTCAGACCACCTCAAGTCCACTTTTGGACTTGGTTTGTTTGCTGACAGACACTGCGCCCAGCTTGCTTCACTTTTCCCTATGTTTTTTGCCCATGATACTGTCAAAACATTATTAATGTTTCAGATAGATTACTCTAATTTATAATATTTATAACATTAATATTTGTAATAGTCCTCGATTAGTTAAGTGAAATTAAAAAAGTCTTCCTTTACAGTGATACCTGTGTTTCAGGTAAGAATGACAGAAGGGTTGTCAGTAGCGTAACGGGTAATATTTGGCATTGCTGGAATGTACGTTTTCTTCTCCATGACAGTCTCTTCCTCATTCTACCCAGACGTGTTTTGTATTGCATAATAATGTCAGAATTTTTGTTTGTGCTCTTTGTCCCTGTTTAAGTATTTCAAACACAATAAGAAAAGACATGTCAAACCGTGGAGGAGTCTCGCACTAAATTTCATTGTACAAACACGCAATGACAATAAAGGTTTTCAATTTCAATGTTGCCAGCATAGGCGCCGCCTTCTTGTTGAGGATGAAATGACTCTCATGATCATTCCAGTGTTCAAAAGGACCAAGTGTGAATGTGAAATGGACTGAGACCACATCAAAGCTGCAGTGCCCCAGAAAGTGACCGAATGCTTTTGAAAGTCGATGGACAATGTGAATCCAAAGGAAACTCATCAGGAGTTCCTTTACTCTTGGGCCACTTTCTGGTCCACTTAAAGTGGACTGAGTTTGGTTCTTTTAAAATTAACTGTATGTGAACACACGCTTAGACTTGATTTGTATCACAGAACTACATTTACCATCAACTGGATTAAAGCATTCTTTCTGCAAACCAGCCCATCCAATCCAATATGTTTGTGAATTTATCCATAAAGCTGTCATTGAGACATTTTAGTTAAATTTATATCTGAAATGGGAAAACAGGTGAAACGTAGAGGCCTGGAAAAACATAGAGGACTGTAGAAGAACATTATTCAAACAAAACCTGTTTGTCAGCTAATGTCCTTTTCACTAGATTAACTCAAGAATAGGTTCTCAAATTGCCCATTTTCCATAACTCCCCTTTTCCCTAGTGACCAGGTGTCTTCGAGCTCCACTTTCTGCAAGGTGTACACCCTAACCCCCACAATGAGCAATAACCAGGAAAAGCGGGGCCTAGCGCTGGACGGCAAGCTCAAGCATGAGGACACCAACCTGGCCTCCAGCACCATGTGAGAGCTGGCACCGAGCTGCTACTTGTATACCACTCTTGTCTCAACCTTTCAGACATGTTCACTGTGTTTATAGTTGCACCATACACACCATTATACAGACACTGTTCACATCCATTTATATAGCCAAAAATGGTAGGAAGCATGTTTGCAGGTTATGTTGCTATAGCACAGTTATAAACATCTTGATAGTGTATAAATATACCTGTACATACCACATCTATGAACATATACTATATATTCCCATATGTTTATAATTACCTATATACAGTGTTACATAGTACAGTGTTCATGCACTATTATGTGTGGGTATAACTGTAATAGCAAATACAGATATGTGTGTGACAGCTGTTTATTTACGCTGCACATGACACACCGATCTTGCCCTTCCACATAACGCTATTCTTTGCATGTGGGATAACTGCACATTTGTTATGCTCTTGTGGTGGTTTGAATACTTTTTCTTAGTACCCCCCTTTTTTTGGTCTCAGAGTGAAGGATGTACCCAACAAGGAAGTCCTGGGCATTCTTGTGTCCTACAGGGTAAAAGTCAAACTGGTGGTGTCACGAGGAGGGTAAGGGGCCAGAGGTTTTTGTTACCTGTGGTGTACTGGGAATAAAATTTCAAGATGTGTTTATAGGTTTTTATCTGGTTTTTATCAACCTTTTAATGGAAAAGGGTTTATTTTAATAACCCAGTTTGATTCCCAGCTGGCTTTACTCCCTTAAAAAAAACTTCAGGGTCTTCAGGGCTCCAGTGTCCTGGTTTCCCATGATGCACCGTTTTCCTTAGGGACGTTGCTGTGGAGTTGCCTTTTGTCCTGATGCACCCAAAGCCCTCTGACCTGCCCAGCATTCCCCCACAGTCAGGTACCACCCATGATGACACCCGGTCCCCTATCCAGATTGCACCATGGAGATATATGTGGAGTGACAGCCCTCTCTCCTTGTATTAACAGCTGTGCCTGACAAAGATCCGCCCATCAGCACCAATCTGATAGAGTTTAAGAGCAGGTGAGCTGCTGTGTGGGCGTGGCCTCACATGGGTCACGACATGTTGTTTTATAATCCAGGCCTTCGATGGAAGTCCAGTTAAGTAGCATTCTCCCTCAGATTGCCAAAGGTTTAGTCTGTGTCGTTGAACTTTAGATAATTTATTTTAATGTAATTCCAGAATGTATCTTTCTTTCACCCCAGTTCTTGCTAGTGGCGACCAGTGTTGGGCACGTTATTTTGTACATTGTAGCTAATCTACACTATTTTAATGTTGCCGTTAAGCAATATAAAAAAATAGATATATATACACACTCTTTGTGGTGACAATTAAATAAGTCAGACTGTCACACAACTTCAGACAACTGGTAGACATACTGTACTTAAAGTATTTTGCTCACAGATGCAGAAACAGTTTTTAACAAAATGAGGTGCTTTCAATATCATACTGGAAAAGTAAGTGCAATGTATAACAAAAATAAGGCATCCAAATGTAATCCAGTAATAAAATAAAACTAAAACTCCATGGCTACCTCTGGCTATTGACGATCTAATACAAATCACACGGGTGCTGTTCTCACAGTACAGGTCTAGCAGAGGACACTGTAATTCGGCGATGAGAGCTGCTTCATTAGATTAGAATTGCTTACAACCGACGTGGAGAAACACTTTCCTGGGCATAATGTACATTTAATATATATATTCTTGCCTTTTATCTCAGTGAGGGAAAAGTACTGTCTGTACTTCCAGTTTAAAAACGCTACTTTTGGATTCTCTGTGCTCGCCATCGCTGCGTGTGTCTCCTGGTCGTTCGTCTGTGCGTGTGTGTGAACGCCCGGCCACCTCTGCCTCTGGTTGGCTTGCCATGAAATCTTACTCTTTCTTAGCCAATCATCATCACTTATGCGGTTGTCTCGCCCCCCCTCCCCCCACCCTCGCCAAAGAAAAGAAAAAAAAAAACTTTGCAGCTGCTGTGGCTGAGCCTGGTCAGTGGCTTAATTATTGTAACGCGCCGCATTTTATTCTCAGTAACGGTAACGGCGTTATAACGACGGAAACAGTAATTAGTTTGATTACCCGTTACTGAAAAAATAACGCCGTTATTAATGCCGTTATTCCCATCAGTGGTGGCGACCACACATTATTTTCAAGGTGGGCAACAGTGAAACGGAGGCTCAAAAAATAAATCATCACCGTATTATTAAAGATGACATAAGTACGGTTATGATGTATTGTTGTTCATGTGTTTATCCAGAAAAGTCAGACAAAAATGTATTTCATTAAGAAATCTTTCATTAATATGTGTGTGTGTGTGTGTGTGTGTGTGTGTGTGTGTGTGTATATATATATATATATATACACACACACACACACACAATACTGTGCAAAAGTCATAGGCAGCCAAAGATGATGTTTAAATGATCTTTATGTTGGTGTAAAACTCTGCTATTATGCCTGTCAAAGTGTGTTAGCTTAGTCAT
>JAAGVU020000038.1:11008604-11023129 GCA_011763525.2 Mormyrus iriodes
ATGGGAAATGCCATTTCTCTTCTGAAGCAGCAATATTTTAGATTTTTAGAGCTTCAGGCAGATCCAGTATACGTTTCTGCCTACACTGCTAATGGTGTTTGATCCTGTTAAGACCAGACTTCTATAAGCAAGAAACCTCAGGCTTTGGGGGTGAAAAAGCAGGAGTAGATGGATCTATTTTCCCATATCAGTGCCAAATTGTAGGATTTCTGCAATGGCATTATTGGTTTTTATCAAATACCTGTAGTTTTTGATAATTTTGTGGCAATTCATCCACTTCTAGATCACAACCTGTGTGGATCAGAGACTGCTGTGATCTTTAACAACACATTAAAGCAGTTGTCTGTTAAAAGTGCTGTTGTTTTATAAGTAAAACCAAGGGAGCTCAGTTCACACGCTTATGTGGGGGGGTCCTTCGGGTAGATTTCTTATATTTGTACTCCAGAGTTTATATTACGGCAATATACTGTTTCGATGTCTAGCTTTAATGGTTGGCTATATTTAGGTGGAGAGAACTGGGAATGTGTGATCTCTATCAGGTGAGCCTACACAACAGATTGTGGACATTTGAAAATTTCTTTGCATATATTTTTGTTCTATAGGATTCTAGCATGAGTCTATGTGAAATGGTTATTAGCTTTTTAAATGAATACTTTAATCCTTCACATTCCTATTCTGCAAATGTCATAAAAACTATGTGCTAAACAGAAATTGCCTGGCTCTCATTTCTCAGAGCATACTCCAGTGTGCAGCTTGCATCTTAGTTGTATAGAAATCTTTTATATGTGAAATTTATACATAGATTTGTGAGTTGTGCTTCATTGTGTTGAGCATAGTGCTCCATTTTGGTTGTTTCTGTGCCCCTTTACATGCATTAGGTGTTTCTCATAATGTAATGGTGGAAAAACCCTCAGCTACCACAGCAGAAACTTGTATTATCAACACTTGGAGTTGCATCACTGAATACAACAAATAGTTTTGTGAAGGTGAATGACTTGGACGCCTTGTTCTTGTTCATTATGATGACGTTTATAACAGTGCTTCTTAAAGTTGCATTTAAACTTTCACAACTTGCCTGCTGCATCCCTGAAAAGTGTTCCAACTGTGAAAAGGAACAGGAGCTGTAGTTCCCAGAATGCTAATAAACTATTTCTTAGAGCAGGTTGTAATAAAGTAACATTTTGTAAAATCTTTGGAAGCTGGTTCAGATTATTTCACTATAGTTGATACCATACCCACACGTCTTTTTGCTAATTACATTTTAATATTTCATATTGCCAAAGCTAAAAAGTGATTCAGCTTTAACTGTTGGTTGTTGATTTAAATTATTGTATAATAGTTTTGACACCAATTTAAAAAGTGGGATTATACTGCAAGATATTAAATTGCCTTAATTTGACATACTGCGCCATTACATAAAACAATGTACAGATTTTCCTGCAGTACAGTACATCCAGCTTCTAACAACGTTTTCTAGTCAGGATTGCATGGGAGCTGAGAGTCCATCCCAAGCAACATAAGGTACCAGGCTGCGAACGCCCTGGTCAGGATTCCAGTCTATTGCAGGGCATATAAACAATCATATGCTTTAGAGACACCAGTTAGCTGCAAGTCTTTAGATTCCTATAGAGTACCCATAGAAAACCTATACAATATGGGGAGAATATGCATACTGAAGCCATTCAAAGCTGAAATACAATTTCTCAAATGAAATTAAACTAGACACTCAATGGCCATAGTAATAACATTTTTCAGGTAAAGGGTTCAACAGCAGTGACTTTTCTCACTACTGTAAGACACTACTGTAGGCATTTGAATGATTTAAAGAAAGGGATTTGAAACTGAGGTAAACTGTACATCACACTGAAGGGACAGAGCTGGGTTGGAAGGAGTATTTCACACATCCCATGCAAGACGTTTGTGTTTGTAGTTATGGCCATGGGGCTCTTGTATCCAAACTGGCCCATGTTGAGGTGTGGTAACGTAGGTCTCTAGGTTGCCGCTTGGTCACATCTCTGGGCCAGGTCCCAATCCCAGAACAATGATGAGTGATGTCTGCCTGACTGCAGCAGCAGAGCCCTACTGGCAGCCCAGAGAGAGACCAGCTCCCAATATTGACATGCTGCTACAGCCCTGCACACTATGACCTGGCCCGGTCTGGTCACTGCCATGGGTGCATTTCCATCCATTTCCTTAGCAATTTTTAGCATAGGTTACAGGCATTTATGCAGCAGACACTTGATCAGTCCAGATCTCTCAGATATTTATATTATCTGGCAGATTTTTTTACACAAAGTGATGTACAAGTGAGGCAGATACACAACCCAAACATACAGCAACTAGACATTTCCTGGTATGAGAATTTTGGTAACACTTCACTTAAAGCACTCATATAATGTATTACAGATCCCTTCATAAACATTATAAACATGGCTATAACTATTTATAAAAAGACATAACAGCTATTATCTATAATGAATTATAATGGTTTATACTGACCATGATAATGCATTAAGAAGGTATCTATAGTGCATTATAGATGAGAGCTTCATAGAGCATCCATAATGCATAATAAACATGGCTGTTATGCCTTTTTATAGTTATAGCCGTGTTTATAAAACTTTATGAATGCATTATAAACCATTTGGATGACTGCTTTAAGTGTATTTTTTATTTTCTCACCAACCAAATGAATATGAAATACTTCTCTGATGCTATGTAGCAAAGCAAAATGGGTTAGAAATGGTATACAGTAAGTATAATTACAGGATATACAAAATGAAATGGCATAAAACAGCCTGAAGTTAATATGCCTTTCTCTATGTGAAGTTTTATCCATCTTTAATGAGCCCAACAGATCCCACCACCACTTACTTTCCCCTCCCTGAAAATTTGTCAAACACTTGGCATAGGTATTAAAGTTTTAATGTTCCCAAACAAGAGTCTATAATATTTTGCATGTTTCACTCCACATTCAAAAACATTTGTTTAATATAGGATGTAGTTGGCTGCAGATTGCCAAAATGACAGCAAATTGGGGGGATGGGGGTCAGCTACTCCTGAGGAACTCCCCAATGTAATTTCCAGAGTTCCCAGAAACAGCACAGAATGGTTTGGAAAGTATCTTGGGGAGCCTGCAAACCATGATGTGCTGCTAGAGGGCACTCTGGGGTCAAGTGCAGTTGGAAGAGATCAGACTGGACGGACTGGGCACACAGTGGGTAAAAGGGTGCCATTCTGAAACATATCCTTTACCGAATGGGATGATTTACACCAGATAACAACTTTTGCTATGAACTGGCTTTTATGATGTTCTTCTAGTTAGCCTCATTGCATTCACACATTGTGTTTGTCTGAATGAAGGTAGAACACTCACTGTGTCCATGGCCCTCAGTGTGATTAGTTCTTTATACGCCTATTTCTAAGATTCTCAGTCCAACACCAGAATTATATATTCTATTAAATATATGTGTATCATCCATGTTAGATGCACTTCATTACATTTAGTAGGTTTAAACATGGTGCTGTAGTTCAAACTTTCTATACATCACTACAATTTCTAAAATAATGTTTTGGATTGCAATTTTTATAGTATTTTATTTTGCAGTGAAGAGTGGATTTAAATAAATCTGTTGTTAATTAAAATACAAATCTGATCAATATCATTTTAAAATCCTGTCACTCAGCTCAGTAGTACTGTCTCTATATTTGCAGCACTAATAGGAGAGGACAGCCCAATATTACAGCGTCTCTGTAATTCTCTGAATTCTGTAATGCTGTTTAAGCCATAATGCCGTGTCCATCGTTGCTCATTTGTAGGAGTCTATTTTGATTTGTCCTGGTTCGGCCGAATGTGAAGGGAATTATGCATAAACAACTTGGATGTCGTCTATTAGAAGGTCATGGTCATATAAAATTACTGACTCACCCGCTGGAAGACAATGACTTAATGATTAAACAATAAAATTAATCACCTCATCCCAATAAGACATTTGGTCAAGTCTATTAAAATACTATTTAAGAAATCTGGTTTATACTACAATGAAAAAGTAGTAACATCAAAAATGTTTTCAGATTAACAACTTCATATAAAAAAACACACACAGACATAAAACTAGTTCTGCAATTTACAAGTCAACTAAATGCATTAAAATCTGTTCTTCTGATTGTATTAGAACTTATAAACCAGATTCTAAATTCAAGTATATAAAAAGTTTTTTTCAATATTAAAATGCAAAAAAGCAGCTTGAATTTGGAAACTGAATTAATTACTCAGCAAGTGTTCATGACAAAATGGAGGGCTACACAAAATGGAGGAGAGGACAGACAAAAAAAGAGAAAAATGCATGTGAAAACATGGGCTCAGTTTCACTGTACAACATTAACAACAAACGCACAACAGCCATATAAACATATCAACATGTACACACATCTAAAACTAGATCCAAAGACACCACAAACACTTCGGTGACACGAATCCCACAAAGGAGGACAGCACATAAAAACAAGTGATGTGGCAATATTTTACCAACTTATAAATAATCTATTCTCAAATGTTGTTTTAAATATATAATTTTACATAATTAAAATGGACAATAACAGCAATTAATATTTTGCCTAGGATTTTTTAAGTGTGAAAGTTAAATAATAAATACTTGTCTTAAGTACACCACACCCAAACTGGTGTACTGAAAATTCAGCCAGTCTGCTCAGATCAACCAAGCACCCATAACTTTCACACACATGATACTAACAGTAT
Organism: Mormyrus iriodes; assembly: GCA_011763525.2. Taxonomy (NCBI): domain Eukaryota; kingdom Metazoa; phylum Chordata; class Actinopteri; order Osteoglossiformes; family Mormyridae; genus Mormyrus; species Mormyrus iriodes. The sequence continues at coordinate 11,013,364 of JAAGVU020000038.1, forward strand.
CATCCAGGTATATTTTTACTTACTGTACTATAGCAAATTAATCAGTTTTTAATTATTATACTTTTTACCACGATTTCCAAAAAGAGAAACCTCAATATCTTTAGCACCAAAATACCATTCAAAACAGAAAACAATGCACCAAGTCTATCAGGAATTATCTTGACATTATAAGCCAAAAACACAACTGAAAAGTGTAATTATACAATTTCCCAATCCAGCAGTGGTAAACATTGCTATCTGCAGATTGGGCTTTGAGAGTGACCTGCTTGTTCTAAGGGCACCCCATGGACTGTGTTGGGTTCTGGGCGTTAATATGCATATCCTGGCGTTCCTGAAGTCAGATTTTTTTTAAAGTAAAGTGATATGGTCAGCACACTGTTGTAGGCATTGGGTAGAGAAGCAGGGAGAATGAGGCCGCTTCCTTTGCCAGCCTTAGTCTACTCAAAAAAAGGGGGGAGAGAAAGAAGAGGAGAGAGAGGACGAGGAGAGGAGAAAATCAAGACGTAGAAAAGCTGACAGCCTGGTCCTGCATTGCACTCCCATCAGGCAGCCCTTGGAGGATGTAAAACTACCAATGGTGAAAATGGAAAAGAGAGAAGGAGAAATACATTTTAAAAACACTTACCTCCAGTCTTCACAATATTCCACCATCGGGGCACAATTCGGTGGATAAAAAAGAAACCTATACACCTTGTAATAACAACTGAATGCAAAAAAAAATAAATAAATCATATAACCAAACTAATAATTCCTTCATGGAGCTTGTTCAAGCAAAAAGTAAGAAACAAAATTAATTTTCTTTTTAACTTGTTTTCGTCTCTGTGGATATAAGTGAATTTCTTGTGCATATGACAAACTGCTGAATGGTGAAGAGTTCTGTCCCTGCTTTACCAAATTCAACACAAAAATCTATTTCTTAACACTTAAAAATATATATACATGAATACACTTCTACAGCTAAAAATGGGTATGGTACAGAAATGCCACAAACATACACAAAAAAGAAAAAAATAATTCTTCATATATTTTAATAATATATAAACATCAATATTAATTATAAAAACGACTAGAGAGGACTTTGTCCAGGGTTAAAACTCACCACACAATGGGACTCTCCATGCCTACATTAAAAGGAGAGAATCCTAACTGTCTGAACCAGGGGTCCCTATCTTTCATTTGGAAGCAAGGGGTGTTGAACCCTAAATTTTTCCTTAAAAATGTGACACCCCCACCCCTCCCCCATGTTCACCCGGCCCCCGTTCCTCCCCATTCACCTCCAGAAACCTGCTCTCCAGTGGTGTGCTGCCTCTGCTTTGCCGCGGCCAGTGATGCCGTCTGAGGAACTTGGTCGGCATAAAAAGCAGGGTGTGTGTAGGCTTTTTCCCGGGGCATCACTTTCTACAATTAAAATGAACCTTTTCAGGGGGATGGAAAAATCAGAAAAAAAATCAGGGGGTCCCTTTGGGACCACTTTACTAGGATGTGAAGTTTGAGCTCCAAAGCAATCACTGTTTAGGGACAAAAAATTATTTTGTGGGGCTCTTCGGCCGGGCTGAGCCAGAGCTCAACGGCATTCGCTCACTCTCCCTCTTGTTCGCCTGCCAAGACATTCGTGCAGGCGGAGGGGTGGGGGGGGCAAATTACACGTTGGAGAAGCAACAAGAAAGGGAAACAGGAGAGGGAATGTGTTGTTTTCCTTAGTAAAAGTGTCTGTGTGTGTTGGGATGGAGGCAAGCTACACAAACATAGAGATATACAGACAGGCAGCATGCCATATAGCTTTTTAGACTTTAATCTTGGCCTTGGTTCAGTTAGCATTTAACAGGAGGAGAGAAATGAAGGAAGTTTCAGAGAATTTATATCAGGGCAACAAAGGAGAAGTCAGGATTACTATAAGGTACTAAAAACTATTTATACAGATTTGTATTTTTAACACGTTTTTTTGCCTTATAAATTGGAATGGCGTTGCTCTCCCTACTGCTTGCTTAGTCCCGTGCCTCTCTACAGATATCGGAAGCAAAGCCAAGGGTGGAAAATGTTGATCTGGTTCTACAGATAGTTTTACTGAGGAGTGAGGCCTAGACAGCTCACACACATGCACATGCGTATACACACGGACAAACACACACTCCCAATAAAAAGGCCCTCAGAAATAATAATAACAAGAAGCAATAACATTTAATGTGTGTGTCATCAGAAAGCTGCAGACGTGCATCTGAGATGCTGACCCATTCAACAACAAAATAAAACCATGTGATTATTTCTTACATGTTCAGTCTTCATAATTATGTGGTAAAGCCCATTTTATACATGCTTTAATCAGGTTATTTTGACTGGAAACATTCACAGCCATTAGAAAACCACAGAACAATCCCTTAACTGCATACCTACTTCAAACAATGACAAACACACACACACCTTCCTTGCTACACCTGTAGACAAGTACAGAAATATAAAATTAAACTGAAGACGAATTAAATATTTTTCTTGTTACATATTAGGAAACCGCACATTCATCTAATTAAAGTACTGCAGAACACATCTTTAGCAATATGCGTTTAAATGCGGACTGTATGTTTGAAGTTTACTTCTTTCCATGAAGTATTTTTGACACAATAAAATGATAATGATAACAATGGCTCCTTGATTCAACATAAAAACCATGTATGTAATGCAAATTGAACTAATTCAAGTGAAAAAATTAACTTAATACAAAACCGTTCTGCATCTGAAAAAAGTACAGAAAATGTATAATACAAATAAACATTTTTTATATAATTCATCAATTTAACAAAAACATAATATGGATTTCCTAATTATAAGCCTTATAAAAGCCAACAGCTATATTTATCCACTGAGCCTACAAATACAAAAAGCTTTTGGGGAAAAAAAATCCCACCTTTTCAAAAATGACCAGTAAATTAAGAGCCAATAAAAATAGCTAGTAATTACAGGGCCATTACCATCATCCTACAGCAAAAAAAATATATAGTTTTTTTAAGGCAGTTGCCCATCGTTTGTAAATAAAAAAAAAAAAAAACAGTGACCAAGTAACAGAATATACCCAGAAACCTGCATTAGTCTTAGCACATTAATAGCACTCACAGAAGTAGATATCTTTGTATTAAATCCACCTTTGAAAAATCACCAGTTTCATTATCACTGGCAAACAAAAATACCAAGCTTATTTAGCTGACAGAAACCTTAATGTTATCAGCTGTTTGCATACCATATAATCTAAAATAATTCATATATTTAACTTTGATACATTTAACAGCAATTGTGTCTCACACAGCAAGGGGATTTGTAGCCATCTGATCAAAAGCCAACTGCCTTAACCACTGCTTCCCAATACTTTCACTCAAAATAAAACACATGTAAGATAACATCATATAATGTACTTATTATGGAATAAAATACACCTATTTTACTCATTAAGGGGTAAGCAAGAGTCCTTCTGTCAGTAGCCTTTGTTATCCAATGATTAATTTAATTCAACAGATTTTATAGACCTCCTCCCACTTAGTAAAACACAAAATTGTTCATTGAAACACAAATTGGTAAAACAAAGCTGAACCTTATGGCTTTATCTTTAATGTTTGTAATATGAATTTTGATGTCATTCAATATTGTGTGAAGTGCTGTTTATTGGCCTGACCTCTACAGGTACATACATGTACACTACTTAACTGCTGTAGAATAACCCCAGATTTGTAACTTTAAATATAATTAAAATTTAGAAGCTTAAATCGTACAATAAGTACACAGTATTATATGTGTGATAAAATACTTCATGTGAAATACAGTGTAAAAACAGTTCTTATTATTATATTGTTTATTTTAAAAATTACACCACATAAAATTCATACTGATCGTTGACAATGATATGACAATATATATAACAACTCTGCCGTTTTTCTTTTTTTTTTTTTTACTTTAAGACCCAGTAATAAAGATATTCAGAGAACCTCTGTTTTACCTTCAAACCAGAAGTGGGTGACAGCTAGCTGTTTTAAGTTAATGAACAAGTAATAGTTGTTGACACTGGTTACTCAAAATATAGACGGCCACATACTAAAACATAGAGTGAAAATTTAAGGACTCTATGATGGATGATCTTCATGTACAATACGTTGTGAAATTTTATAATACTCTGGAATTAACCCCATTGATTACTAAAATTAAATAAGTAACAGGAAAACGCACAGGGCTGATTGTATTTCTACACGGTTTACTGAAATACAATCTTTACTGCTGTAAAAATATTTTCGTTTAAAATTTGCTGTCAGTATTTAGGCCAACTGCAACATTCGTTTAACCACTACGGTCACTGCAGTGGTGTAATTAAATACCCAAACCTACTGCGACTCGTTAAAGTTATATTATAATAAATGTAACACTGTCTGTTAGTGCATATTACATTTTTACAGTAAAGAATGACAATCATTACAGTAATTATTATGCTAGAGGGTTAAAAAGATGATTACTGACTAATGAATTGTCTTCAAAGCATATGGCAAAAATAGTATTATTAACGCTCAACCTATTCTCTGAGCCTTATCCAGTGTGAATATATATTAATATTAGCTGGCTCATAACCATATTTGGCACGGCTAATCATTAAGTCAATCATCAAAAATACAGTTTTCGCGTCATAAGTCTCACCCACAAACGTTTCTATTCTAAAAAGCTTGGTTGTCAGTAGAACTATTACTGATACGAAAATGAATTATATATTTAAACAACGAGTATGTTGCAATGCACGACCAAATTAAATTCTGGAGATTCTTTTGCTTATAATTTGAACTACGGATATGTACATGACTGATATTAACGCGAACTACCAATCAAGGAAATGCTGTGTAGAACATCATTTATCACGTCAAAAACCTTGGTTTCCTATGTGCATGATTTAAGTCTGGATTATTTTTTTCCCCTCAATTGATCATTTAAGGAAGAAGTCATCAGTGTTAAACAAAATTATAGATTTTTACTGCCTTTCTCCGGCAACTGTCGCAGTATACATATCTGTTTTGCTGAAAAGTAAAATATTTGACTGAGAAGATCTTCACGATTAAGCAAGGGGGGGGGGGAGCCCGCGGCTGTGCGTCGAGTCTCACAGGGGCTGCCGAACTACCGCAGCGGCGCATCGCCCAGTAATTTAGCTCGTCTAGACCCCGGTAAAAAAATACACACAATGTACTTTAATTTACCAGCTCTAATTAATTAACTATTATTATTAATATTGTTATTATAGGAAGCAGGAATTATTATTACATGAAGCAGGAATTAAGCTTCTAAGCGTCGCGGGAGAAATCACCGGCAGAATAGTGAAACGATGTGGTGGTGATTGTGCTGGTAAGGGGTGGAGGGCTTCGTCTGAAGGGGCGCAGGGCAAACTCGGGGAGGGGTCCGCACTGATAACGGAGTGACAGACGCGCAGATATACAACGCAGTTGGCGGTCACAAGCACGCACCGACCCGTTCAAGCCCAACAAGCAGAACAACAGAACCCGAAAGAAAAGTTAAGCCCACCACATTGAACATTTAACTATATATTCCAAAATAATATGAAAGATTACATATCTTTTAAAACTGCAAACCGAATTAAAGTGCCTTACCTCTGGTTTTTTTAATGCCTTCCAAATCACGTAAAAAAAAAAACTTTTTTAATTAATTAAAATTCATAGCCGAGTTTTCTCGTACAATGCAGTAAATTTTGTGGATATTGAAAAAAATATTTTATTGTGCTTTTCAATCCTATCAGTCTCGCAGGCACTGCTGTTTGAAAATGGCGCCAACGGCAGCTCGCAGCAGCCTTACTACACTTGTGACACGGAGCTGAGGGAAAAAAAATTAAATAAAAATGTAAACGGTCAAATAACAAATTTTCAGCACACTCAACGCGTGTGTACTGGGTATCTGCAACAGTATTTGGACTACTTTTCTTATAAAATTGCTTCAGTGATTTTTAGTTATTTTTTGTTTAATTAAAATTATAATGACCGTTTATCCCTGCCGCGATGTACGACGGGAAGCAGGCTCGCGCGGTTTTCGTTTGAATCCGCGAGGCGGGAAGCCTCTGCTTCGTGCTTTCGTTTTCTCGTACTGCTGCATTCCGGCCACTATTTTTAGAAGAAAAAAAAGTCACAAACTGTCACACAGTCTATATCCGGGCAACAAACTAGAAGTCACGATTAGTGTAAGTTAATGTAAACTATTTCTACGGACTTTTGCCTTCAAAATTGGGATGCTGTTGCTTTCACTACTGCTTTAAGTTAAAGTTGCGTCATTTATCCAGTGCTCAGAAGGACCGAAAAAACTAACAGAAATATGAAGAGAATTCATTAGCAAGTTTAATAGACAATCAAAAGGCTGTTGTTTTAATGGATTTTTAACATCTATCACCATATAATTTGCAGCCTTGTTAAACATTACCCTGTGTGCAATCGATTAAAAAACGGTTATCTAGCTATACCTGTGAACATTCATTTGAATAAAATATTGATACATGACACGAGGGTGTTTGGGTTACTATCCTTTTAAAATCCATGCAATTTTAATAAAAAACAAAAGCTTAGATTTTCAGGATTATTTATCATTGGGATCACGATGACCAAACTAACCCTAATCAGTTCTCAGTGATTATGAACCCAATTAAAATACATGACACCAGTTCATTAAACCAGTTCATCTCCCAACTTGAATACTGCACTTCCATCTTCAAAGATGACCGAACTTAAGTATTTAATATTAGTATTTCAATAACAAACATAGTACACAATAAAAGAAAGTTGACTATTAATTTCCATGTTTTTATTCACGTATATAATACATGTTTATGCTGTAAATTGTATTTACCTCAAAACAATATATTTTGCATCATTATATGCATGAAATAATGAAGAGGAATTCATCTTGCATGTCCATAAAAATATTTTGTAATATTTCTAGATCTATTTACAGGTTTGAAACTGAACGAGAGGCACCTTTAGATTCGAGGTTTCTTGGTTTGGCAGACTGATTTCAAAGGCTATAATTACAAAAGACCTTACATATTGTATTCGCTATTCACAAGCCTGGATTTTTAATGAATCAACTCAGGCAAAGGACCCATGTCAAGGCTATAACAGCAATTCCCCATTTCAGATTTTGAATTTACAACATTCTGACCAAAATCTCATCATATGTACATATGCAATCTTTTGTGTTGGTTCCATTTTCATTTTCCACCCCTTTATTGTTTAAGCTGTACAGAAGAATTTAGTTATGTAACATTTGATATGCACATTTTTATTTAGAAAAGGGGAGCATTATTCAATCATCAGACAACCTGTCACACATGAATGTAGAAATGAAATAAAATAAGGAGCATCTTGCCACCTAACTGAAATTCATCTTTTTTTTCTAGAAGGTTCATGACATGTTTCATGTATTTGCCCTGTCCAGAATAAGGAGAATTATTTGAACATACCCAGGCAAACCACTGACTTTGGTTATTCCATTGAATAAGTACATGGCCAAGGTTGTGGGACTCACAATACAATTAAAGAAAAAAAACATAATACCTGCCATTTGACAATGAACTGAAATTCAATGACAGGCAAGAATTGCCAGTCATATAAATGCACTACACTGGTAACAGTATTAAACTTCGCAAAGTCCAAGGATAATTGTTTTTGAAGTGTTTGTGAAACTACATAAACTATGTCTGTATGAAGATACTGTGCGCATGTCTGTGAAAATAAAACCCTTGTGTAGCTACGGCTACATTTTGGAATACTAGTGTGCAATAATGTAATCTATAACTAACGAGCATTTTGTTTCCTACTCAGCCTTTTAAATTGTTGGCAAATTATCATTGCATATCTACATAACTCCTGACCTTTCAAGGTTTCCTCACCTAATACTGGTTCAAGCTTTCACCTAAACAAACCTGCTATCTATAGCACATCTTAGCTGACTGACAATTGTTTCTCTTCTGATCCTTCAGAGCAACTTAAGCTAGTCAGAGTATTTATGTGTGTATGCACATTCCCATGTCTGTTTACCACCTTGTCCTGAGCTGCCTTCACCTCGTGGGTGCTGAGTCTCTGATTGTGATTGGCTGCTTAGAAATTGGGGTGGTCAGAAGCAAAGGACACTGGTGGGTAGAGAGCAAGGAGACCTGCAGTCACAGACACCTCCTCAGAAGCAGGAATCGCTGCCTGGGTCACACTGTAGAGTAAACATGGGAAAGAGGCAGGATAGGGAAAAAGATACAGGAAAAGGAAGACCCAGGACTCAGAAATGCCATTTCACTTTTTGTATTCTTTAATCATGTCAACATGCTTCTGTAGTCTTGATCTGCACAATTACATTGGCATGTCATGTACAGGAACACTGCTGAAATGTTTGTCAAAATGTGGCATATTAAACTGTTCTCTTCCCCCTGAAGCTTACTATACAGCCATCAGTGTACAAGTCCTTGAGTAAAAATACCCTACCTTACAGCATACCCTGTCAGGTGGGGTGAGGCTGTTACTCCAGCAACAAACAGTTTTTTGGGGGGTCCATCCGACTCTATTCCTCCTGTACATGGAACAGAAATCACAATGAATAACACAAAATAATGGATATTGTCATCACTTTGGGACACTTTAGAGTTGTACGGTTGTCACTTGAAAATAATGACTTGAAAAAATAAAGGAAAAAGCTGAGTCAAATTAGTTTCATTATATGCAAATTAAAAAAATATTTGTAAAACAGTAGTCACCCCTTATTCTGTTCACATACCCTTCCTTTTCAATGGAGGCCATCTTGAACTTGGACTCAATGCCACTCTGTTGGGGAGACAACAAATTGCTCCTCACTACCATGTATACATTTGTACTCTGATGTGTACAATTCCCTTACAAATCGAATATATTGAGTGGATTTTAATTTCCATTGTTGTCACTGTTATGCCAGAGGGGAACTCACCCTCTGAACCTCCTTGCTGGACTAGGAGAAGAGTTAGGTGTAACACCACTATCTAGAGAATGGATTTCCTGTAAGGTAGCACAGGATAAACACAAATGTCAAAGAACAGTTCTTCACACAACAACAGTAGTGTATTTCCATTAGTAGATGTATTAGTAGCCATTTTTAAATCCTGGTTTGGAGTCAAAAGTATGAATCTAAGAAATTCACTAACAGCAACATACTCACAAGCGAGTCATGGTCATGACTGTCAGGTACCTCAGGAATAAGCAAAGAAGCAATGGAGAAAGAGATAAAGAGAGAGATTCTATCAACAGTATAAAACCCAGTCCAATTAAAAATGGTTAACAGTCTATATCAACAAGAACAACATCCAACTGTGGATGAGAGTCTGACCTGGTGTGGTTTCTTACCTCATTCTATAATTCCCTCTCAAGCTGAGTTCCATACTCTCCTCCTAAAGCACAGACACTAGAGGTTCTTCTCAACACCAACACACAAAATAACTATTCAAATTTTATTTTGCAGTGTGCCTACTCACAAGCAAGTTGTCACAAGCACAGATTATATGCACAAGTCAAACTCTGACATGAAAACTAAAAATTAATCACCCTTGAGTGAAACTTGATAATAATGATTAATAAAAATATTCAGAACACAGGGAAATATTGATGACATCAAATAAGTAAATTAAAAAATAAAATACAATGCAGCATCGTAAATACTTGTGGCCATAATTACAAAAAATAGAATTAATTAACTGAAATATAGTTTCATTTCTTTCTGCATTTATTCATCTTCTGTA